>JAVIAB010000104.1:23854240-24249240 GCA_032433765.1 Megaustenia siamemsis
GCAGCTTCCTTCCCAGAATTCACAAAATACAAAACACGAGCACTGTTGGCAGGTTTCTCTTGTGTGTCCTGGCTTGCTCGGATCTCATTTTGTGACGTCAAAGTTTGGAATATTCTATTGATTGTTTGGTGAGGGGGGTTTCTTGTCAAAGATGTAGCCGGAATGGCGTTGTTATAGCGCTGCAACAGTTATCGGTTGCCTTCTGAGCGAGCGGTAAAGGGTAAAATATAACATCTGTTGAATGTTGTTAGCGATAACATCTTCTGATAGACGTTGGAAAGGATAAAACACTTCCCAGATCACGTTCTGGTTGGAACCAACTTGCGAGAAAATGTGGGATGTTGAATTCCAGACGTGTTGTTGGAATGATATTAAAATCAGTTTGCTCACAGCGTGACGCAAGATAATTAAGATTCTATGGATTGTGGGGAGAGCTAGTCATGTGACCTGACATCGTCACTGCGGGATCTACAGCTCAAAATTGATCGAGACCTCACGTCAACTCTCAACTTTGCTGGCTGTGTAACAATTTGGATATTAAGTTTTATTTAGACATAATTTTGCTAGGCAATATAAGAAGATAGTTTGCCATTGCTTTCCTTCGTGGCAGTGACTGTACTAGTCGGAGATCGCAGCCATTATCTCTATACATGAGATCTTCTGTCTGCCATCACAGAGTGGGACCATAACCGGCACTACTTGTCGGCTGCTCCCACAACACCATCCACAACGTGCTCCAATGGCACGTTATGAGAAGAGGAATGTTAGAATACTTGTTACAACTGGCAAAATACAGGGAAAGAGAGATCGCGGACGACAAACAGAGAAAATACTGGATAGCTTGGTGTCATGGCATGGAAAACAGTCAACAACAGAACTGATACGATGCCCTGTAGATAGAAGATTGTGGAGGGACGTGATCACCTACGCCAACCGGCAGGGTACATGATGATGATAATGATGATGATCAAAACATACAGCTGATGTGGTTAACTGATATAGAAGACACAGTATTGCACTGGTAGTCGTCCGTGGCTTAGCGGTAGTAAACTCGGTATACAACCTTGAGGTCCTGAGATGGAGTCCCGCTTGAGCGCAGTTTTTTAAGAAACTCGTGGCGTTACCTCTCTTAGGACCGTGCCCTCCGTCAGAAGGCAATTGCCAACCACTGACGTATAATGTCTAGGCAATTACACAGTCAAGAAATGCTGGGGTAGTTTCAGCGTCCTATTACTTTAGTCCTGTGAGGTCTCGTGTGTCACTGGGGCAACTCAAACTATGTTAAAAAAAAAAAAAAAACCAGTACAGTACCCCCGTCACGCCAAGTGGCGTATAGGGAATATGGTGTTAGTGACCATAAATTTTACAGACCTTCAGCACATGATTTTTTAGGGTACGGTGGTCGGTATTACACCCGTGCCGCTTTACTTTCCCATAAAAAAAATCCGGTACCCTTTAAAGGCTGGGTGAACCGGAGCCGTCGGTTGGGATCGAACCCTACCTCTTGTACTTTGTAGTCCAGTTCACTAACCACTGAGCTATCGCGGCTCCCAAAGAAAACCAAGCTCAGTGAGAAGTGCGTAAAGAGAAATTGTGATGTCATATACCACAAACATCTACCAGGGCTGCATACAATGATGGCTACTACCACCTCAGTAGAAATGGATACTTGACAACCATCAGACACAGAACAAGTCACACAAAAGATGATGAAATGACTTCCTTACTCATCCAGTAACTTTGGGGCTTGTTGGGACATTACAGACAGACTTCATCAACCTGGGGGTCGTTTGGGCACTACAGGCAGACTTCATCAACCTGGGGGTCGTTTGGGCACTACAGGCAGACTTCATCAACCTGGGTTCGTTTGGGCACTACAGACAGACTTCATCAACCTGGGGGTTACTGGAGCACTACAGGCAGACTTCATCAACCTGGGGGTCGTTTGGGCACTACAGACAGACTTCATCAACCTGGGGGTTACTGGAGCACTACAGGCAGACTTCATCAACCTGGGGTTCGTTTGGGCACTACAGACAGACTTCATCAACCTGGGGGTTACTGGAGCACTACAGGCAGACTTCATCAACCTGGGGGTTACTGGAGCACTACAGACAGACTTCATCAACCTGGGGGTTACTGGAGCACTACAGACAGACTTCATCAACCTGGGGGTTACTGGAGCACTACAGACAGACTTCATCAACCTGGGGGTTACTGGAGCACTACAGGCAGACTTCATCAACCTGGGGGTCGTTTGGGCACTACAGGCAGACTTCATCAACCTGGGGGTCGTTTGGGCACTACAGGCAGACTTCATCAACCTGGGGGTCGTTTGGGCACTACAGGCAGACTTCATCAACCTGGGGGTTACTGGAGCACTACAGACAAACTTTATCAACCTGGGGGTCGTTTAGGCACTACAGGCAGACTTCATCAACCTGGGGGTCGTTTGGGCACTACAGGCAGACTTCATCAACCTGGGGGTCGTTTGGGCACTACAGGCAGACTTCATCAACCTGGGGGTTACTGGAGCACTACAGGCAGACTTCATCAACCTGGGGGTCGTTTGGGCACTACAGGCAAATTTCATCAATCTGGAGGTCGTTTAGGCACTACAGGCAGACTTCATCAACCTGGGGGTCGTTTGGGCACTACAGGCAGACTTCATCAACCTGGGGTCGTTTGGGCACTACAGGCAGACTTCATCAACCTGGGGGTCGTTTGGGCACTACAGGCAGACTTCATCAACCTGGGGTTACTGGAGCACTACAGGCAGACTTCATCAACCTGGGGGTCGTTTAGGCACTACAGGCAGACTTCATCAACCTGGGGGTTACTGGAGCACTACAGGCAGACTTCATCAACCTGGGGTTACTGGAGCACTACAGGCAGACTTCATCAACCTGGGGGTCGTTTAGGCACTACAGGCAGACTTCATCAACCTGGGGGTTACTGGAGCACTACAGGCAGACTTCATCAACCTGGGGGTCGTTTGGGCACTACAGGCAAATTTCATCAATCTGGAGGTCGTTTGGGCACTACAGGCAGACTTCATCAACCTGGGGGCCGTTTGGGCACTACAGGCAGACTTCATCAATCTGGAGGTCGTTTGGGCACTACAGACAAACTTCATCAATCTGGAGGTCGTTTGGGCACTACAGACAAACTTCATCAATCTGGAGGTCGTTTGGGCACTACAGACAAACTTCATCAACCTGGGGGTCGTTTGGGCACTACAGGCAGACTTCATCAACCTGGGGGTCGTTTGGGCACTACAGACAAACTTCATCAATCTGGGGGTCGTTTGGGCACTACAGACAAACTTCATCAACCTGGGGGTCGTTTGGGCACTACAGACAACTTCATCAACCTGGGGGTCGTTTGGGCACTACAGGCAGACTTCATAAATCTGGAGGTCGTTGGAGCACTACAGACAGACTTCATAAATCTGGAGGTCGTTGGAGCACTACAGACAGACTTCATAAATCTGGAGGTCGTTGGAGCACTACAGACAGACTTCATAAATCTGGAGGTCGTTGGAGCACTACAAACAAACGTCATCAACCTGGAGGTAGGTGGAGCACTATAGACAGACTTCATCCATCGACCTCCTTCGTTGATCTTATCTACATTCACTCCTTGGGACTCTAACAACTAAACTAAAAATATGATCAAAACGTTCCAAAAACAATCACAAAAACTAGCACGAAATGGACTCAAAGAGGGAGACAAAAAAAAGCATGACACAAGCGATGTGATTCTATTCTATTCATGAAATCAGTTTAAGTGCAGCCAGGACATCCCCATATCCGCCCCACCGTCCATCCCAGCATTTTTCGAAGCGTAACCAGGATGATTGTTCCTGCAAAGTGTTGGTTGTAGATACACCTGCCTTTCCCACTAAGCTCTCCGGATTTACCAGACCCCCTTCCCACCTTTAGACTCCTCACTTTCTCAATGTGTACATCCTTGCCCCACTAATTCTCCCCTCTTCTTTTAGCGAACAAGGAACAAACTTAGCGATGACCAGAGGACATGTCAGCGATGTTAACTCTTTCGGTACGTTTCGCCGCACAGTGCGTCATTCCCAATTTCATTACTGTGAACCACCATCAAAGCATATTCCTTTTACAAGTCTTGTATCATTTTGGTATTAATGAAATCTAATACCTTGTTCAATTATCTAAAAATTCATATATAATATGTTATATGTTACATAAATATAAATATGTAGATTGACTCTTAAAACCGTGAAATATTATGTTTCTGAAATATCTTCCATTTCATTGATAAAAAGCTTCCGTAAGGAAAGAGTTAATTAGGCGACCAACAAAGAGGCTCATTTTTCTACGAAGAAAAAAGATAAAGAATCACAGAACACCCAGTGACGTCAGAGATTATTGCGGTAGTGTCAATATTTTTGTTAATATATGGCACGGTTGTTTGCTCTAGGCTGAAAATAGTACTTTAATTATAATCATAAAAGATGTATTTACATGTGTTAATAATAAATTACATTCCAAGCATTCTTGAGATTGATATTTTATTGGAGTGTTTCGATTTCGTGACGCTGGACAAAATAAAAATGTTCTAGAACAGTTAATTTTTATGCTGGTAATATTTTAAAGATTGTAAAGCAAGCCCTCATGTGGGAAATAACAGGTAGGAAAGAAGCCGACAGAGAAAGACACTGAGAACAAGATTGATCAGAGAGGCAGAGGCAGTGGGAATCGGCTGCCTCATTGAGATTGGGATGCTGGCACAGAACAGAGAAAAATGGCGAGATTTGATGAAAGATCTTCGCAAGGATTGAGACTGCTAGAAAAAAACACATTTAGAAAAAGAGAAAGAGTATCTGAGTATATGCCCTGTGGGCCGTCCACGGCTCGAAGGGTCAATAGACAAGCAGGCAGACGGATAGATAGATAGCTAGATAGATAGATAGATAGATAGATAGATAGATAGATAGATAGATAGATAGATAGATAGATAGATAGATAGATAGATAGATAGATAGATAGATAGATAAACAGATAGATAGATAAACAGATAGACTGATAGACAGACCGTGTTAATCCGTTTTTCCTGGCAGCTGTGTGCACATGAGTCCCTCGCCTCACAGGCAAATAACTCCGTCTTTGGAGGTACTCATATTTTTTCCGTCGATGAGTAATTCACGTTTCAAGCCGGGCCTCGCTGCTGAGACCAGGGGTGGTTGTCGCAGAGAGAAATCATTAATAAAAATCCCAACTGTCTCGAGACCGGTGTCTTGCCTCGAGGCCAACCAGTCCCCCCCGGTGTCAGGTTTGTAGAGTATAATCGTTCCACAACATTACTCCAGAAGCCAGACACAGTATTGGTATAGTTTTTCTCTACAGCAGTGAAATGGGATTAGAAAATCTGACTGAGTCCATCAAAAAACAAAAAGAAGAGAAAAGCATGTATTTAAAAACACAGAAATATAAGATCATGTCCACAGACAAAGAAAAAAAAACGACTCACCGTCTCACGGCCACCCATCTAACTTCTATTATACGTGATGTAGGCTTTTGCCGAAACGTTGTAATTTGTCTTATATTTTATTAGTTTAGCTTCTCCATTTCATTTCATGTTTTTTTTTTACATGCTCTCTGCAGCTCTACTTGTGACCCCCGTTGGGTATTTAACATTCTGTATACTTGAGATATATATATATATATATATATATATATATATATATATATATATATATATATATACGAGATATATATATATATACGAGATATATATATATATATATATATATATATATATATATATATATATATATATATATATATATATATATATATATGTCTCACTCTGAATAGTAAGAAAACAGAAGTAATCGTTATATCGAAGAAACAATCATCACCATCATGCAGCATAAAAATAAACAGGACAAATCTGAAACAAGTGCAACGTTTCAAATACTTGGGCACAATAATAACATCAGATGGAAGATGCACCACAGAAATAAAAAGCAGAATAGCTCAGGCCAAAATAACATTTCAGAAAATGAAAAATATCTTATGCAACAAATCTATGTTAATAGAAGTGAAAAAGAGAGTTCATCGGTGCTATATAGATCTGACTTATGGAAGCGAATCATGGACAGTAGACAAACAAATGAAAAGACGATTAGAGGTCACAGAGATGGGATTTCTCAGAAAAATTTTGAAAGTTTCCTGGACAGCTAAAAAGACCAATGATGACATTCTCAAAGAGGCCAACACAAAAAGGCAGCTCCTAAAAAACAGAAAGAAACAAGCAACATTTTTCGGGCACATCATGAGAAGAGGAAAGTTGGAATACTTGGTTACAACTGGCAAAATAAAAGGAAAAAAGATATCGCGGACGACAGAGAGAGAAAATATTGGATAGCTTGGTGTCATGGCATGAAAAACAGTCAACAACAGAATTGAAACGATGCACTGTAGATAGAAGGTTGTGGAAAGTCTGTGGCAACCGGTATGGGACATGATGATGATGATGATGATAATGATGATACTTGCTGTGTGTACTTATCTCCAATCTAAAATAGCAATTGATAATTACGTATATATCACTGCCACAAATGATGAATATCGCGGATCTGTAATAAACAAAAAATATGGAGTGTCCGAAAGAAATTAAAAGAAGATTAGCAATCGTCATCATCATCATCAAGTACCATTCCTGCAGGCGTAGGTGATCATATCTCTCCGCAACTTTCGATCTCGACAGTTGTTTACCATTTCTGTTGTTGACCTTCTGTTTACCATTTCTGTTGTTGACCCTCTGCCAAGCCATTCTCTTAAGCTGTCTGGTATTTTTTCTCTTTGCTTCCCTCTATCTCTTCGTCCCTCAATTTTCCCAGTTGTCACAATATCATCAGTTCCCTTCTCATTACATGGCAAAAAAATGATGATAGTTAGATTAACAATAAACCTGCCAAAATAAAATGCCACGAAGAATATGTAGGACATACCAACAAAGGGAATAACAATAAAATATGTAGGACATACCAACAAGGGAATAACAATAAAATATGTAGGACATACCACCAAGGGAATAACAATAAAATATGTAGGAACATGCCAACAAGGAATAACAATAAAATATGTAGGGACATGCCAACAAGGGAATAACAATTAAAATAGGTAGAACATGCAAACAGGGAATAACAATAAAATATGTAGGACATACCAACAGGGAATAAAAATAAAATATGTAGGACATACAACAAGGAATAAAATAAAATATGTAGGACATACCAACAATGAAATAACAATAAAACTATCGAGCACATATGCATTTCTCAATAGCGACATGTGGTACGAATCATGAGAAAATGTTTGGAGGGGGAGACAGGCGGTGGAAAATCATCAACATCGAGTGTCGTCTCCTCATCGAAGCTTGACTACATGGAGCGCCATTCCGCTCTGTCTCTTGCTTTGATGGTGCAGTTTGACTTGTCCATCTATTGATGTTACTCATTCACGTAGTCTTAGTCTGTCTCTGCCTCTTTTACCTTGTATTTTCCATTCCAAGATTACTTTTAGTAGGCGGTTGTGTCTTCTAACATGCCCAAAAAATCTAATTTGTCTTGTTTGAATTGTGTTTAATAGTTCTCTTTTCGTTTTTAGTTGTCTTAAGACTTCATCGTGGTTTCCTTTTCTTTCCATTCAATTCATCCTATTCTTCTATATATCCATATTTCAAATGCTTTCAATTTTCTGTTCTTTTTTCTTATCTAATGTCCATGTTTCTGCACCATACAGGAATATTGAGAAGATGTTATATTTTCTTATCTTAGTAGTTTTAGCCTTGGTGTTATTTGTTTTGATGTTAGTATATTTTCATTCCTGTGTGTTACCGGGGCCTCATTATGGGAAGTAAAGAATAGTACACTATGACCTTCGAAGCATGTCCTAAGAGGCGACTAAGGAGATTAATTGATGGCTTGACACAAGCTGTCATTGTAAAAAAAACGTATTGTTATTGGATATAGCCATAGATTTTAGAAGCAGCGATCTCTGCAATATGTGCCATTTTGGCACGCAAGGTTTCTGTTTTGAGATTGTGGTTCTGCCCTATGTGCCGTCTACGGCTCGAAAGGACAATAGATAAAGATTAATAGATATTTTTCATGGCATTAAAATTACTTTCGCCATTCCTATTCTTTTGTTTATTTCAGTTTTGAATTTTCCATCACGGGTTATAGTACGCCCCATGTAGTTGTAGCTCTGAGATAGAAAGATGTGGAGAGACATGATCACCTACGCCAGCAGGCTTGGTACTTGATAATGAAACCCAAGAGTGTACCAGAACTAGTTCCGAACGTTCCAGATGACAATTTAGAAAGGGTTCACCACGAGAAAGATGGGGGAGCCGCGATAGCTCGCTGTTAGTAACCTGGACTACAAGGGAAAAGAGGCTGGGTTCAATCCCAACCGACGGCTTCAGGTTCACCCAGCCTTTAATTGGTTACCGGATTTTTTTATAGGAAAGTAAAGCGGCACGGGCGTCATACCTACCACATTACCCCAAAAATTATGTGCTGAAAGTCTGTAAAATGTATGGTCACTACACCATATTATACTATACGCCACTTGGCGTGACGGGGTACTTTACTTTTCTTTTTTTTTTTTTTTTACGAGAAAGATGCTGGGGACAACAGGGAATGGTTTGGGAGAGTGTGAAAGAAGAGGTAAAACAATAAAGGGAGGGAATTTGTATATCCTTATTTACCCACACTGGATGTTATGGCCACTATTTTTTTTCTTTTTTAAGGATACACACGTGCGCGCGCGCACACAAACACACACACGTGCGCGGATACAAGCGTGGGGTTTTCCTATGGAAATCAAAAGACAGTACATAGACGTTGAGTATGAGAAATGTGGGATTTGGGGGGGGGGGGGGGGGGGAGACGGGATCCGCAAGTATAAAAGTGCAGGGCTTATTACTGTAATGTTGAAATGGCCTCTACACAACAGTAAAAACGTGTGGGGTCATAGATCAAAGTAAAAAAAATTGGGGGGACCTAGAGAGAAAGGTAACAAATGTGAGGTTCTAGACAACAGCGTGACAAATGTGGAGTCCTAGACAAAAAATATAAAAACCATGGGTTCCTAGAAAAAAGGTAAAAATGCGGGATCCTAGACAAAAAGATAAAAATGTGGGATCCTAGACAAAAAGATAAAATGTGGGATCCTAGACAAAAAGATAAAAATGTGGGATCATATACAAAAAAGTAAAAATGTGGGATTCCTAGACAAAAAGATAAAAATGTGGATCCTAGACAAAAAGATAAAAAATGTGGGATCATATACAAAAAGGTAACAAATGTGGTCGTCATAGACAAAGGTAACACAACGTGGTCGTCATAGACAAAGGTAACAAATGTGGTCGTCATAGACAAAGGTAACAAATTGATCGTCATAGACAAAGGTAACAATGTGGTCGTCATAGACAAAGGTAACAAATGTGATCGTCATAGACAAAGGTAACAAATGTGGTGCGTCATAGACAAAGGTAACAAATGTGGTCGTCATAGACAAAGGTAACAAATGTGGTCGTCATAGACAAAGGAACAAATGTGGTCGTCATAGAAAAGGTAACAAATGTGGTCGTCATAGACAAAGGCCACACATGTTGGGCTCTAGACATAAGATCATTTTGGATCATTTTTCAACTTTTAGCTGCAATCGGTCTTTAGCGTGTCCAAAGGGCACACTAACGTCCTGTTTTCTCAGTTGTAACCGTGATAGAATACATCAGATCTCACTATACAGGAACCGGTGGAGGGAAATCCCCTCCATCCTCGTTCCAGGAACTTCTTGTCCAAGGGCCGAGATCTTACTTCTAGACACCCCACCCCTTTCCCCCACACACCACACATCTAGCTTCTCTGCCATCTCTGTTACCGTTTCGAGCGTGTGAACTTTGACCCGTCTCGAGACTGCGAACTTTGATCTTTCTTCTTCGAGGATGAGACGAAGTGCAGTTAGTGTGACATGATCGAAACGTTAACTCTAAAGAAACGGTCCTAGAAAATGAAGATGTTAACTCTTATGCTCGCGTGTTGCCAAAAAGTGGAAATTCGCAGTTGCAGGCTTGAAGTCTTCCCAATTCATGAGAATGGGAAGGCGCCATTGTTTTTATTGGTCTGTAAGGTTTTGAAACTATATCGCTATAGGAGCCCAATACGTGCAACAGTCTCATGGCTGATATCATCGATTCATATTTGAGTGATTGCATCATGATCAGTGAACCAAAACTGATATAGTTCTACTCCACCTAACTCCAAGAGCACCTGAAAACTGGTTAATCAGAACTATAGAACAAATAACTCAGAACAACAGAAATGGAATCCAGCGGTCATTGACCAAGCAACTTATTGATTTAGACATCGCTGATGACATAGCTCGCTCATCACACAACCATTAACAGATGCAGGATAAATGAGATAAGTGAAGAGAGATCACAACAGCTGGTGCTGAAATTACATAGAGATAAGACCAACATTATGAGAATTAATGCAGTTGGCAATAGCCAAATAATAATAGAAAAAATACCTCTACTAGACGTAACAGTTTTATATATATATCTGCACAGTAATATAGACAATGAAGGAGGAACAGAGAATGGTTCCAAAATAAGGATATCAAGCAAGAGCAGCATTCGTTGCTCACTGGGAAACATATGAAAGTCCAAAAAAAATAGGTTAAATACAAAATTAATAATTTTTAACTCCAACATTGAGTCAGTATTATTATATGGCTGTGAAACATGGAGAACAACAAAAAAATAAACAATCATGAAGATACAGACCTTCATTAATGGATGCTTACATAGAATAAAGGGATAGAAATGGCAGGACAAATCACTAACATAGAATTATGGAAATGTTTCCAGTCAAATATAAAGGAGCATAAAGAGATACAGCGAAGACGATGGCGCTGGATGGGACACTCACTGCGGAAGCTAACTGAGAGTATTCACAACATGCGCTTTTTTGGAATCCCCAGGAAAAAGACAAAGAGGAAGACAAAAATATTTCTTGGAGAAGACAGGTGGAACAGAGATGAAAATGTTGGGGTAGACAAGGAGCGATCTTAAAAGAATGTAAGAAACAGAATGACTTGGAAAGTGTTTGTGAAGACCTATGCTCACAGGGAGCTGAAGGTAGAAGAAGAAGAAGAAGAAGAAGAAAGAAGAAGAAAGAAGAAGAAAGAAGAGAAAGAGAAGAAAGAAGAAGAAAGAAGAAGAAAGAAGAAAAGAGAAGAAGAATAGAAAGAAGAAGAAAGAAGAAGAAGAAAGAAAGAAGAAGAAGAAAGAAGAAAAGAAAGAAGAAGAAAGAAGAAGAAGAAAAGAAAAGAAGAAGAAAGAAGAAGAAGAAAGAAGAAGAAAAGAAAGAGAAGCTGAGTGATTGCATCATGATCAGTGAAGTTAAAACTGTTGAAGATCCTACTGCACAAAGCTTCAGAACAAACTGGTTAACCAATCACAGAGAAGTCAGAAGGGAGCGGAGAATAAGGCAACTCTGCACTCACAACTATCGCTTGGATGGCATTCACCTGCCACGTTGATATCAGTTTCCTTAGTGTGTGTCCAATCCATCTCCATTTTCTATTCATAATCTTTGCTCGACTGACCCTTGTTTGCTCTTTCCCACACATTTTCGTTCTGATCTTGTCACACCATCTTATGTTCAGACAAGTGCATTTTCCCCCGGTTAAAGACTTTCTAAGGACGAACGATGAAAAGGAGTAGCCATCGGCTAACGCAGCAGAAGAATTATTAGCGTCCTATTACAGTTATGTTGTACTTGTTATCGATCTTCATGACTAAATCTACGACCAATATTTTTTTAAGAGATAAATGTAAGAGTAACATCTGACGTTGCCTTGCATGAAGGGAGATAACATAATATTTATCTACATTGTGATTGTGTAAGGATGAGTTGTCGGAATTGTCCATCATATTATGTATACAAAAGTCTGTTGAGTTGACAGTGTGAGAGTAGAATGACACTGTAATTATAACGCCATTGAATATATACTTGCATCAAAATAAATAACATCAGGGCTAAACAGAGAATAATAACATGCGATATTTACTCAGCATTCAAATATGGTATAGAAACATGGACACTAAATAGAAAGCAGAATTAATAGTAAACATATTGAGATGTGAATTTACAGAAGTGGAAGAAATGAGTGGATAAAGAAGAAAGCAAATAAAGTTTTGAAACAGTTGAAAATGATGAAAGAATTAATTAACACAATTCGAAAATGACAATGAAAAATTGTGTATGTAAATTGACACAATGACTTAAAAGACATATTCTATTGCTTCTTCTTTCCTCCTCGTGTGTCTTTCAATGTCGAGAGGAGATATCATTTGCAGTGTTTTCTGCTGGCCTCTGCTATATATTGTTTCCTAGTTGTTTTTTTTTGGTCTAAAATGCCATCAATTCATCTTTTTTCGTGGTTGACCCTGGAGTCTGGTGTTCTCGTATCATTTATTGAAAGCTCGTTGTGTTGTGTTGTGTTGTGATCTTTCACGTGGACAAACCATTGTATCTGTTGTTGTTAATGTACTCTATGGAGGGAATTATTCCTAGCTCTTTTCTCAGTTCTTCTTTTCTGATATTATCTCTCGGGCTGTTTCCTGCCATTTGTCAACACATTTAATCTCGTAGAGGTTTTTTTCTTGCATCTAGGTTCCAGAACTGGCATTTACAGCACTACGTTTGGATGAAGATTGTATTGTAGAGTGCCGTTTTGCCTCTAGTTATTTCCTGTTGGACAATAGGGGTGTTAGCTGTCCAAGATTGACAAGCTCTGTTTTATCTTGAGTTTATTTCTGCTGTTTGTAGAATATCGTTTGTCACTTCCTAAAATATGTAAACTCCTGCTATTACTGTTTGTGGTTGAAATATAAACGTCACATTATTGCCCTTGCGAGGTCCCTCGAGTACACGAAGAAACTATACCACTCTACTTTATTCTAATCTACTATATTCAATTCTACTTAATTATATTCTACTTTATTCTACCGTACTCTATTCTAATCTACTATATTCAATTGTACTTTATTATATTCTACTTTATTCTACCGTACTCTACTCTATTCTAATCTACTATATATTCAATGTACTTTATTATATTATACTTTAATCTACCGTACTCTACTCTATTCGACTCTATATTTTTATATTATACTCTACTTCATTCTATTCTATTCTATTTTATTCTGTTCTGTTCTACTCTACTCTTTCTAAATTTAATTTTAATCTATTCTTCTCAACTCCACTATTTTCTATTCTACTCAATCTTATTCTATTCTACTCTTCTATATTCTAGTCTACTATATTTATTATATTTTACTCTATTCTACACTAATCTACTCTATATTATTCTACTCTACTCTACTCTACTCTATTCTACTCTGCTCTACTGATTTCTACTTTATCAACGACACTCTATTCTATTCTACTTTATTCTACTCTACTCTATTCTGTTCTACTTTATTCTACTCTACTCTATTCTGTTCTACTCTATTCTATTTACTTTATTCTACTCTACCTCTATTCTGTTTACTCTATTCTACTCTACTCTGTTCTGTTCTACTTTATTCTACTCTACTCTATTCTATTCTACTTTATTCTACTCTATTCTATTTTATTTAAATCTACTCTATTCTACTCTATTCTATTCTACCTTATTCTACTCTTTTCTATTCTACTTTATTCTACTCTATTCTATCCATGAAATCAGTTTCTCTCTGTCGAGAATTCCTCATGTCAGCTCCACTCACTGCTAAAACAAGTCCCGCCCTTTCACATCCCACATACACACACACACACAACAGTTTGGCGCCGTTCGCAAATTCTATTGAAAAGGTCGACCTCCGGTGATGCCCTAATGGACTGCACAGGAAACGACATCACCTATAAATAAACTAAATTAGGGATATACTGAAGTTGTGCACTTTTCATACAAAAAGCAAATGCTGTCACATACCAGCGTCACCATAGTTAAGACATCCAAACATTTCTATGGCAGCTAACAACAAATGATAAATAGCATTTTCATACCAACTTTGTGCTATGAAAGGTCAAATCACAATTAAGAAAGATCAATACATGTGAAATGCGAAGGCTTGAGGAAGTAACAAACAACACAAGAAAGAGATAGCCCAAATGAAACCATAAGAAAAATGGTAGGAACAAAACCCTGCCAAGATTATATAGAACAACAACAACTTAAATGGTTTGACCACCTGGTCAGAATGAGTCCTTACCAATCGCCATCAAGGGCGTTCTTCTCGAGAATGCATGCATGGAAAAAGACCAAGAAGAAGACCCAGAAGAAGATGGATAGATGCAGTGACAGAGACATGTAACAACAAGGAAAATCACTAATTCAGACAGTTAGAGCATCGCAAGAACGACAAATGATATAACCATGACACCTTTTCGGTACCAGTGAGAAAGAGAAAAGAAAGAAGAATTAGAAGTGCACTTTCATCGTTTCCTATAGATCTAGATGCTGAAGATTATGTTGTTTATTCTTGTTTGCCTCCCTTGGTCTCCAACTAGTCATGCAACATGTTCAGTTCATTTCAAGAGAAGTTCTCATTATTTGTTATTAGGATCAGCATCGCCGCATGAGTACACACGGGATCTCCTGTTATCTGAGCAAGCAAATAGACAGACAAGGTAGACAGACAGGCAGGCAGACAGTCAGGCAGGCAGACACACAGTCAGACAGACAGACAGAGAAGGCAGACTGACCAGACAGGCAGATACAGACAGGTAGGCAGACAGACAGACAGGTAGACATACAAGGCAGACAGCAGGCAGAGTGAATTACAAGACAAACAATCAGGCAGGCACCCAGACACAGACAGACAGAGAAGGCAGACTGACAGACAGGCAGATACAGACAGGTAGGCAGACAGACAGACATACAAGGCAGACAGCAGGCAGAGTGAATTACAAGACAAACAATCAGGCAGGCACCCAGACAGACAGACAACCAGACACAGACAGACAGACAACCAGACACAGACAGACAGACAACCAGACACAGACAGACAGACAACCAGACACAGACAGACAGACAACCAGACACAGACAGACAGACAACCAGACACAGACAGACAGGCACCCAGACAGACAGACAGACAACCAGACACAGACAGACAGACAACCAGACACAGACAGACAGGCACCCAGACACAGACAGACAGACAACCAGACACAGACAGACAACCAGACACAGACAGACAGACAACCAGACACAGACAGACAGACAGACAACCAGACACAGACAGACAACCAGACACAGACAGACAGACAGACGCAAACGGACGGACAGAATGTAGGCCAAACTTGTGGAACATTCTGATCTGGATAAAGTCTGACTACGATCAAGACAATCCCCATCTTTAGTCCTGTTACCTTTGCCGCGACATCCTCTCTAGCTGACCACAACGTTTGAGATCAAGAACCTGATATTCCACAAAGATTAATCCTGTTAATTTCTCTGATGCTGCCCTCCACCTTTTATTCTGTCTGCATTGTCTTCTATTGCCTAATGCTGTGCTCTGTATAGACCCAAGTCTATTATTAGTCCTGCAGAGACTTAATTTTTTTGGCACTTTCTCGTTGATATGCTTTGCTGGCGTTCGCCGATGACTAAAGGAGTACACCTCTTCGTCATCCGCCTTAAAAGGACCATAATTGGGCTTGGATACATTGTGTTGTGGTTTGCAGTTTAACTTTGATATTTGCGACTTTCGGCCAGCATATCCGAATTCAGTATTTTTAGTACCGGGTTGCCCTTTCTCTTCGATCTTTAGACGCTTGGTCAGACTAGACAGGTAAGTCTGTTTCAAGAGGCACCACGGAGAGGTGGAGTAGGGTCTGGTTTACCGATTCTGGAGCACGCCATCAGCTAACAGCTTCCAGCACTGTAGTCTAGACTAGACTAGTGCTGGACACCTTGTCTCCAGAAATACAAATGTCACTGTTGATCTGAATAATCTGGTCTTTGTACATCATCATCATCAAGTACCATGTCTGCTGGCGTAGGTGATCATTGAGTTATTTGCGGGTCATCATCATTGCACTCCGAACATGTCCATAGGTGCTCAGATCCCCTGCTCAGCAATTCCCTCAGTGTCCAGCGACTGACGACTCCAGTTCTATGTTAGTTGATAAGTCTTCTTACACGGCCACTAAGTTTCTCATTTCTGGCTGTGCCCATCTTAACTCCCATCTCTTTCATCCGAAGAAGTGACGTGGATCTGTGTTTGTCGAAGTCCTGTGCTCTTCCCACATCTCGGAAGGCATTGAGGACGTCCGCCCGATCCATCGGTTGCCCGTCCTCAACGACAGCGCAGCTAGCCAACCTGTCCGCCCTTTCATTTCCCGGTACTCCCGCATGTCCAGGGACATAGACAAATGTGACCTTATGTATTTTGGATTTCTGCAAACGACTCTACCCATTGCATGCGTACAGAGCCCGCCTCCACTTTTTTTTATCATGCTCATCGAATCACTCAGTATACATGCGTGGGTGTAGTCTTGTGACTAACCATTTGAATGCCTTGGTCACTGCCATCATCTCCATTGTCATGCTACTCGTGGTCACGACGTATGCACCACTGTCTTCCTTGACTATTCTGCCTGCCGAGCGTGCTGTAAATGCCCATGCACTTCTTTGGTGTCGTCTTACAGATCCGTCTGTATATATGACTGCATCTTTCTGATCGGTGTTATCGCAGATGAGACCGTTGACCTCAGCATTAACCACGACGGGTTCTGTTCTCTACTTTTCCTGTCGAGTGTGACAATACACGAGAAAGTCCCCTCCTTGAATGACGTAGGCACCGTATCCACTCCTTGCCAACGCTGATATGGTAAGCCCACAGACCTGTTTGATTACAGCCTCCAGTGAATTTCTAGTCTGTTGTACTATTGTCCATGATTCCCATCCATATGTTAAGACTGGCTCTACAAACATTTAATAACTATGTTCTTTTGTTTCTAATGTCAAAAATGGATTGCATAGTATCTTCCTCATTTTTTGGAAAGCTGCTTTTGCCTGAGCCATTCTACATCTCACCTCTGTTGTACATCTACCATCTGAGGTTAACATTGTGATTATGTATGGAAGGCCCCGGTATCACTGCAAACGAATTAAAATCCATGATTGCTCAACCGCCCGTGCCAGTGGAATCATCCGATTAACATCTCATCTCATTGAAGGATCCAAAACAAAGAAAGGTAGCTGCATGTTCCCAGATATTTAAATTCATTTACATGTTTTAATATTGTTCCACTTGTCTTTTTTGTGCATTGTATCTTTGTACATAGAGACGTTTAAGCTTTGTCATAAATGATTTCAGTCCGACCAGGGCTGCATTTACCTTAGCAATCCAGTTATGCTTACTTTCAACTTTCTTCTATAGCGTATCTCATGGACCGTAGACAAACAAATGTTAAGACGATTAAAGACCAGAGATGGGGTTTCTCAGAAGAATATGAGAGTTCCCTGGGCAGCTAAAGAGACCAACTAAGAAGTTCTCAAAGAGGCAAACGCAAAAAGGGAGTTGTTGACACATAATTGGAGAAAATTACTAAACACAATTCAAACAAGACTTCCAGAGAGTAGTCATTCAGTGGATACCATCACAGTGTAATATACACGGGAACGAACGCGCAGACAAATTAGCTAAAGATGGAGGGAGATTACCACAAGAGAACCATCCGCTCAGTTATGATGAAGCCAAATCCATCCTCAAGGGTCAGTTCCATGAAAAATGGAAACGAGAACACCCAAAGCATAACGTGAGTGACGGATACCACCAACTATCAAGGAGGATCAAGTCATCATACTTCGCCTACGCACTGGCCACAATAGAATGAGAAATCACATGTTCACCAAATTCAGAATAGGTACAACCAGCCTATGTCACTGTACACTGGACAATATGACTACAAAACATGTTCTACAGGATTGCCCCAGTACACAGACCTGAGAAGAGCAATGTGGTCCACGCCCACCTCCCTGGAAGAGAAACTATATGGGGCAATCGATTCACTTAAACAGACAGCTGACTTCATGGGAGAGTCTGGAATCCTACTCTGATTGAGTCTTGATCGCAGAGAGAGAGAGAGAGAGAGAGAGAGGAGAGAGAGAGAGAGAGAGAGAGAGAGAGAGAGAGAGAGAGAGAACAAGACAAATGCGATTTTAAGGCCATGTTAAAAGACACAACAGCCTACTGAAAGTAATCCTGGAGGCGAAAATACAAGATAAAAGAGGCAGAGGCAGACCAAGACTAACATGGACGAACAACATCAAAAGATGGACAAACCAGCCTGTGACAACCTGCACCATTAAAGCAAGAGACAGAGCAGAATAGCGCTCCATGGTAGCCAACCTTCGTTGCGGAGATGGCACTCGATGATGATGATGAATGGGAGAAATGAAAAATCACTGGGATGCATGAGAAAGAAAGACATAAAGAAAGAGTTTTTTTTTAAATATGTGCCATGAGAGGCATCGTCAGGTCACTTGTCCTTCACAGAAGGTTGCATTCACCACAACCGTCTGAAAGAATCCTCTCTAGCCAGATCCTTCCACAGAACGTGCATTCACCACAGCCAATTGAAAGAATCCCTCTCTAGCCAGATCCTCCACAGAACGTTGCATTCACCACAGCCCAATTGAAAGAATCTCTCTCTAACAGATCTTCCACAGAACGTTGCATTCACCACAGCCCAATTGAAAGAATCTCTCTCTAACCAGATCTTCCACAGAACGTTGCATTCACCACAGCCAATTGAAAGAATCCTCTCTAGCCAGATCCTTCCACAGAACGTTGCATTCACCACAGCCCAATTGAAAGAATCTCTCTCTAACCAGATCTTCCACAGAACGTTGCATTCGCCACAGCCCGTCTGAAAGAATCTCTCTCTAGTCAGATCCTTCCACAGTACGTTGCATTCACCACAGCCCGTCTGAAAGAATCTCTCTCTAGTCAGATCCTTCCACAGAAAGTGCATTCACCACAGCCCGTCTGAAAGAATCTCTCTCTAGTCAGATCCTTCCACAGAAAGTTGCATTCACCACAGCCCGTCTGAAAGAATATCTCTCTAGTCAGATCCTTCCACAGAACGTTGCATTCACCACAGCCCGTCTGAAAGAATATCTCTCTAGTCAGATCCTTCCACAGACGTTGCATTCACCACAGCCCGTCTAAAAGAATCTCTCACTAGTCAGATCCTTCCACAGAAAGTTGCATTCACCACTGCCCGTCTGAAAGAATCTCTCTCTAGCCAGATCCTTACAGAACGTTGCATTCACCACAGCCCATCTGAAAGAATCTCTCACTAGTCAGATCCTTCCACAGAACGTTGCATTCACCACAGCCTATCTGAAAGAATCTCTCTCTAGCCAGATCCTTCCACCGAACGTTGCATTCACGACAGCTGATCTGAGAGAATCTCTCTCTAGCCAGATCTTCCACTGCTGTTGTCATCTTCAATGTCGCCTTGATACATTTTCTCGGTCTGCCCCTGATGCGTTGCCCAGGACCCATGCCTTCCATTATTCTTCTTTCCATGATGGGGCACAAATTGGAAACGTTTTTCTGGGAATGTGTGAGAGGAGAGTTGGAAAATGACATAAAAGATACAGATGTGATGAATTACAAGTGTTAGCCAAGGACATGAATGTACAAATTTGTTGAAGGCCTGTGCATCATGCAGGTCAAGGCCAGAGAATCTTGGTGTTTTAACACAGCACAATTTTGTTTAAATACAGTGTTTGCCTCTCTTTTTCGGTGACTTCAGTGGTTATTAATCTGTTTCCAACACTTGTACTTTGTCAGCACTCACCCATTAAGTGGACATGTGTCGCTTAGTTAAACCGTGCATAGCTGCCATATCTGTGGCCTTGCAGCCCAATACATCCGGTGGGCAGATTTGCTTAACTCTTTCAGGACCAGAACAGGAATTTTCAGATTTGGACCAGAAAACTCGATTTTTTTTTCCTGTTTCCAGAAATTTTACCATATACCTTTTTCATTTGACTACTTCACACAGTAATTGAGATAAATGTGGCATGTGTTATACATCATTGGAAAGGGTTAATTAACAACGTTTGCCCAGACAGCGGCCATTTTGGACTGTGCTCTTTGACTTTCAAACTGCCAAAGGTTCTTTACCAAGTGCACATGGAACCTTAGGTTCTTTTTTTTTTTTGAGGGCTAGACATCGGATCTCACTATCCAGAGAGGGAAAGACATCAGATATCACTATCCAGAGAGGGCTAGACATCGGACCTCACTATCCAGAGAGGGCTAGACATCGGACCTCACTATCCAGAGAGGGCTAGACATCGGACCTCACTATCCAGAGAGGGCTAGACATCGGACCTCACTATCCAGAGAGGGCTAGACATCGGACCTCACTATCCAGAGAGGGCTAGACATCAGATATCACTATCCAGAGAGGGCTAGACATCGGACCTCACTATCCAGAGAGGGCTAGACATCAGATATCACTATCCAGAGAGGGCTAGACATCGGATCTCACTATCCAGAGAGGGCTAGACATCAGATATCACTATCCAGAGAGGGCTAGACATCGGACCTCACTATCCAGAGAGGGCTAGACATCGGACCTCACTATCCAGAGAGGGCTAGACATCGGACCTCACTATCCAGAGAGGGCTAGACATCGGACCTCACTATCCAGAGAGGGCTAGACATCAGATATCACTATCCAGAGAGGGCTAGACATCAGACCTCACTATCCAGAGAGGGCTAGACATCAGATATCACTATCCAGAGAGGGCTAGACATCGGATCTCACTATCCAGAGAGGGAAAGACATCAGATATCACTATCCAGAGAGGGCCTACATCGGACCTCACTATCCAGAGAGGGCTAGACATCAGATATCACTATCCAGAGAGGGCTAGACATCGGACCTCACTATCCAGAGAGGGCTAGACATCGGATCTCACTATCCAGAGAGGGCTAGACATCGGACCTCACTATTCAGAGAGGGCTAGACATCAGATATCACTATCCAGAGCGGGAAGACATCGGATATCACTATCCAGAGAGGGCTAGACATCGGATCTCACTATCCAGAGAGGGCTAGACATCAGATCTCACTATCCAGAGAGGGCTAGACATCAGATCTCACTATCCAGAGAGGGCTAGATATCGGATCTCACTATCCAGAGATCAGGGGAGGGTAAAGGAGGAAGAAACCAAATTTGGTATTTGTTTTAAAATTCCAACCACCTGTTATGTGAATCGAACCCAGCACTTTCCTGTCCAGATGCAGATGCCTTATCTGTAGACCACCCAGTTCCCATTTCCAGCACTAACACTAACCCTACTAGTTATGATTTACTGAAATGGAGACAAACAATCAGCTTTGAATCACAGACCATTTTCAGCCTATAACGACAGAGTTCTACACAACATCATTTACCTGACAGCAACAACAACAGTCTGCAATGGCAATTGTTTAATAATTACTATCATGATAAGACATAATTCAAAGCTATAAAAACACGGTATTCAATGTAACAAACATAAAAAGATTATGGTTTGAGTAATCTAAAAATGACTACATACAGTCATGATTATGAATGCGTAATAAAACAGAAGTAGATATATACAAAACTCATACAATTCTGAAATGGTGCTGTTCTTTTCATCCTACACAATGACTGTTGAGTGGGTCCAACTTTCAGATTTGTTTTCCAATTTCAGGCAGATTTCGTGCCCATATTTGTGATTTCATTTGGTATGAATAAGGATGGCTATATATTCCGAGAGAACTCTTTCAGCAATAATTCAAGGCTTATAAATAACTGATCATGATTCAATAATGAAACTGATCAGACTTCATGAATGAGATTAACAAATGCCAATAATCTTGGACAATAATTACAGACGAGATCTTCATTTTCATGCAAAATGTATTAACTCAGATCATATGTTCCATAGACAGACTGTTCCAGCAGAACTGAAAGCATAACACAATGAGAGCACCTTTAAACACATAGCTCTGGGTGGACTGACAAGTTTATATCCAAGAAAATGTGGACACACAGATTGGACCGCACCTTCTACAACTAGAGAGTGGGAACTATAATAAAGAAGTGTTCGGGAAAGAAAGGCAAAAGGAATGCTTGAATTGTGCCAGAAATGCATCAAATGGTATGGTGACTTCAACTTGAGTTGTCTACTAGCTGACAGCCTTGGTACAACCAGAAGTGGCCTTAAGTGTGAGGGAAGAGAACTCTAAATTTCTGTGACAGTGTTCTGAAGAGGTGCTACTGTTCAGGTTGGGGAAACCTGCCCTACAAGAAATGTTGTGTCCACCTGTGGCAAGTCAACAAAAGAAGGAACACATGTGTAGTAACCAAACAGCCATTTTAGTTCCTGTTTGGACGTACCCAGACATCCCAAAAACAAAATATAAGAACTAATCAACAATAGCCTACAATGTCATGGAATAAAGCTTCATCTTATCAGGAAATGTTATCTAAATTATGATTGGTCTACACACTACTACTAATCTATATATTGAGCAAACTAAGTTAAAAAAAAAAAATTAAAAGTATAGAAATATATACTTTACATCAGCAGCATGTAGTGTTCTTGATTATACAGTATATGTTTGTATATTTTATCATTAGGATTTTAATCGTTTCAGTTTAGGAATGCTCCCCTGACATTGAAGAGACAATAGTGTAATCAAATATACTTCATAATAATGTCAACAATTTTCATGTTGAAAAATCAACAGGCTATATAATAAATAATACACAGGAGCCAGTCACGAGGGAGAGGGGTGAGATAAAGAAAGCTGTGCAGCCAGAGTGATACTAAAGAGAGAGAGAGAGAGAGAGAGAGAGAGTGAGCAGTTAGTATAAGTCAGCAAGCAACAAAGACAAAACAAATGTGTGATTAAACTAAAAGACAATCTCTTGATGATACCAGTTTCAGATAAGTGTGATACTTCAGCCCTGTAAGATGTGATACTTCAGCCCTGTAAGATGTGATACTTTTTTAAATACAGATTATGGTCCTATTGCTAATCATGACTTTCACAAATGACAATACATCTGTCTAATAAGTTTCTCATCATAAGCTTCAACTGTTTACATTATCTTCAAGGGGTTTTTCTCTTTGCAAAATCTAATGAAATTAAAAAAAAAAAAACAGCTTCCAAAATGAAGACCTGCCCTACATTGGCACTTGGAGAAACATAACATATATGTTGTTTGTATGTTATTAACTCTATGCAATACAAGTTATTTCTCAAAACTGATATCTAAACATGTAAACCATGTCACCATAGACACTATATTTAACATGTTCAAAATCAAAACATAAAATTATCAGTGTAATAAAACATATATTTTAATATCTGTATATTTATATGCTTTTAAGTATCTCAATTGTAAAAAAAAAGTTACGTTGAAAAGTGACAAATCACAGGTACTTCGCCCAGGTGAACTGTCAATGGTTACATAGTAAATATTTCTTGATAAGCTGGAAAAGAGTTGTCCAAATATCTGATTCAGGCGTTCTGGGGGGGGGGGGGGGGGGGGGGGGCGCCCACAAATATTAAACACTGCAGAAAGGTGTTTTAGGATGCCTGCTGAAGCATAGACAAGTTGAGATTGGGGGGAAAGGGCTTCTGTCATCTGAACTGAGGCAAGGTGTCTGACAGAGCTGCCAGCCACTCACAGCTGCTAGTTTGTGACGGGGATCGGTCAATGTTACCTATATTAACCCAATACTCAAAAATGTCACGGACAAGTGGGACGTGTTGTGCCAAAAGATGCAAATAAAGCACAAGGCAATACATGTAGGCCCCTTCAAAGACGAAGGAGAAAGAGAAGTATACATTCCTTCAGAAGTCATTGCATGAATCCCAGAAAGATAGATGTTCCCAACTGAGAGAACCAGGCAGCAACTCCTTTTATTTCCAGCCAGTACAAAACTACTACTGCCATACTCACAATGACTTCTTATTGTTTCTCTAACTCATTCCATATAACCATTTCCTCTAATAACAAACATTTCCCATTTTAATTTCTAGAAACTTTTGCAGCTTTTAATGAGTGAATATAGTCACTACATACTTCTCACTTTAAAAATGATATTTTATAGAAGGTCCAATTTGTGACACAATAAAAAAAATAGAATAAAAATTTTGCAACTAAATTTGTTGAGGAAGTGACAATTACCTGAATGTCTTCTATTAGAATTTGACACTTCCTGGTGTGAAACAGTTACTGATTCACCACAAAAAGTGAACTTTAAGATCTTACATTTTCTAATGAGCAGTAATATACAATAGAAGAATCATATACAGATAATATTTCTAAACAGATCATTAGAACAACACAACCAAAATATCAGTAAGAAAATAGTGTTCTATTTTCTATTGAACTGACTATTGAGTGAAATAAACCAGCCATTGCAGCTTGATACTTATTTATATCTGCCAACAGCCACTCCCAGCAGTGACTCATCAAGCTGAAGCAGGTCATTCATTCTCACTGGTTTCTCATGTAATTGCAGTTTAATGCGTACTATAGCTGGATGGATGAAAGAAATCTTGACAGTTACAAGCTTCCTCAATAATTCCTGCTAGATTGTTTGTGGCAAGCTCAAAGAAAGCCTCACTCATATACAGCCTTATTTGCTTACCTAGAAAAGCAGACACAGTGTGCCCCGTATAATTTTTTTAAATGGCTTTAATAGAACATAAATGTAACTTAGGTGAAGCTTATTATGTCAGGATATGCGAAGGAAAATGATAAAAATGTAGCGGGTGGAATACTAACTGAGGCTTACATATTCTAGTCAATCCAGTGGAAGAAAATGGGTACATGACCTTAGTTGAGCCAAGAAAAGAAAACAAAGAGAACATGATCTGTTATGTAAATGATGAACCCAGTAAGGTGTTACATTTAATTCCCTAAGGACAGTAATAACTTTGAGATAAATCTACCCTTTCATGTCAAGATTTAACCTTCCTTTACACCATAACAAAACTATGTTGCAAGATATTCTTCACCATCATATATGTTGACATATTTGCTTAAGTTTATTTTTAAAAATAATAAAAATAACAAAAAATAAAACCTATGCGTTACTCGAAACTAATCTCTGCCTAAAAGAAATAAGTTAGAAAGACGTCTAAGAACACAAAAAAATGCTTTTAGAATTTAGTATTGAATGAGTTAAGACTAACTGCCAGAGGCTGACACATGAGACATCATGTAGGTGTTGACTACTCAAACAATGAGATTTTTATTCATGTAATCCAACCTCATGGCACCCACAGGTAATTAGTCACTTTCAGCAGATGACACAGACTCTACACTGATTGTTACAGCAGCTTAATAGTTATACACATTTGATTAGGCAATGGTACAGACAATGTGGAGAAAGTTTGTTTTTTTTTAATTGGGAAAAGGGGGGTGTTGTTTCAATTTCAAATAGAGCACATACATGGTGCGGCTGTCTTAACTCTCTTCAAAATTAAAATAATAAAAGTTTGGTTTCTCACGTAATATTGACATAAGCAAAGACATAAAAGCATAATTACAACATTTGCAAATTATACACATGTGGTCAAATGAACTCTACCTTCCCTCCCCTCATGAACAGTCTGCCGCAGCCTCCTGAATTGCAAACATGACTGGATGAGTCTATGCCAGAGTTACTGAACAGTAAGCTTTATGTCTATTTATTTTCATTTCAACCATCAGCAAAACTAGTTTGAATACATGATGCTTTGCCACATGAAGATCTTGTATGTTGTGGGTGCAGGTAATGGCAAAACAGATTTGCAAGTGCTGGCAGCTAAATGTTGGTAAGCTGGTGTTTCTAAGATGAACCCTGTCATGTTATGTTTCTGGCAAATGTGCAGAAATACTTCAACTTTAATCATGTAAAGAAAGCCTCTATTTGTTGAAAATGTTCATGTTGTGTGGAGGAAATAATGTTCATCTCTCCATGTTGATACTAAACATCTTTACACAACTATATGTTGTGTACAGTATTTCCTGTTGATTTCTCCATGTTGATACTAAACATCTTTACACAAACTATATGTTGTTTACAGTATTTCCTGTTGATTTCTCCTTGTTGATACTAAACATCTTTACACAACTATATGTTGTTTACAGTATTTCCTGTTGATACTAATTAAACATCTTCACATAGTTGTGTAAAGGTAATAATAATGATCTCTCCTTGTCGATATTATACATATGTTGAAATAAATGTTATGTTGTATGAGAATACATATTCACACATTAAGGTGAATATGAAAGTGTTGAGATGGTGTGTGCATTGGGCGAGAACACTTGTAATGAAATGTAAGACAACTGTTAAAATCTACTGTTCATTTTTGTTACAGCTGACATTCACGGCACTCCAGGTAATCAGAAAGCTTCAAAAGATGACAAAAGGTGTGCTCACATCAAGCTTGTCCTTACAGGGTTGTCTTTTTTGAAAGCTGACATACTATTATTTCATTGTAAAATATGCACTGAGTGCTGTCAATAAGAAGTACACAAACATATATGTGTAATTATGTTGTAATTTGATGAGTTGTATAGTAAGTTTGTTAATCTGTTTATACAATTTTCCATCTAATCTAATAAATATAATAATTTAAAATTGCATGGTAAACATACTACTGCTGTTTCTAATTCAATTTGATATCAAGTTTTATTTTTTTTAAATATTTAAAAATTTCTGGTCGAACTTGTACCTCTGAATTTTCTTCTGCTTCTTGTGGTCATTATTTTGATGTATCAGACAGTGATAAACATGACTTGACTGAGCTCCATACAGCTCTGGTTACAATCTTTAACAAACTAAGTTTCAACTAAATCTACAACAGGTTAACACACACACACACCCCCCCAAACTTGCAAAATATTACCTTTCTTTCTAAATTAAAAATAATATATTTCCCAGAAAATAAAAGTTACGGCTAGTGGCACTTAATGTTTTATAGTGATCTGAGGGGAGGAAACTTGAGGGGGGGGGGGGGGAGCTAGCACTGACAAAAAGCAATCACGGTTATCATTATTTGTGTGTAAGAACTTGCTGTGGAGAATAAAAAAATGATTCGGTATTAGCTGCAGCACACAGTTTAGGCAATGACTCCCAGGTCAATGATCTTTCCTGGAAATGCACCCAGTTCTTGCTAATATTACCAACAATATTGTTCACAGTTTATTGAATGTTAGCCACATTTTTAAAAAATAACTTCACATGAAGACATATTTTAAAAAAAAAAGCACACTTTACTTTAGACGCAAGATAAAAAGATGCAACTGCAAGAGCAGGGAAATCTCTTCACACTTTACTACACCTAAAAATAATTTATCTTGTGGTGTGTTCAACGAAATTAAAAGTGCTAGTTTTAACATTACCATTACTCCTATTGCTGCCTAGTCAAATTAAGCTTTGTAAGCAAATGTAAGTATCGTTTTCAAACAATGTAAGAAACTGAAATTGAATCAGCATTAATTTAAAACAATGTTAGAAGTTGTAAGTGAATTCAGCATTAATTTAAAACAATGTTAGAAGTTGTAAGTGAATTCAGCATTAAATTCAAACAATGTTTACAAGTTGTAAGTGAATTCAGCATTATTCTTAAATGATGAAAGAGTCGTGACTTCAGCCTCAGTTTCAAACCATGAAGGATTTTAATTCAAACAATGTTTAGAAGTTGTAAGTGAATTCAGCATTAATTTCAAACAATGTTTACAAGTTGTAAGTGAATTCAGCATTATTCTTAAACGATGAAAGAGTCATGACTTCAGCCTGTTTAAAACCATGAAGGATTAATCTTAAGAGAGTACAACAATAAGCAGTATAAATAATTGTTACTAATTTGATCCTAAGCTAAGGAAGGCTATAAGAAACCATGGAACTTATAAGAACCAAACTAAAATCTTAATATAATAATGTCCAATATTCTAAGACATTAGTTTAAGGTTTTTTTTTCTTTCCATTTTAATATCACAAGAAATTTGTAGAAAAATTGTGCTTGGTCCTCAGTGTGCTAGACACGAAACCGTCTCTCCGGCAAAACTTAGCTTGAGCGTTACCAGGCAGAAACGAGCAGCAACTGGCGAGAACTGAATCACAGCAAAAAAGGTTATATATGACATCCTGCTAGCGGTTTATGTTTCCCTCCCTCAAAAAGTTTGTTTAATGTTCAGATCTATATCTAATCATCTCCGTTTTCTGCGGGGTTATCAGATGTCCAGAGAGTGAGATTATCACGAAGTAGTTGCATTATCAACGTACTATCTTTGCAGTCACTTTCCTCCAATTTATCCAATTCGCCAATGGCTTCGTCAAACGCTTCTCTTGCCAATTCACAGGCCTTCTGTGGTGAATTTTGAATCTCGTAGTAGAAAACGGAATAATTCAGAGCCAGACCTAAACGGCTTGGGTTGTTGGTATCATACACTTTTTGGCACGGGTCATAGCAGATGAATAAGCTTCCTCAGCACTAGCGATTGCTGAATTGCGCTCGGAACTTTGATCAGGCTTGTACTCGGCAATATATCGGTAATAATCACCCTTCATTTTGAGATAAAACACAGTCTCCTCGTCAGAACAATCATCTGTGATTAGCTGCTTCTCTAATAGGTCCAAGACTTCACTGCATGTGGCATCCAGTTCGTCTTCAACTTTC
Organism: Megaustenia siamemsis; assembly: GCA_032433765.1. Lineage (NCBI taxonomy): Eukaryota > Metazoa > Mollusca > Gastropoda > Stylommatophora > Ariophantidae > Megaustenia > Megaustenia siamemsis. Next base: position 23,883,042 of record JAVIAB010000104.1, read on the forward strand.
TTTCTAGCCTCTTGAACATCGCCCTTTCTTTTCTCGTTTCAGCCTTTTGTTCGATCATGCACATTACGCGCCAGGATGAACGACGAGCGCCTACGACATTTTTGTAGGCAACTGAAAGTAAATTTCTCTTCTCTTGACTCAGCTTTCTATCAAGTCCCGTCACAAGTCGCATCGCTCTAGCCATGTCGTCGTATCTCTCAGCTTGTTCTGCGAGTTTCGCTAAACAAACTAACTGATCAACAGTTTTCAGGCCATCAATGAACTTAGCGGCACTTTCACTACAGCCCGTCATCGTGAACACTTGAATTCCAGTTAATTATTAACACTTTCTACAGCCACAATTTTTAGTTTCTTCTCGAAAACTGACGACTGCTGTTGACAAGGTACAGACTACCGGAGAAAATGGCGGATGATGAGGTTTACAGCGGCGCGACGGTTCTCGGGGACAATTTTATTTGAGAATTCTCTCCCGTGCGGTCTCTAACAGCAGAGGGTGAAGGTATACTGGAGACGTCATCATCAAGTACCGGGCCTGCTGGCGTAGGTGATCATGTCTCTCCACAACTTTCAATCATGACAGTTATTTATCATCTCTGTTGTTGACCTTCTACCAAGCCATTTTCTTAGCTGTCTTGTATTTTTTCCCCTTGCTTCCCTCTATCTCTTCGTCCCTCAATTTTTCCAGTTGTTACAATATATTCCAGTTCTCTTCTCATTACATGGCCAAAAAATGATGATTGTTTCTTCCTAATATTGGAAATTAGCTCTCTTTTTGCTTTGGCCTCCTTCAGAACGTTTTCATTACTCTTCACACTGGAGACACTTAATAATAATAAATGAATATAATTATAGAGGAACAGAACAGAAAAGTGAGGCCTTTGAAATATGGATTTATAGAAGAATAGGTAGAATTGGATGGAAAGAAAAGAAAACAAACGAGGAAGTTTTAAAACAACTAAAAAGAAAGAAAGAACTACTAAACACAATTAGAGCACGACAAATGAAATGTTTTGGTCACGTTAAAAGAAACAACAGTCTAATAAAAGTAATATTAGAAGGGAAAATACAAGGTAAAAGAGGCAGAAGCAGATCAAGACTAACATGGACGAGTAATATCAAAAGATGGACAAGTCAGCCTATGGCAATTTGCACCATCAAAGCAAGAGACAGAGTGGAATGGCGCTCCATGGTAGTCAACCTTCGTTGCGGAGACGGCACTAAATGGTGATGATGAATTATAGAGGGAAATTTCGAGGCGATAATTCAGCGAATCGTGGGAGGAAAAGATATGTTTTACAACGCACAGATAAAATGACAAATAAACAACAGAAAAAAAAAAGTTAACTGAGTGGCAGTGTTCCCTAGCGTTCAGCTTCTCGTGGCAAGACGCAGTGCCAGTAAGTACGGGTTCGATCCTGCTTCTGACCATACATTGTTTTTTTTTTTGTTTTTTGGCTGTTGTTGTATATTTGTCATTTTTTCTGTGTGCTGTAGAACATACTTCTTCCGGCCATGATTCGGTGAAGGTGAAGGACGTCTAGATGTATATGAAGCTGCTGCAAAGCTGATGATAAGACTGAAAATAAATAAAAGGAAACAGTGACATTGTAACAGCTTTACGTAGGTGAGAAACAAAACAAAAGTAGATCGACGTTTCGACCAAGTATGCCTTCAGCTGGAACAATAAACAACACACAAATATATACGCAAATACACAATCTAACTACATGGGGATAATATGCTAAACAATTTTTGAAAAAGGGAAAACACGTCCCTTCCCTGTGGTCTGCAACTTGGTCAAACGCCGACTGGATTGTAAATGATGCCAGCTGACAGGGCGGACAGATGTAAAATAAATTATTTTCCCCTCCCCCAATCATATAATGAGAAGGGGACAGCTGGAATATTTTGTAATAACTGGGAAAATTAAGGGATGAAGAGATAGAGGGAAGCAAAGAGAAAAGATACCAGACAGCTTAAGAGAATGGCTTGGCAGAAGGTCAAGAACAGAAATGATAAATAACTGTCGTGATCGAAAATTGTGCAGAAACATGATCACCTACGCCAGCAGGTATGGTACCTGATGATAATGATGAAGATGATGATGACAGTCAGGTAGTTTGGTCACGCATGCTATTTAATATATGATATATTACACACACACACACACACACACACACACACACACACACACACACACACACACACACACACACACACACACACACACACACCACACACATATTTGTGTTTTGTCCATTGCTCCGACTGAAGGCTTTACTGAGCCGCAACGTTGTTTTGATTTCTTGCTGTCCCTCACCTACGTAAAGCTGTAAACATGGCATCTGTATCTACTGTTCTCTATCGCTGGCGTTTACCGAATGACTACTGTAGGAATGAACAGGCTTCTTCATCACCCACTTTTAAAAGGACGTTAAGTGGGCCAAAAAGCAGCGCCGTACTGTGGTTTGTAGCTAGGTTGTTATATTTGCACCTTTCGGCCTAATACATCCGACATCAGCACAACATTTTTAGTACATTTTGGTTGCCTTCCCTCTAGGTTGGGCAGTCTGTTCCCATGATCACCGTTTGGAGCAGGGTCTTGATCAGCGGTTGTTCGCCGATCCTGGCGCAGACAGTCAGCTATGGGTCTCTTACCGAACTCAATTCAATTGCTGGATGGGCGTCTTAACCCCTCCCGCTCTTTTTTTTCGTTAATCCTTAGTGTATGATTAGCCTAGTGTGAAAATCACCGGACTGGCTACCTACATTCGGACAACCCGTGTTTGATCACCGCTGGAAGCAGTTTGTGGATTGTACTTGTGGTTAGAAAAAAAAAATACACCTGCGGTCGACCAAGATGCTGGTAGAAATAGGTACCAGGGTTCATACTCTGGGAAGGTGAGGAATGGCGCCTCGCTCGTGATTTACGATGCTAGAGGCGACACTAGGCAGAAGTCTCCGAACACTTCTGGATAGGCGTCCGAGCACATGTGAGTAAAAACCCGCGCGCGAGCTAAGACGCCGATTCAAATCTTGTATCTTTACCTTTACCCTTACCTTTCATTGCAGCTTTGCGGCGATATGAGATGACACAAAAATGTTTCAACGTTCCGGCTTAAAATAGTCATCTGATTCTAATGGAATATAAACAAAACAAACATAAAATATATAAACTCAAAGGCCATGCAATAAAATGTAAAATTCATTAATCATAATAATCTAGATGTCTCCCTTGAAGAAGAAATAAATTCCCGAATCGGAAAGGCAGCTTCCACATTTGGTAAACTTAAAGAAAGAGCATGGGCCAACACCAATTTAACGCTCAGAACTAAGATTCAAATTTGCCAAAGGTGTGTGTTTGTACACTTCTATACGGATAAGAAACTTGGGCTACCTATGCAGGGCAGGAGGAAAGGTTAAACAGCCTTCATGTACGTTGCCTTCGAAAGATTATGAACATCAAATGGCAGGACAAAGTAACTAACTCTAATGTCTTACAATGAGCCAAACTCCCATCGGGCAACACTTAGGATTCGTTGACTAAGGTGACTGGGCCATGTAAGAAGAATGGCAAACAATCGTATTCCCAAACAAATATTGTATGGAGAACTTAAGGACGGAAAGAGACCAAAGGGCAGACCAGTGCTGAGATTTAAAGGGTTAAGGCATATACTTGGTTACGATTTTATTTTGGATTTGACAGGATAGTTTTACTTTTTGTTGTTGTTTTCTTTAACACATTTCGATTGTTTTTGTTTTGGTTGTTTCGTTATTAATTGTGTGTGTGTGTTTTTATTGTTTGTTCCTGATGAAGGCCTATTGAGCCGAAACGTTGTTTAGTCTGTGTCGTCCACTTGTCACGTAAAGCTTCTTACATACCTTTTTTATTTTTTAATTTTTCCTGAGATTTAAAGATGTTTGGAGTGGTTCCTTGAGGGAATTTTTTATTAGTGAATGAAACTGGGAAAATGTGGCTGCAGATCGTAGCACATGGAGAGCAAAAATAAAAAAAAATGGCACACCAACTTTCGAGACAGTGCTGATATCAAATTCAGAAGACAAAAGGCGCAAGAGGAAAGAGACAAGGCCAGGTAACCCAAATACACCTTCACGTTCTGTGAATGGTTCTGTCTGTCCAGGATTGGCAAAATTCAACCACGAGAGAAGATGTTCAGTAAAGCAGTACCAGTATGAGACACTAATGCTTTACCAAACTACTGACTTTACATGATTGCTTGCTACCAACTGTCTCTCAAGACATGATGCTTGCTACCAACCGTCTGTCAAGTCATGAGTACTTGCTACCAACCGTCTGTCAAGACATGATTGCTTGCTACCAACCGTCTGTCAAGACATGATTGCTTGCTACCAACCGTCTGTCAAGACATGATTGCTTGCTACCAACCGTCTGTCAAGACATGATTGCTTACTACCAACCGTCTGTCAAGACATGATTGCTTGCTACCAACCGTCTGTCAAGACACGATTGCTTGCTACCAACCGTCTGTCAAGACATGATTGCTTACTACCAACCGTCTGTCAAGACACGATTGCTTGCTACCAACCGTCTGTCAAGACATGATTGCTTACTACCAACCGTCTGTCAAGACATGATTGCTTACTACCAACCGTCTGTCAAGACATGATTGCTTGCTACCAACCGTCTGTCAATACATGATTACTTGCTACCAACTGTCTGTCAATACATGATTGCTTGCTACCAACCGTCTGTCAATACATGATTGCTTGCTACCAACCGTCTGTCAATACATGATTGCTTGCTACCAACCGTCTGTCAAGTCATGATTACTTGCTACCAACCGTCTGTCAATACATGATTGCTTGCTACCAACCGTCTGTCAAGTCATGATTGCTTGCTACCAACCGTCTGTCAAGTCATGATTACTTGCTACCAACCGTCTGTCAATACATGATTGCTTGCTACCAACCGTCTGTCAAGTCATGATTGCTTGCTACCAACCGTCTGTCAAGTCATGATTACTTGCTACCAACCGTCTGTCAATACATGATTGCTTGCTACCAACCGTCTGTCAAGTCATAATTGCTTGCTACCAACCGTCTGTCAAGTCATGATTACTTGCTACCAACCGTCTGTCAATACATGATTGCTTGCTACCAACCGTCTGTCAAGTCATAATTGCTTGCTACCAACCGTCTGTCAAGTCATAATTGCTTGCTACCAACCGTCTGTCAAGTCATGATTACTTGCTACCAACCGTCTGTCAATACATGATTGCTTGCTACCAACCGTCTGTCAAGTCATAATTGCTTGCTACCAACCGTCTGTCAAGTCATAATTGCTTGCTACCAACCGTCTGTCAAGTCATAATTGCTTGCTACCAACCGTCTGTCAAGTCATGATTACTTGCTACCAACCGTCTGTCAATACATGATTGCTTGCTACCAACCGTCTGTCAAGTCATAATTGCTTGCTACCAACCGTCTGTCAAGTCATAATTGCTTGCTACCAACCGTCTGTCAAGTCATGATTGCTTGCTACCAACCGTCTGTCAAGTCATGATTGCTTGCTACCAACCGTCTGTCAAGTCATGATTGCTTGCTACCAACCGTCTGTCAAGTCATGATTGCTTGCTACCAACCGTCTGTCAAGTCACTCAAGGCGTAACAATAATCTAGCTTCTTGCTATTGAGACTTGACTTCCTTGACACCTTCTGCGGTGAAGTTATATCTCTTTTGAGTGATATGCACAGCATCTGCTACAGTCAATCACAGCTAGGTCGTTTGTGAGGAAGATAATTAAACATCAGAGATAACAGATAAAGTAAAATATGAAGCTGAAGAAATAGACTCGTTATCTTATGTTGTGACCAAATAGATGAACAAATACGTGACCAAATAGATCAACAAATACGTGACCAAATAGATCAACAAAAACGTGATCAAATAGATGAACAAATACGTGACCAAATAGATCAACAAATACGTGACCAAATAGATCAACAAATACGTGACCAAATAGATGAACAAATACGTGACCAAATAGATCAACAAAAACGTGATCAAATAGATGAACAAATACGTGACCAAATAGATCAACAAATACGTGACCAAATAGATCAACAAATACGTGACAAATAGATGAACAAATACGTGACCAAATAGATGAACAAATACGTGACCAAATAGATGAACAAATACGTGACCAAATAGATCACCAAATACGTGACCAAATAGATCAACAAATACGTGACCAAATAGATGAACAAATACGTGACCAAATAGATGAACAAATACGTGACAAAATAGATCAACAAATACGTGACCAAATAGATGAACAAATACGTGACCAAATAGATCAACAAATACGTGACCAAATAGATCAACAAATACGTGACCAAATAGATGAACAAATACGTGACCAAATAGATGAACAAATACGTGACCAAATAGATCAACATATACGTGACCAAATAGATGAACAAATACGTGACCAAATAGATCACCAAATACGTGACCAAATAGATCAACAAATACGTGACCAAATAGATGAACAAATACGTGACCAAATAGATGAACAAATACGTGACAAAATAGATCAACAAATACGTGACCAAATAGATGAACAAATACGTGACCAAATAGATCAACAAATACGTGACCAAATAGATCAACAAATACGTGACCAAATAGATGAACAAATACGTGACCAAATAGATGAACAAATACGTGACCAAATAGATCAACATATACGTGACCAAGTAGATGAACAAATACGTGACCAAATAGATCATCAAATACGTGACCAAATAGATCAACAAATACGTGACCAAATAGATCAACAAATACGTGACCAAATAGATGAAAAAATACGTGATCAAACGGATCAACAAATACGGGATCAAACGGATGTACAAATACGTGAATAAATAGATGAACAAATGTAATACAGAACACCGACAGGGGGGGGGAGGGGGGGTGCAGGAATGTAATGCCTGCTATCATACTAAACTCAGAAGGAAAGTAATAGCTACTATCAGCTCAGAAAAAAAGTAATTTCTATTATCAGCTCAGAAGAAAAGTAATGTATACTATCATCTCAGAAGAAAAGTAATATCGACTATCAGCTCAGAAGTAAAGTTATGCCTACTGTCATCTCAGAAGTAAAGTAATGCCTACTATGAGTTCAAAGAAAAGTAATGTCTACTACCAGCTCAGAGGTAAAGTAATGCCTACTATCAGTTTAATGAAAAGTAATGTCTACTATCATCTCAGAAGTAAAGTAATGTCTACTATCATCTCAGAAGAAAAGTAATGTCTACTATCATCTCAGAAGAAAAGTAATGTCTACTATCATCTCAGAAGAAAAGTAATATCTACTATCATCTCAGAAGAAAAGTAATGTCTACTATCAGCTCAGAAGTAAAGTAATGTCTACTATCATCTCAGAAGTAAAGTAATGTCTACTATCAGCTCAGAAGTAAAGTAATGACTACTATCATCTCAGAAGAAAAGTAATGTCTACTATCAGCTCAGAAGTAAAGTAATGTCTACTATCATCTCAGAAGAAAAGTAATGTCTACTATCATCTCAGAAGAAAAGTAATGTCTACTATCAGGTCAGAAGTAAATTAATGTCTACTATCATCTCAGAAGTAAAATTATGCCAAACTATCATCTCAGAAGTAAAGTTATGCCAACTATCATCTCAGAAGTAAAGTAATGTCTACTATCATCTCAGAAGTAAAGTAATGTCTACTATCATCTCAGAAGTAAAGTTATGCCAACTATCATCTCAGAAGTAAAGTAATGTCTACTATCATCTCAGAAGTAAAGTAATGTCTACTATCATCTCAGAAGTAAAGTAATGTCTACTATCATCTCAGAAGAAAAATAATGTCTACTATCATCTCAGAAGAAAAGTAATGTCTACTATCAGCTCAGAAGTAAAGTAATGTCTACTATCATCTCAGAAGTAAAGTAATGTCTACTATCATCTCAGAAGTAAAGTTATGCCAACTATCATCTCAGAAGTAAAGTAATGTCTACTATCATCTCAGAAGTAAAGTAATGTCTACTATCATCTCAGAAGTAAAGTAATGTCTACTATCATCTCAGAAGTAAAGTAATGTCTACTATCATCTCAGAAGTAATGTAATGTCTACTATCATCTCAGAAGAAAAGTTATGCCAACTATCATCTCAGAAGAAAAGTAATGTCTACTATCATCTCAGAAGTAAAGTAATGCCTACTATCATCTCAGAAGAAAATAATGCCTACTATCATCTCAGAAGTAAAGTAATGTCTACTATCATCTCAGAAGTAAAGTAATGCCTACTATCATCTCAGAAGAAAAGTAATGTCTACTATCATCTCAGAAGAGAAGTAATGCCTACTATCATCTCAGAAGAAAAGTAATGCCTACTATCATCTCAGAAGTAAAGTAATGTCTACTATCATCTCAGAAGAAAAGGACAAATAACGTTGTAGTAGTTTGTTTGCGTGCGCCAGATTTATAGCTCCGTTGAAGTCCCGGGTTAACCATCTAGGAGAGAATCAGAACGTCCGGAAATGACATCACTAGAAGCAGAGATAATACCGACATGGAGTAAAAAAGGCGAGTCACCGAAATATAAATTGCCAGGGGCAGGTAGATTCATCATCATCATCATCATTATCATCATCATCATTATCATCATCATCATCAAGTACCGGGCCTGCTGGCGTAGGTGATCATGTCTCTCCACAACTTTCGATCTAGGCAGCTATTTATCATTTCTGTTGTTGACCTTCTGCCAAACCATTCTCTTAAGCTGTCTGGTATTTTTTTCTCTTTGCTTCCCTCTATCTCTTCGTCCCTCAATTTTTCCAGTTGTTACAATATATTCCAGTTGTTCTCTTCTCATTAGATGGCCAAAAAATGATGATTGTTTCTTCCTAATATTGGAAATTAGCTCTCTTTTTTCATTGAACTCTTTCAGAACGTTTTCATTACTCTTCTTAGCTGTCCATGGTATTCTGAACATTCTTCTGTAAAATCACATTTCTACAGACTCCAGTGATTTTCTTGTCTGTTGTCCTATTTTCCATGATATGACATCCATATGCTAAGTCTGGCTCTACATAACATTTAAGAAGATAGATTACCAAAGGAAATTACCCAGCAGCAGGAGAGTTTAGCGGTAGATAGATAGATAGATAGAATTTACAGTTCAGGATGTGCACTTGCAAGTAATACTCATTAGTAGCAAACATAATTCCATTGTGGACGAATAAAGAAAACAAAAGAGAATGCACACAGTGCTGAGGTGTCTCAAAGGCTAAAAGGGCAAAATGTATACCAAGATTATAGAAGCCAGGCCTATTATAAAATCTAAGATTTGGAAATCTGACAAGAGACGACGATTCTTTAAGACAGGTTATGGTGAATGCAACGTCCTGTGGGAGATCTGGCTTGAGATAGAGATTCTTCCAGACGGTCTGTAGTGAATGTAACGTTCTGTTGGATATCTGGCTAGAGACAGAGATTCTTTCAGACGGACTGTGGTGAATGTAACGTTCTGCATAGGTCATGTGACCAGATGATGATTCTTTGTTGATGATCAAGCCCTAACAGCTTACAAAGAAACAGAACTTCAGCTACATTTGTCGTCCATGAATCAAGTAACTAATGAGTAACACGAAATAAGCTCTGATAAAACGTAAATCTCGTCAATAGAAAGTCAAAACACACGTTAGAAATAGCTATAGAAAACTACATTATGAAGCAAGTAAGTAAAAGTAAAGTACCCCCGTCACGTCAAGTGGCGTATAGGGAAATATGGTGTTAGTGACCCTATATTTTACAGACCTTCAGCACATGATTTTTGGGGTAATGTGGTCAGTATTACGCCCGTGCTGCTTTACTTTTTCCGAGAAAAAAATCAGGTACCCATTTAAGGCTGGGTGAACCCGGAAGCCGTCGGTTGGGATCGAACCCTACCCCTTGTCCGTGGTAGTCCAGTTCACTAACCACTGAGCTATCGCGATGAAGCAAGTGGAAGACTTCAAATATCTGGAAACAACTTTCTATGAAGATGTCAAAATAGATAACGAAATAATCATTCGATGTAACGAGGCAAATAAAATATTGGGACAGTTATCCTCTATACTCCAACACAAGATAGCACCTCTCACCACAAAGACACATTTTATTCATATATACATATATTTTTTCCCATCTTGTGCTATCAACGCCAAACATCGTCGCTCACGAATATAAACATAATAGAAAGTTAGTTACCACAAAGATGAAATGATTGAGGAAAGCGCTTGGAGTGACCGGAAAAGACGTAATCAGGAATCAAAATAATAACTACCAGTCACTGCCACTGTACACTTGATAACATGACAACAAAACATGTTCTACAGGATTGCCTCCTCCCCCCCCCCCCCCCCACAGTACACAGACCTGAGGAGATCAATGTGGCCCACGCCCACCTCCCTGGAATAGAAACTCTACGGGGCAACCGAATCACTTAGACAGTTGCCTTCATAAGAGAGTCCGGAGTCCTAGTCTGAATGACGTCATGATCGCAGCAGGGTCAGAATCAGGCATGATGTGGCAAGACAGAGGTTGTGAATTGACTCAATTCTTAGCTACATACAGAGACAACATATGGTTTGATCATGTGGGAAAAATACCGAAACATTCTATAGCATACAAAACATATATCAAAAGAGGAGACGGAAGAAGTGCCTGTGGTAGACCCAGGGTAAGATGGACTAAGAACATCATGAGAAGCCAACAACATCAATTGATCAAAGGTTGAGGCTGCCAGAATGGCTTGAACTAGAATTGTGTGTATCTTCCTGGACACCGGAAGCGGCATAAGAGGAAGGGAAGAAAGAAAAATAGAGAAGAAGAGAAAGAGAGAGAGAGAGAGAACGAGCGAGAAAGAGAGAAAGAGAGAGAGAGAAAGAGAGAAAACGAGAAAGAGAGAGAGAGAGAGAGCAAGAAAGAGAGAGAGAGAAAGAAAGAGAGATAGAGAGAAGAGCCCAAGGGGACTTAATTTTACGTGAATAATAACTTTAAACATGGACAAGTCAAAGAAAAGGCAAAAGGAGCATTTGTTGTCCTGGGAAACATATGGAAGTCCAAAGAAATGAGGTTAAATACTAAAATACAAATTTCCAACTTCAATGTTAAGTCAGTCTTATTATATGGCTGTGAAACATGGAGAACAACTAAAATGGCAGTCATGGAGATACAGACTTTCATTAATGGATACTTACGCAGAATAAAAGAATGGAAATGGCAGGACAAAATCACTAACAAAGAATTATGGAAATGTACCAGTCAAATACCAGTGGATAAAGAGATACAGCGAAGACGATGGCGCTGGATAGGACACACACTACGGAAGCCAACTGAGAGTATTACACAACATACCCTTTTTTCGAATTCCCAGGGAAAAAGACAAAGAGAGAGACCAACGAATTTTTGTAGAACTCAGATAGAAGCAGAGATGAAGATGATGGGGGGAGACATGGAACGATCTTAAAAGAATGGCACAAAACAGAAGGGCTTGGAAACCATGGGACGATATTAATTGGATGTTGTCTCCACATCGAAGGTTGGTTACCATGGGACGCCATTCATTCATTGGATGTTGTCTCCACATGGAAGGTTGGTTACCATGGGACGCCATTCATTCATTGGATGTTGTCTCCACATGGAAGGTTGGTTACCATGGGACGTCATTCATTCATTGGATGTTGTCTCCACATCGAAGGTTGGTTACCATGGAACGTCATTCATTCATTGGATATTGTCTCCACATCAAAGGTTGGTTACCATGGGACGTCATTCATTCATTGGATATTGTCTCCACATCGAAGGTTGGTTACCATGGGACGCCATTCATTCATTGGATGTTGTCTCCACATCAAAGGTTGGTTACCATGGGACGTCATTCATTCATTGGATATTGTCTCCACATCGAAGGTTGGTTACCATGGGACGCCATTCATTCATTGGATATTGTCTCCACATCAAAGGTTGGTTACCATGGGACGCCATTCATTCATTGGATGTTGTCTCCACATGGAAGGTTGGCTACCATGGGACGCCATTCATTCATTGGATGTTGTCTCCACATGGAAGGTTGGTTACCATGGGACGCCATTCATTCATTGGATGTTGTCTCCACATGGAAGGTTGGTTACCATGGGACGCCATTCATTCATTGGATGTTGTCTCCACATGGAAGGTTGGTTACCATGGGACGCCATTCATTCATTGGATGTTGTCTCCACATGGAAGGTTGGCTACCATGGGACGCCATTCATTCATTGATGTTGTCTCCACATGGAAGGTTGGTTACCATGGGACGCCATTCATTCATTGGATGTTGTCTCCACATGGAAGGTTGGTTACCATGGGACGCCATTCATTCAGTGGATGTTGTCTCCACATGGAAGGTTGGTTACCATGGGACGCCATTCATTCATTAGATGTTGTCTCCACATCGAAGGTTGGTTACCATGGAACGCCATTCATTCATTGGATGTTGCCACCACACAGAAGGCTGGTTACCATGGGACGCCATTCATTCATTGGATGTTGTCTCCACATCGAAGGCTAGTTACCATGGAACGCCATTCATTCATTGGATGTTGTCTCCACATCGAAGGTTGGTTACCATGGAACGCCATTCATTCATTGGATGTTGTCTCCACATCGAAGGTTGGCTACCATGGGACGCCATTCATTCATTGGATGTTGTCTCCACACAGAAGGCTGGTTACCATGGAACGCCATTCATTCATTGGATGTTGTCTCCACATCGAAGGTTGGTTACCATGGAACGCCATTCATTCATTGGATGGTGTCTCCACATCAAAGGTTGGTTGCTATGGGACACCATTCATTCATTGTCAAAGGGTCATCTGTCCAATCTTTAATGTTATCAGTCCACCTTAGTTTGCCACTGCCTTGTCTCCCTTGTACCTACCGTCCAAGATGACTTTTCTTCTTTTCTTAAAAGGTGAGGTTTCAGGAAATGGGGGGGGGGGGGGGGGGTGAGACGATCCTCTCTAGAATCACCAGCTGTAAACGGTTACAGGATTTTCCCTGGAAAGCAATACAGCACTGGCGTAATACTGGCTGCATGACTCATTGATCTAAAAAATGTGGGCACCCAGACTAGTCAGTATAAGTCATGGGTCGTAACTGAGTTGTTTCTTCTTTGTCTTCCTCTTCGGCTTCTTCGTCTTCTTCGGCTTCTTCGTCTTCTTCTTCTTCGGCTCTCTCTTCGGCTTCTTCTTCCTCTTCGGCTTCTTCTTCTTCGGCTCTCTCTTCGGCTTCTTCGGCTTCTTCGGCTTCTTCGTCTTCCTCGGCTTCTTCTTCCTCTTCGGCTTCTTCTTCGGCTTCTTCGGCTTCTTCGTCTTCTTCGTCTTCTTCGTCTTCTTCGTCTTCTTCATCTTCTTCTTCAACTTCGGCTTCTTCTTCAACTTCGGCTTCTTCTTCTTCTTCTTCTTCTTTCTAGCTTCACGATGTTTTGTGATTCTGTCACTAAAATAATGACATATGTAATGATAAACTTGGCTTAACTCTTTCAACATACGGCGAAGCAAGGGTGACAACCACTCTCTACATAAAGACCCAGTTCTGTGCTATCTTCTCCAATATACTTTATTTTACTTATTTTTCTTCCAATTTCTCCTAGTTAAACAGAGACGATTTTTAAAACTTATTTTTATTTATTTTCTTTCAATTTCTCCTAGTTCAAAATTATAATATATTTTTAAAATTAGTTTTATTGTCAATACATATTTGTTCGTATGTTGTATGTTTGTTCCAGTTGAAGACCTACTGCGCCGAAACGTCGTTCTGGTTTGTGGTGTCCACTTATTACGTGAAGCTTTAACTATATCCTTATTTTCTATTTTTTCTGTATTTTTTAAAATTTCTTCTCCAGTAGAGCCCACATTCATCCTGCAGCTTTTGCTTTCAATTTCGATGGTTCTTCTTAAGGTCTGCTTTTCTTTCCAACTTTCCTAGTCCCTTGTGGGTTCCAATTCACAGACTGTCTTGCTATGTTGCTTCTTAGCCTTCGCAATTTGATAGCCAATCCATCCCCCATTTCCTTTTCTTGATCTCTGTTTCTATTGTTATCTGGGCAGTTCTTTCCCAAAGATTTTCATTTGTAATTTTATTTCATTTATTTGGAGGCGAAGGCGCGCCTCGCAGCACCAGAGCTGGAAGTTGTCAGCGACCCACGGCTGATGGCTTGCGCCAGGACCGGTGAACCAGAACCATCCAGACCTTGCTCCACCTCTCCATGGTGCCTTTAGTAACAGACTAACCTGTCTAGTCTGGCCAAGCAAGTAGGGATCGAAGAGGAAAGACAACCCGGTGCTCAAAAATGTTATGCTGAAGTCGGATGTGTTGGGCTGAAAGGCGCAAATATCACAGTTCTACTGCAAACCACAACACAACGTAGACACGCCCACTTAACGTCCTTTTAATGGCGGATGACTAAGAGGTGTACTCCTTTAGTCATCGGGCGAACGCAAGCAAGCAAGCATTTCATTTATTCATTTCCTCTCAGGCTGAAGACCGGACATGGGACGAAGTCATAGTTCTCCACAATTGACGACTTACTGCCTGTTGTTGTAGGTCTTAATTGTTTCTTAATTCTATGATTGAGCCGTTCCTAGTAATTGTTTTGCATAATGGTTCTCTCTGCCTGCTTTGTTTTCTTTAACCAGATGGTTTCACATGAATGCCTGATGAGGAAGTCCTTCTTCCGTCATTCTCATCACATGACCGATGTCCTAAAAAATTTTATTTGACAGTTTAACAAGTGGAATATGATTTATTCTTCTTTGTGTTGTGTGTTCGCGGCTCGACGGGCAAACACATAGTTTGACAACAATGGCGCCGGGCGGTTATGTCCAAACCGAATGTAAAATGTCTGTGACGGTGGATGGGGCGGAAGAATCAGCAATGATCAACGGCCCAGAAAGCGAAAACAGCAAAGTGTGTGGTACACATGAGGCATATTCAGGACACGAAAGATGAATATGGCAGACCACCGTGAAAGAGATTGGAGCCTCTTCACGTAACATTCTAAAGAAAGCCATAGAGAGAAATTCTAACACATGGACATTAGACAAAAAAAAAGAACATAAAAACGAAGCCTTTGAAATGTGCATTTACAAAAGTAAAAAGTAAAAGTAAAGTGCCCCGTCACGCCAAGTGGCATATAGGGAATATGGTGTTAGTGACCCGTCACGCCAAGTGGCGTATAGGGAATATGGTGTTAGTGACCCGTCACGCCAAGTGGCGTATAGGGAATATGGTGTTAGTGCCCCGTCACACCAAGTGGCGTATAGGGAATATGGTGTTAGTGACCCGTCACACCAAGTGGCGTACAGGGAATATGGTGTTAGTGCCCCGTCACACCAAGTGGCGTATAGGGAATATGGTGTTAGTGACCCGTCACACCAAGTGGCGTATATGGAATATGGTGTTAGTGACCCGTCACGCCAAGTGGCGTATATGGAATATGGTGTTAGTGACCCGTCACACCAAGTGGCGTATATGGAATATGGTGTTAGTGACCCGTCACGCCAAGTGGCGTATATGGAATATGGTGTTAGTGACCCGTCACACCAAGTGGCGTATATGGAATATGGTGTTAGTGACCCGTCACGCCAAGTGGCGTATATGGAATATGGTGTTAGTGCCCCGTCACACCAAGTGACGTATAGGGAATATGGTGTTAGTGCCCCGTCACACCAAGTGGCGTATAGGGAATATGGTGTTAGTGCCCCGTCACACCAAGTGGCGTATAGGGAATATGGTGTTAGTGCCCCGTCACACCAAGTGGCGTATATGGAATATGGTGTTAGTGCCCCGTCACACCAAGTGACGTATAGGAAATATGGTGTTAGTGCCCCGTCACACCAAGTGGCGTATATGGAATATGGTGTTAGTGCCCCGTCACACCAAGTGGCGTATATGGAATATGGTGTTAGTGACCCGTCACACCAAGTGACGTATAGGGAATATGGTGTTAGTGCCCCGTCACGCCAAGTGGCGTATAGGGAATATGGTGTTAGTGCCCCGTCACGCCAAGTGGCGTATAGGGAATATGGTGTTAGTGCCCCGTCACGCCAAGTGGCGTATAGGGAATATGGTGTTAGTGCCCCGTCACACCAAGTGGCGTATAGGGAATATGGTGTTAGTGACCCGTCAACAAGTGACGTATAGGGAATATGGTGTTAGTGCCCCGTCACACCAAGTGGCGTATAGGGAATATGGTGTTAGTGACCCGTCACACCAAGTGACGTATAGGGAATATGGTGTTAGTGCCCCGTCACACCAAGTGGCGTATAGGGAATATGGTGTTAGTGACCCGTCACACCAAGTGGCGTATAGGGAATATGGTGTTAGTGCCCCGTCACACCAAGTGACGTATAGGGAATATGGTGTTAGTGACCATACATTTTACAGACCTTCAGCACATGATTTTTGGGGTAATGTGGTCGGTATTACACCGTGCCGCTTTACTTTCTCAGAAAAAGAAATCCGGTACCCATTTATGGCTGGGTGAACCGGAAGCCGTCGGTTGGGATCGAACCTTATCTCTTGTCCTTTGTAGTCCAGATAATTAACCACTGAGCTATCGCGGCTCCAGGATTTATAAAAGAATAGGTAGAATTTTATGGAAAGAAAAGAAAACAGACGATGAAGTCTTAAAACATGAAAAGAGAACTACTAAACCAATTCAAACAAGACAAATAAGATTTGTTGGGCATGCTAAAAGACACAACATCCTACTAAAAGTAATATTGGAATGGAAAATACAAGGTAAAAGAGGCAGAGGCAGACCAAGACTAAAGTGGACGAGTAACATCAAAAGATGGACAAGTCACCCTATGACAATCTGCACCATCAAAGCAAGAGACAGAGTGGAAAGGCGCTCCATGGTAGTCAACATTCGATGCGGAGACGGCACTCAATGATGATGATGAATTTAATTTTTAGAAGCTGCCAGTGGCATCTGTTTATGAAAGTTATTTTATTCTGTCCATGGAATCATTTTCTATGCAGTCTGTAATTTCCCATATCCGCTCCACCTCATATCACAACATCCCTTATAGCAAGTTGATGTCTTTGACAACATTTGTTTATGAATGATGAAAGATTGGAGTCTCTTGCTAATTGACTATGTTTTCCTTCATCTTTCTGAACATGACTGTCTTGCCATTTGTGTTGAAGATTCATCTTTCTGAACTAGACTGTCTTGCCATTTGTGTTGAAGATTCATCTTTATGAACATGACTGTCTTGCCATTTGTGTTGAAGATTCATCTTTCTGAACATGACTGTCTTGCCATTTGTGTTGAAGATCCTGATTTTGTTTCACAGGGAGAATGAACCAGATTTCCTTACATGCTTACCTTTAATTGACTTCCGGTGAATATGGCGGATAGGCAGCAGGAACCATTGAGGCACAGTCCGAAAAAAAGTGTTCTTGTTGCAGTTTTCTCATATTCCAAGTCCGGTCTGCTGCTGGAGCTACTGGGTTCTCTGTGCACACAGTGAACTGTGTTTTACATCCGGATTGTGTTCCGATATTCCGATTGTTTGCAATGAATGATGATATCGTATGACGAAGGACAGTTCAGCTGCGTTCACTTTTGGTGCCGTTTGGCTTTATGTCTTTTTGCGTATGTTGTAGCTGCTATGCTGAGGACTGCAGCTACCTTTCTTTGTTTGGATCCTTCAGTGAGATGAGTTTTAATTCGAATGATTCCACTGGCATGGGCTGTTGAGCAATTATGGATTTTTATTCGTTATCAGTAATACTGAGGACTTTGACTAACCATAACCGTTCGGCACAATGAGTCCTGTAGGCAGTTCTGGCTTTGTGAATTTCGCTCCTAGTGTCTTCGTCCGTTCTGCCGTCTATGCTACTATCTATTGTCCTTTAGAGCCGAAGACGGCACATAGGGCAGAACCACAATCTCAAAAACAGAAACCTTGCGTGCCAAAATGGTATATATTGCAGAGATCATTGCTTCTAAAATGTATGGCTCTTGTTTCCATAACAATACTTTTTACAATGACAGCTTGTCAAGCCATCGATCAACCTCCTTAGTCGCCTCTTACAACATGCCTGGAAGATCACAGTGTTACTATTCTTTACTTCTTTATAATGAGGCTCCGGTAACACACGGGAACTATGTTACTACACTTTCTAAATAGGCGAAAATAGACGCAGTGATGAAAATGATCGTTAATTACGACTCTACATAATTATATTAATTTCTGAATTTAGTTTTAAGTTGCTAGCAGACGTAAAGAGTAAATACATTTTCTGGACACCCGTATCGCATCTAATTCGGTCAATTGTTATCAATCATCATAGAGTGCCGTCTGCGCATTAAAGGTTGGCTACCACGGAGCGCCATTCCGCTCTGTATCTTGCTTTAGTAGATCCGGTTGTCATAGGCTGACATGTCTAACTTTTGATGTTACTGTCCACGTTAGTCTTGGTCTGCCTCTGCTGCTATTACCTTGTATTTTCACTTCCAATATTACTTTTAGTAGGTTGATGTGTCTTTTAACATGCCCAACAAATCTAATATGTCTTGTTTCAATTGTGTTTAGTAGTTCTCTTTTCATGTTTTAAGACTTCATCGTCTGTTTTCTTCTCATTTCATCCAATTCTTCATGTTCTTTAAATCCACATTTCAAAATGTATGATCAACAAAGAAAGACAACCGTGAAACTATGTTTTCATTATTAATCCCCTTCGTGGTACCAGCCTTTGGAGCGGCTCTTAATTTTCTATTATTTTTAAAGACTTTATTTCGGATTTGTACTTCAATTTTTATTTAATTCATTTTTACTGATATTAAAAAAATAATAAAACTACTGTATTTTTTTTACAAGAAAACAATTTAAAAAAAATATAAACGAATAAAAACAATATAAAAATTGAATAGATTGTTGATTTTGAACTAATTTGTTGTAAAATATTTATTTCATTTCATGTTTTGTAAAAATGTAACGTTGGTGGCCACACTGAGGACGTTTTGTGTTTTCCTCGCGCTGAAGAGCTTCTGTTGATGACTGGAAATGTCAACACGTTAACTTCACAGTCAACTATGAGTTTAGGATTTTCTCGCCGATTCGTCGATAGGTGACGGTATTTAAGTGTTAAATAGATGTAGCAGTAGATTTTTTCTTATTTAGAAATGTATTTATATGTTTATTCTGTTTATGTTGTGCATTTTCATTTTTGAATTTTATTTATTATACAATTTTGTCTTTCTGTTAGTTTAGCTGCTCAGAGTCAGACTACTGATAGTGGATAGTGATACTACTAACTTACTAACCATTATATTTATGTTTATTTCTTTGTTTTCTGCAACGATTCACCCAGCATAGTATTTATTATTGTTATATTTGGTATTTCCACTTATCTCCTATTATTACAGTCGAACCTGTCTAAGGCGACCATTCACGGGACTTTCAAAAACTGGTCCCATAGGACAGGTGGTCCTGCCTCACAGGTTTCACATAATAAATAGAGCGATAAAAATTTTTTATCCTAAGCACTATGAAAACTAACCTGCAAATCAGCGTAATCCATGAGTAGAACATAGTGCACATGTCGGTCTACAATAGCCACTGGTTGGACACTTTTCATAAAACACGATAGTTAAACACACAAAAATAAAACACACATACACAGATTCCACTTATACTGTACATGTATCACTTTTGACTTGAAAAAAAATCCAATATGGTAGTCTGTTGTTTGACAGATGAAATAAACGATAAGTTCAATTTTTCTCTCAAGTCCATGATAACGTCTAGTATGTCAGATCTCCCGTTTGTTATTGAATAGGTGCGCAGAAGCTCCAAAGCATTATGTGCATCTGCGATAGTGTATGTTTTCTCAATGTCAGTAGAATCTTGTTCGTTGTCTGATTCACTATTCACATCCTCAGCAGCTAAAATTGCAGTGGCAGGAAGATCCCAGTTTGTTTCTATTGTGTTGCAAGTTTGGAGCCCTGAATCAATCATGGAGATGTCTGTCAATTGGTATCCAAACAATTCTTTTGAAAGGTTATCCAAAGCAGTAGAAATTGCAGTAGAAACAATTTGCACGTCGGTCTTTGATGCAGATTCCATGTGCGTCAGAGAATATGCGTGTGTTTCAGCAGGACAATGAAAACCTGCTTTACAGAAACACTTAAGGATGGTTGAGTTGTCCACTTCTTTCCATGCTGCAGCAATCCAGTAGACTACATCCAGTAAATTGACCTGTTTCATGAGTTCGGTTCCGGAAGCATCCTTGTTTGATTCCATGACTGTGATAAGATGTAGAAGCTGTTTTTGTCTAAACTTTAATTTAAATGTCTGAATGACACCCTGGTCTAGGGGTTGAACTAATGCAGTTGTGTGGGTGGCAGAAACTGCAGCTTAACATTCTGTAGTTCGATCTTGGGATGACAGGTAGCGTTGTCAACAAATAAAAATAATGTGGCGCTTTTTTTTCTGCATCTTACGGTCAAAACTTTCAGCCAATCTTCAAATATAGCTGCAGTCATCCATGCCTTTTTGTTGTTTCTGTAAATCACTGGCAGTGTGTTTATGTTGATGTTTTTAAAAATCCTAGGGTTAGCTGCTTTCCCAATCACTAAAGCCGGTTCTCGTTCCCCCAACATGTTAGTGCATAGCATCACTGTTATTCGCTCTTTGCTTTTTTTACCCCCAGCGCATTTTCTCCTTTGACAAAAAATGTTTTGTCCGTAGTCGCTTTGAAAAATAACCCGGTTTCATCTAAATTAAAAATGTCTTGAGCAGCGTAACCATAGCATATCTCGGATAATTTAGAAGTCCAGTCAGCCGCAGCACTCATATCTGAATCACCGACTTCGCCACATTGCTTACCAAACACAAGATTGTGTCTTTTAATGAAGGCCTCTAACCAGCCGTTCGATGCTTTAAAGACTGAGTTTTCCAATTCTTTTGCAAACTGTAAAGCTCGTTCTTTGATCATCGGCCCAGATAACGGAATTTTTCGTGCAAGTGCTGATTGACACCATTTCCAACAAAGTGTATTTATGTCTCATTTCCCGTTTTCCTGCTATTCCTTCTTTTCATACTTGGTGCATTATTTTCAAAGTCATTCATATACTCGGCTTTTCTCTTTAACGTACGTAAAATCTGTGTCTTTCCCACTCCAAACTGTTCTGCCAATAATCGCGAACTTTACCTTGCTGATTTTGTCGAATCACTGATATTCGTTCTTCCAGCGTTAATGCTTTTGGTTTTACACTTTTGACACTGGCCATTTCCTATATTGTGTGTAACACTTTTAAAATCCACAAAAATAATTCACTGAGATACTGTACATGTACATGAATACACTCTAAGCGGGCAATGACTAATTCTTTAGTTAATTCCTGTAATTTATACGGGCCACGCAATGGTCTACTCTGGTCTAGACGGAACCGCGAAGTGATGTCACTTCACGAATCATAGATCTGTGTCTGCACCAGTATTGACTGATAAACGTAACACGTCCCACTGTAATCTGGGACTCACTAAATACGGGAAAACATCAACACCTGTAGACACCTGTGTCGATCGTTTATGGCTCCTAGCGAGACGAAGGACTGGCTGGTCGTCGTAAACGGGATAAATAACATTGGCGGCGGTTAATTAGCCTGGTCTCTGGTCGCGTCATACGGTGAGCGCCGTAATCAGTGTTAGCATATAGTAAAAAACTCGGGGAAATTGTAGACCCGGTCCTATAACCAGGGAAACGCTTTAAACAGGTGGTCCTAAGACCAGGTTCGATTGTATTATTATTATTTGCTTGACATCTTCGCCTTGGTCCTGAGTGAGTGAGTAAAAAAAAAAAATCATGAAAGGATCAATACTTAATTAAATCTTGTTTAATTATCTCATGTGTAGGTAGTTCGTAGAATGAGATGTTTGAGGTGATGGTGATGAAATCAATGAGTTTGGAGGGAGTGACTGAAATGTGCCCATGCCATAAGAGTAAAAGACAAGGCAAATAATTATCATTAGATATGTTAATACAAGACATGGAACTGTCATTAGATATGTTAATACAAGACATGGAACTATCATTGGATATGATAAGACAAGACAACAAACTGTCATTAGATATTTTAATACAAGACAACAAACTATCATTAGATATTATAATACAAGACAACAAACTATCATTAGATATGATAGACAAGACAACAAACTATCTTAAATATGATAAGACATGACAACAAACTATCATTAGACATGATAAGACAAGAAAACAAACTATCATTAGATATGATAAGACATGACAATGAAGTATCATTAAATATGATAATACATGACAACAAACTATCATTAGATATGATAAGACATGACAATGAAGTATCATTAAATATGATAATACATGACAACAAACTATCATTAGATATGATAAGACATGACAATGAAGTATCATTAAATATGATAATACATGACAACAAAACTATCATTAGATATGATAAGACATGACAATGAAGTATCATTAAATATGATAATACATGACAACAAACTATCATTAGATATGATAAGACATGACAATGAAGTATCATTAAATATGATAATACATGACAATAAACTATCATTAGATATGATAAGATAAATCAACGAGCCATCATTAGATATAATAAGACAAGACATGGAACAATCCTAGGATATCATAATACAAGACAACAAACCATCATTAGATATAAGATAAGACAAGACATGGAAACATTATTAGATATGATAAGATAAATCAATGAACCATCATTAGATATAAGATAAGACAAGACATGGAAACATTATTAGATATGATAAGATAAATCAATGAACCATCATTAGATATAAGATAAGACAAGACATGGAAACATTATTAGATATGATAAGATAAATCAATGAACCATCATTAGATATAAGATAAGACAAGACATGGAAACATTATTAGATATGATAAGATAAATCAATGAACCATCATTAGATATAAGATAAGACAAGACATGGAAACATTATTAGATATGATAAGATAAATCAATGAACCATCATTAGATATAAGATAAGACAAGACATGGAAACATTATTAGATATGATAAGATAAATCAATGAACCATCATTAGATATAAGATAAGACAAGACATGGAAACATTATTAGATATGATAAGATAAATCAATGAACCATCATTAGATATGATAAGATAAATCAATGAACCATCATTAGATATAATAATACAAGACAACGAACAATCATTAGAACACTGAAAGTCAATCAATTGTTAACTGCATTTCACATCATAATCATGAGTACCCGTGTAGGAGTTACAGTGTCAACCTACTAAATGGTTTACCAGCATGGAGAGACTAAAGTCAGTGTGTTGTGATTCCGTGATCGTACCCAACACATCAGACAAATGCAACATGATGCGATTACAAGCACATTGCCGTATCAAGAAGGGTCAAGATCATGATTGCTAATCTTCTTTTCAAATAAAACAGGGTGTTAGACAAGGTTGTGTGCTATCACCAGATTGTTTAATATTTATAGTGAGATTATTTTAAGATCCATAAGGGGCATGCCTGGAATAACAATCGGAGGTCATAATATAAATAATCTACGGTATGCTGATGATACACGTATGTAATACCGACCACATTACACCAAAAATCATGTGCTGAAGGTCTGTAAAATTTATGGTCGCTAACACCATATTCCTTATTCGCCACTTGGCATGACGGGGGCTCTTTACTTTTACTTTTATGCTGATGGTACAGTCTTAATCGCTAAGAGTGAAAATGAGTTACAAGGAATGTTAGACATTATAGTGGAAGAAAGCAAAAATAAAGGCCTCAATAATAAAAAAAAACTCAGCCTTAATAGCAAAAAGACAGAAGTAATGGTAACAACAAAGAAAAAGACATCACCTCAGTGCAAAATAAAGACAAGTGCAACAATATTAAAACAGGTAAATGAATTTAAATATTTGGGAACTTTGTTAACCTCAGATGGAAGATGTACAACAGAGGTGAGATACAGAATGGCTCAGGCAAAAGCAGCTTTCCAAAAAATGAGGAAGATACTGTGCAATCCATCTTTGACAATAGAAACAAGAAAAAGAGTTCTTAAATATTATGTAGAGCCAGTCTTAACATATGGATGTGAATCATGGACAATAGTAGAACAGACAAGAAAGTCACTGGAGGCTGTAGAAATGTGGTTTTACATAAGAGTGTTGAGAACACCATGGACAGCTAAGAAAAGTAATGAAAACGTTCTGAAAGAGGTCAAAGCAAAAATAGAGCTAATTTCCAAAATTAGGAAGAAACAATCATCATTTTTTAGCTATGTAATGAGAAGGGAACAGCTGGAATATATTGTGACAGCCGGAAAAATTGAGGGATGAAGAAATAGAGGGAAGCAAAGTGAAAAGATATTCCCATATATCACCGGGGCCTCATTATGAGGGAGGTAAAGAATAGTGACACTGTGACCTTCCAGGCATGTCGTAAGAGGCGACTAAGGAGGTTGATCGATTGCTTGACAAGCTGTCATTGTAAAAAGTATTGTTATGGAAACAGCCATAGATTTTAAAAGCAGTGATCTCTGCAATATGTGCCATTTTGGCACACAAGGTTTCTGTTTTTGAGATTGTGGTTCTGCCCTATGTGCTGTCTTCGGCTCGAAAGGACAATAGATAGATAGATAGAACGTGAAAAGGTACCAGACAGCTTAAGAGAATGGCTTGGCAGAAAGAAGGTCAACAATAGAAATGATAAATAACTGTTGAGATCGGAAGTTGTGGAGAGACATGATCACCTACGCCAGCAGGCATGGTGCGTGATGATGAATCCTTTTGCACTGTTTGAGAGGAGAACTGTGGAGCAGGGGAGGACAAACATCAATGAAATAAAATAGATGTGATAAACATGATGGCAATTGGTAGGGGCAACACACTCCAGAAGGCAAATGAGAATATTACATGACAGGCCTTTTTTTTTTTTGTTTGATCTAAAAGGAGGGAGAAAAAGATTTAAAAAAAATACTCGGGAAAGGCAGATGGAAAGCGAGATGAAGAAGATGTAAAGAGATGGAGCAATTGAAAGAAGTAGCATGAAAGAGTTAGTTTGGAAATTGTTAGTTAAAGATGTTGTGCTTCATAGCAAGTTGATAGAGTGAAGAAGTGTGGCAGTGGAGATATACAATAGATATTTGTGTTATTGATTGTTTGTGATACTGATCATGAGTGTTGTTAGTTGTTTGTGATATTGATTGTTTGTGTTATTGATTGTTTGTGATATTGATTGTGTGTGATATTGATTGTTTTTTATATTGATCATGAGTGTTATTTGTAACAATATAAATGTAACACATGTGGAGGGGTGATTGAAACATCTGTTATTGAGACATTGAAACATCTGTTATTGAGACATTGAAACATCTGTTATTGAGACATTGAAACATCTGTTATTGAGACTTTGAAACATCTGTTATTGAGACATTGAAACATCTGTTATTGAGACAATGAAACATCTGTTATTGAGACATTGAAACATCTGTTATTGAGACTTTGAAACATCTGTTATTGAGACTTTGAAACATCTATTATTGAGACTTTGAAACATCTGTTATTGAGACATTGAAACAAGGACCAATGGTGCCCTTGACTTCTTGCTCTCTATTAATATTGAGGATGATGTTGACAATCATTCATTCATCGGATGCATCGTTCACCTTGATTTATCTTGATTGATCAACTTGATGCTTTGTTCACCTTGATTTATTTTGATTGATCAACTTGATGCTTTGTTCACCTTGATTTATCTTGATTGATCAACTTGATGCTTTGTTCACCTTGATTTAGTTTGATTAATCAACTTGATGCTTTGTTCACCTTGATTTAATTTGATTGATCAACTTGATGCTTTGTTCACCTTGATTTATCTTGATTGATCAACTTGATGCTTTGATCACCTTGATTTAGTTTGATTGATCAACTTGATGCATCGTTCACCTTGATTTAGTTTGATTGATCAACTTGATGCATCGTTCACCTTGATTTAGTTTGATTGATCAACATGATGCATCGTTCACCTTGATTTAGTTTGATTGAACAACTTGATGCATCGTTCACCTTGATTTAGTTTGTTTGAACAATTTGATGCATCGTTCACCTTGATTTAGTTTGATTGAACAACTTGATGCATCGTTCACCTTGATTTAGTTTGTTTGAACAATTTGATGCATCGTTCACCTTGATTTAGTTTGATTGATCAACTTGATGCATCATTCACCTGGATTTAGTTTGATTGATCAACTTGATGCATCGTTCACCTTGATTTAGTTTGATTGATCAACATGATGCATATTGATTGTTTGTGTTATTGATTGTGTGTGTTATTGATTGTTTGTGATATTGATTGTGTGTGTTATTGATTGTTTGTGATATTGATTGTGTGTGTTATTGATTGTTTTTGATATTGATCATGAGTGTTATTGATTGTTTGTGATATTGATCATGAGTGTTATTTGTAACAATATAAATGTAACACATGTGGAGGGGTGATTGAAACATCTGTTATTGAGACATTGAAACATCTGTTATTGAGACATTGAAACATCTGTTATTGAGACATTGAAACATCTGTTATTGAGACTTTGAAACATCTGTTATTGAGACATTGAAACATCTGTTATTGAGACTTTGAAACATCTGTTATTGAGACTTTGATACATCTGTTATTGAGACTTTGAAACATCTGTTATTGAGACATTGAAACATCTGTTATTGAGACTTTGAAACATCTGTTATTGAGACATTGAAACATCTGTTATTGAGACTTTGAAACATCTGTTATTGAGACATTGAAACATCTGTTATTGAGACATTGAAACATCTGTTATTGAGACATTGAAACATCTGTTATTGAGACATTGAAACATCTGTTATTGAGACATTGAAACATCTGTTATTGAGACTTTGAAACATCTGTTATTGAGACTTTGAAACATCTATTATTGAGACTTTGAAACACCTATTATTGAGACTTTGAAACATCTATTATTGAGACTTTGAAACATCTGTTATTGAGACATTGAAACAAGGACCAATGGTGCCCTTGACTTCTTGCTCTCTATTAATATTGAGGATGATGTTGACAATCATCCATTCATCGGATGCATCGTTCACCTTGATTTATCTTGATTGATCAACTTGATGCTTTGTTCACCTTGATTTAGTTTGATTGATCAACTTGATGCTTTGTTCACCTTGATTTAATTTGATTGATCAACTTGATGCTTTGTTCACCTTGATTTATCTGATTGATCAACTTGATGCTTTGTTCACCTTGATTTAGTTTGATTGATCAACTTGATGCTTTGTTCACCTTGATTTAGTTTTATTGAACAACTTGATGCTTTGTTCACCTTGATTTATCTTGATTGATCAACTTAATGCTTTGTTCACCTTGATTTATTTTGATTGATCAACTTGATGCTTTGTTCACCTTGATTTAGTTTTATTGAACAACTTGATGCTTTGTTCACCTTGATTTATTTGATTGATCAACTTGATGCTTTGTTCACCTTGATTTAGTTTTATTGATCAACATGATGCATCATTCACCTTGATTTAGTTTGATTGATCAACTTGATGCTTTGTTCACCTTGATTTATTTTGATTGATCAACTTGACTGGCATGATCTTGAGCATCTGTCACTGGTAAACTGATCTTAGAGCTGTTCATGAACTTAGCTGTAGCATTCATCTCTAGAATCTTTCCTTCAATTTGTATTGTAGATTTAAAATGCTGCTATTCATCTGTTTTACTGCTACAACCAGGTACCAGTCTTCATTGGTCGGCCAGTGGTCACTTTGTCATAATTGGTTTGAAAAAAAACCTGTGGACTAATTCTACTTTATGGTCCAGGTTCAGATCCTCTTGTTGAAACAACAGTCGACATGTGACTGTCTGGAGGCCAAAGTTCTGTTTAACCGCTCCTTTGTTGTTACCAACAAAATAGTCAAAGAAAGGGGGGCATCGGTAGCCTAATTGGGAAAAAACACATGACTAAACTATCAACATTTGGACAATCCGTGTTCGATTCCCACTGGAAGCATTGTGAGTTGTACTTGTGGTTGGCAAAAAAAAAATACCCCCGTGATTGACCCAACTTGATGCATCATTCACCTTGATTTAGTTTGATTGAACAACTTGATGCATCGTTCAACTTGATTTAGTTTGTTTGAACAACTTGATGCATCGTTCACCTTGATTTAGTTTGATTGAACAGCTTGATGCATCATTCACCTTGATTTAGTTTGATTGATGAACTTGATGCTTTGTTCACCTTGATTTAGTTTGATTGAACAACTTGATGCTTTGTTCACCTTGATTTAGTTTGATTGAACAACTTGATGCTTTGTTCACCTTGATTTAGTTTGATTGATCAACTTGATGCTTTGTTCACCTTGATTTAGTTTGATTGAACAACTTGATGCATCATTCACCTTGATTTAGTTTGATTGAACAACTTGATGCTTTGTTCACCTTGATTTATCTTGATTGATCAACTTGATGCTTTGTTCACCTTGATTTAGTTTGATTGAACAACTTGATGCTTTGTTCACCTTGATTTAGTTTTATTGATCAACTTGATGCTTTGTTCACCTTGATTTAGTTTTATTGAACAACTTGATGCTTTGTTCACCTTGATTTAGTTGATTGATCAACTTGATGCTTTGTTCACCTTGATTTAGTTTGATTGATCAACTTGATGCATTGTTCACCTTGATTTAGTTTGATTGATCAACTTGATGCTTTGTTCACCTTGATTTAGTTTTATTGAACAACTTGATGCTTTGTTCACCTTGATTTAGTTTTATTGATCAACTTGATGCATCGTTCACCTTGATTTAGTTTGATTGATCAACTGATGCTTCGTTCACCTTGATTTAGTTTGATTGATCAACTTGATGCTTCGTTCACCTTGATTTAGTTGATTGATCAACTTGATGCTTTGTTCACCTTGATTTAGTTGATTGATCAACTTGATGCTTCGTTCACCTTGATTTAGTTTGATTGATCAACTTGATGCTTTGTTCACCTTGATTTATTTTGATTGATCAACTTGATGCTTTGTTCACCTTGATTTAGTTTTATTGATCAACTTAATGCTTTGTTCACCTTGATTTATTTTGATTGATCAACTTGATGCTTTGTTCACCTTGATTTAGTTTTATTGAACAACTTGATGCTTTGTTCACCTTGATTTATTTTGATTGATCAACTTGATGCTTTGTTTACCTTGATTTAGTTTTATTGATCAACATGATGCATCATTCACCTTGATTTAGTTTGATTGATCAACTTGATGCTTTGTTCACCTTGATTTATTTTGATTGATCAACTTGACTGGCATGATCTTGAGCATCTGTCACTGGTAAACTGATCTTAGAGCTGTTCATGAACTTAGCTGTAGCATTCATCTCTAGAATCTTTCCTTCAATTTGTATTGTAGATTTAAAATGCTGCTATTCATCTGTTTTACTGCTACAACCAGGTACCAGTCTTCATTGGTCGGCCAGTGGTCACTTTGTCATAATTGGTTTGAAAAAAAACCTGTGGACTAATTCTACTTTATGGTCCAGGTTCAGATCCTCTTGTTGAAACAACAGTCGACATGTGACTGTCTGGAGGCCAAAGTTCTGTTTAACCGCTCCTTTGTTGTTACCAACAAAATAGTCAAAGAAAGGGGGGCATCGGTAGCCTAATTGGGAAAAAACACATGACTAAACTATCAACATTTGGACAATCCGTGTTCGATTCCCACTGGAAGCATTGTGAGTTGTTCTTGTGGTTGGCAAAAAAAAAATACCCCGTGATTGACCCAACTTGATGCATCATTCACCTTGATTTAGTTTGATTGAACAACTTGATGCATCGTTCAACTTGATTTAGTTTGTTTGAACAACTTGATGCATCGTTCACCTTGATTTAGTTTGATTGAACAGCTTGATGCATCATTCACCTTGATTTAGTTTGTTTGAACAACTTGATGCTTTGTTCACCTTGATTTAGTTTGATTTAACAACTTGATGCATCATTCACCTTGATTTAGTTTGATTGAACAACTTGATGCTTTGTTCACCTTGATTTAGTTTACTGGAAGCATTGTGAGTTGTTCTTGTGGTTGGCAAAAAAAAAAATACCCCCGTGATTGACCCAACTTGATGCATCATTCACCTTGATTTAGTTTGATTGAACAACTTGATGCATCGTTCAACTTGATTTAGTTTGTTTGAACAACTTGATGCATCGTTCACCTTGATTTAGTTTGATTGAACAGCTTGATGCATCATTCACCTTGATTTAGTTTGTTTGAACAACTTGATGCTTTGTTCACCTTGATTTAGTTTGATTTAACAACTTGATGCATCATTCACCTTGATTTAGTTTGATTGAACAACTTGATGCTTTGTTCACCTTGATTTAGTTTGATTGAACAACTTGATGCTTTGTTCACCTTGATTTAGTTTGATTGATCAACTTGATGCATCATTCACCTTGATTTAGTTTGATTGAACAACTTGATGCTTTGTTCACCTTGATTTAGTTTGATTGAACAACTTGATGCTTTGTTCACCTTGATTTAGTTTGATTGATCAACTTGATGCTTTGTTTACCTTGATTTAGTTTGATTGAACAACTTGATGCATCATTCACCTGGATTTAGTTTGATTGAACAACTTGATGCATCGTTCACCTTGATTTAGTTTGTTTGAACAACTTGATGCATCGTTCACCTTGATTTAGTTTGATTGAACAGCTTGATTCATCATTCACCTTGATTTAGTTTGATTGATCAACTTGATGCTTTGTTCACCTTGATTTAGTTTGATTGATCAACTTGATGCATCGTTCACCTTGATTTAGTTTGATTGAACAACTTGATGCTTTGTTCACCTTGATTTAGTTTGATTGAACAACTTGATGCTTTGTTCACCTTGATTTAGTTTGATTGATCAACTTGATGCTTTGTTCACCTTGATTTAGTTTTATTGAACAACTTGATGCTTTGTTCACCTTGATTTAGTTTTATTGATCAACTTGATGCATCATTCACCTTGATTTAGTTTGATTGATCAACTTGATGCTTTGTTTACCTTGATTTAGTTTTATTGATCAACATGATGCATCGTTCACCTTGATTTAGTTTGATTGAACAACTTGATGCATCGTTCACCTTGATTTATCTTGATTGAACAACTTGATGCATCGTTCACCTTGATTTAGTTTGATTGATCAACTTGATGATTTGTTCACCTTGATTTAGTTTTTAATTGAACAACTTGATGCTTTGTTCACCTTGATTTAGTTGATTGATCAACTTGATGCTTTGTTCACCTTGATTTATTTTGATTGATCAACTTGATGCATTGTTCACCTTGATTTAGTTTGATTGATCAACTTGATGCTTTGTTCACCTTGATTTAGTTTTATTGAACAACTTGATGCTTTGTTCACCTTGATTTAGTTTTATTGATCAACTTGATGCATCGTTCACCTTGATTTAGTTTGATTGATCAACTTGATGCTTCGTTCACCTTGATTTAGTTTGATTGATCAACTTGATGCTTCGTTCACCTTGATTTAGTTGATTGATCAACTTGATGATTTGTTCACCTTGATTTAGTTGATTGATCAACTTGATGCTTTGTTCATCTTGATTTAGTTTGATTGATCAACTTGATGCTTCGTTCACCTTGATTTAGTTGATTGATCAACTTGATGCTTTGTTCACCTTGATTTAGTTGATTGATCAACTTGATGCATCGTTCACCTTGATTTATCTTGATTGATCAACTTGATGCTTTGTTCACCTTGATTTAGTTTGATTGAACAACTTGATGCTTTGTTTACCTTGATTTAGTTTTATTGATCAACTTGATGCATCATTCACCTTGATTTATTTTGATTGATCAACTTGATGCTTCGTTCACCTTGATTTATTTTGATTGATCAACTTGATGCATCGTTCACCTTGATTTATCTTGATTGATCAACTTGATGCATCGTTCACCTTGATTTATTTTGATTGATCAACTTGATGCATCGTTCACCTCGATTTATTTTGATTGATCAACTTGATGCATCATTCACCTTGATTTTTTTTGATTGATCAACTTGATGCATCGTTCACCTTGATTTATCTTGATTGATCAACTTGATGCTTCGTTCACCTTGATTTATTTTGATTGATCAACTTGATGCATCGTTCACCTTGATTTATCTTGATTGATCAACTTGATGCATCGTTCACCTTGATTTATTTTGATTGATCAACTTGATGCATCGTTCACCTCGATTTATTTTGATTGATCAACTTGATGCATCATTCACCTTGATTTTTTTTGATTGATCAACTTGATGCATCGTTCACCTTGATTTATCTTGATTGATCAACTTGATGCTTTGTTCACCTTGATTTAGTTTTATTGATCAACTTGATGCTTTGTTCACCTTGATTTATTTTGATTGATCAACTTGATGCATTGTTCACCTTGATTTAGTTTTATTGATCAACTTGATGCATCGTTCACCTTGATTTATTTTGATTGATCAACTTGACTGGCATGATCTTGAGTATCTGTCACTGGTAAACTGATCTTAGAGCTGTTCATGAACTTAGCTGTAGCATTCATCTCTAGAATCTTTCCTTCAATTTGTATTGTAGATTTAAAACGCTGCTATTCATCTGTTTTACTGCTACAACCAGGTACCAGTCTTCATTGGTCGGCCAGTGGTCACTTTGTCATAATTGGTTTGAAAAAAAAACCTGTGGACTAATTCTACTTTATGGTCCAGGTTCAGATCCTCTTGTTGAAACAACAGTCGACATGTGACTGTCTGGAGGCCAAAGTTCTGTTTAACCGCTCCTTTGTTGTTACCAACAAAATAGTCAAAGAAAGGGGGGCATCGGTAGCCTAATTGGGAAAAAACACATGACTAAACTATCAACATTTGGACAATCCGTGTTCGATTCCCGCTGGAAGCATTGTGAGTTGTACTTGTGGTTGGCAAAAAAAAAATACCCCCGTGGTTGACCCAGCCACTGGCAGAAATAGGTACCAGGGAAGTACTCTGGGATGGTGAGGAATGCTGTCTAGCATTGTGAGTTTCAATTCTTGATTTGACACTATCCAGAAGTGTTCAGAGACTTTTGGATAGGCAGCCGAGCACATATGGGTGAAAACTCGCGCACTAAGATGCAGATTAAAGCCCTTACCTTTACTTTTACCTAGTCAAAGAAAGCAACATTCTTACACCTGTAGTGGGGTATCTATAGCCTAACACATTAGTCATGGTTGGGCTTCCTATTGTTCCGAAGCCTGTGGCTGGAATTACCTATAGGGCTGATAATTAATGCGTAACGTTGCACATCAGTGGATCTGCCTAAATTAGATGTGCCTAAATGTTCTTTGCTTAGACGTTCCTTGCGGGTGAGGATTTATATTTTACTTTAATACTCTCTGTTACTTTAATACTCTCTGTTACTTTAATACTCTCTGTTACTTAATATTTTCTGTTACTTTAATACTCTCTGTTACTTAATATTTTCTGTTACTTTAATACTCTCTGTTACTTTAATATTTTCTGTTACTTTAATACTTTCTGTTACTTTAATATTTTCTGTTACTTTAATATTTTCTGTTACTTTAATACTTTCTGTTACTTTAATACTTTCTGTTACTTTAATATTTTCTGTTACTTTAATATTTTCTGTTACTTTAATACTTTCTGTTACTTTAATACTTTCTGTTACTTTAATACTTTCTGTTACTTTAATACTTTCTGTTACTTTAATACTTTCTGTTACTTTAATATTTTTTGTTACTTTAATACTTTCTGTTACTTTAATACTTTCTGTTACTTTAATACTTTCTGTTACTTTAATATTTTCTGTTACTTTAATATTTTCTGTTACTTTAATATTTTCTGTTACTTTAATACTTTCTGTTACTTTAATATTTTCTGTTACTTTAATACTTTCTGTTACTTTAATATTTTCTGTTACTTTAATATTTTCTGTTACTTTAATACTTTCTGTTACTTTAATATTTTCTGTTACTTTAATACTTTCTGTTATTTTAATATTTTCTGTTACTTTAATATTTTCTGTTACTTTAATGCTCTCTGTTACTTTAATGCTCTCTGTTACTTTAATGCTCTCTGTTACTTTAATATTTCTGCTGTTCCTCTTTACACTATTACAGCTCTAAACTTCCTTCCTACATCCCTTCCCCCCTCCTTCTCTCCTTCCCTCCCTCGTAGTACATAACCTATTCATCTACCTTGACTCACTGTTATCACCATCTGCATCTTCTCTTCGTTGATGATTTTATTGAGCTAAAATATTCCAGGGCTTTCCCTGAAGCATATTGTGTGAAATGATGACTGTCTTGACACTCACTCTTCCATCGTTCTTCAGCAGTCAGATCCATATAGAAAACACTGAGAGCACACACATCTCCCATATCCATAGTTTAGTCAGTCAGATACTGAGTGACAATTAACAATACCATAAGATGTCCTATTTGATTGTCTTTTTACTTGTTTTTACCTTTTCCATTGCAGCTAAGAACGTGATAGGACAGACAGATTGTCAACATGTTGAGCCATGCCTGTTAAGACAGTTGATGCCAAAGTCATTTAGATCTTGTAGTATCTTCAT
This sequence comes from Megaustenia siamemsis, assembly GCA_032433765.1. Lineage (NCBI taxonomy): Eukaryota > Metazoa > Mollusca > Gastropoda > Stylommatophora > Ariophantidae > Megaustenia > Megaustenia siamemsis. The sequence continues at coordinate 23,917,843 of JAVIAB010000104.1, forward strand.
CGTCTCACTCCGGAGAAATTCTAAGGAAAATTTTGATTAAAAAATTCTACATCAAGGATGAAATTATGACATTTCTCAGCAATCAACACAAGAATAAAAGAATTCATGAGATGAAATTGGAAATCAGTTGGAAAATATGTATGCATTATACGCCAGTTTGTATTAGTTCTATAATTTATTTTCATTTAAGTTATCAAGCTCTGACTTGACTTCTTTATTACTAAATTTATAAAAAGGTTGTGTTGAATTAACTTTCATTTTGCAGCAAAATTTGTGCATTCTCTGGCCATTGGAATCTGTTGTTACAACTCTTTAGTACAGGTTGATGGAGTGTGATAACTTGTCAGTTTATACACCTCCCAAATTTATGAAAAATTTGAGTACAGCTGAAAATATTAAATGAAACTCCAACTTCCAATAGCTGATCTGCCCACTGCAAAGCACAGTAGTCCATTTCTTATCACAGCTGTGGTGGTAACTCACTGGGTGGTGGCTATTTCCATGGTGTTCATTAACAAGAATCTTATTAATAGACAAGATATTAATGGTGATATTTCAATATTCATCGCATGGATTCAGAACTTTGTAGGAGTCATAACTGTACTGATAATGCATTTACTGAAATTCTTAACCATTATCCCTTGGCATCCCCCAGGCTTCAGTCCATCAATTCTGTGTCACCCGGATATGATTTTTGCATCAGCAACATTCACAGGGACACTTGTATTCAACAATCTAATGCTCAAGCATATCAGTGTCGCTTTCTACCAGGCTGCAAGATCCTTAACTCTTGTTTTTGTGATAACTTTTAGTGTGTTTATTCTTCGGGAAAAAATTACATCCAAAGTTATGCTCTCCTGTCTATGTATAATTTCAGGATTTTACGTTTGTGTAGACGAGGAATTATTAACACAAGGGGTGAATCCAATTGGGATCTTTTATGGAATAATGGCAAGCATATTTGCAGCTCTTTGTGGGGTCTTTTTTCAGAGAATACAAAAAAGTAAAGGTATATCATCGATACAATTAGCCGTCAACAACTGCGTTATCAGCAGTGCTGGGCTGACACCGTTGGTTATCTCTTTGTCACAGGTAGGCAATTTCTTCACATCGCCATCTTCAGGTGACACCACCACTTGGGTAATCATCATCACTTCCGGTTTTATCAGCCTCACAATGGGTTGGATTAGTGCGTTACAAATCTCATTAACCTCTCCGCTGACTCACAACATCAGCATCAACGCAAAGTCCGTGTTTCAAACAGTGTTGGCTGTGATATGGAACGGGGAAAGCCGTGCATTTATGTGGTGGATTGGTAATGGGCTGGTTATGACTGGTATTGCCACCTACACTGCAAATAAACTGCGGGTTGCACAACAGAACAATGCTTACACTCTTGAGCTGGTTATTAAGGAACCAGACCAGCTTGGCGACAGATGTAATCTTGCCACAACTTCTACCATTGGGATAAAATGAGGGAAAATATTTTGCCTACATCTTCTGCTATGAAGAGAAATTGGAAGGCAACATATTGGTCACAACTTTTACCTTCAGGATAATGTGAATGACAACATTCTGTTCACATTTACTACTGCATAGTTAAAAGTTGAGGCAACATTCTTTTTACCTCTATCATCAGGATATTGTAAAGGGTAACTTTCTTGCCATATCTTCAGGACATAGTGAGAGATGACTTTCTAGTTTCATTTTCTGTCATCATGATATACCATGCATATAACATAATATAAAATCATGATATACCATATTTATAGCATTAAATTTTGTTCATCATTTATGAGTAAAGTATAAATGAGGACTGTTAGGAATTATCATAAGAACCATGTGTAGTTACACTAGAATTGAAAGAAAGTAAGTGTTCCCTCCATGCCGTAGCACATTTGCTACTAAGATTTTTCAGATATAAAATAAAAATGTGAAATTACAGCAAGAAAATCAGTAGTTAGTGCACTGGACTACAAAGGACAAGAGGTTGAGTTTGATTCTGACCGACGGCTTCCGGATTCACCCAGCCTCAAATGGGTATCAGATTTTTTTCTGGGAAAGTAAAGCGGCACGGCATAATACCGACCACATTACCCCAAAATTATGTGCCAAAGGTCTGTAAAAATTATGGTCACTATTACCATATTCCCTAAACGCCACCTGGTGAGACGGGGCACTTTACTTTTTTTTTTTTACATTGAGAAAATAAATTAACATTGACCTAAAACACTTGATTTGTTCAGACAGTTTTCTCACTAAGTCGGAAATGAGGTTTAGGTAAGAAACATCCTTATATCTCAGCAGTGGTCTGCCCTTTCGTCTCTTTTCGTTCCTCAGTTCACCATATAATAGAGGTTGTTTGGGAATAAAAAAGGAACTTAAGACGCTTGAAAAAAGAATAAATAGCGTTTAACTGTGGCTGATCTACATAGAGTTTGTTCTGAAAATGCAAAGTTTTATTTCTTAGACACCCTGGGAACACTTGAGGTGGGGGAGGTAAGTGGGGGGATCTTTATTATAGTTTTCTAGCTTCATAGTTTGGTCAAATGTCTTGCTTTCTTTAGTCTTCTTTTGATTTCCAATTTAGCCTTTCTGGCTTTATTATCATTAAAACCAGTTGTTTAAAACTGTTTAATCTTTTCCAATTTTTGTGATACATAATTTTCATGCATAAATTGCTTTTGTTGCATTGAGAAGTTTTTTTTCTTCTTGTGTGCTCTATTGTTGAGGGAATACTTCATGCGGATTTCATTTATGAATTGAATTGTGGTTTCCAACTGTGCCAAAGAGCCAAAATATTTGCACTTTAGGGTGGGCTGGGTTGAGTTAGTCACAATATCAGCCTCTCGAGATTCTGTAGTACATGTTTCATGTTGTCCTCAGGAGGGAAGGAAGGAGGTACTTGCTTCTAATATAATTTTTGACTTTCCAGTAAATTATACAAGCATCTTCTTCTAATATAATTTTTGACTTTCCAGTAAATTATACAAGCATATTCTTCTAATATAATTTTTGACTTTCCAGCCAATTGGTTTGATCGTTATGTTCACCATTCACAAGCCATTAGCTACGCTGACAACTTAGGGCTCTTGTTGTCGCGTGCATCTCCCCCCAATGAGTCTAGAGAGCATTGATTGATTGAAAAAGATATACAAAGGTCCAGAGAGAAACTTTTACCTCCTAACAATCAATAACTGTGGAGCCACAATAGTTCACTGGTTAGTGAACAGGACTACAAGGGACAAGAAGTTGCGTTCGATCCTGACAGACGGCTTCCAGGTTCACCCATCCTTGAATGGGTACCGGATTTTTATTCTGGGAAAGTAAAGTGACACAGGTATAATATCAACCACATTACCTCAAAAAATCATGTGCAGAAGGTCTATAAAAATTATGGTCACTAACACCATATTCCCTATACGCCACTTGGCGTGACAGGGCTCTTTACTTTTTTCTTGAATCAATAATTTCAGTAGAGGAAAAGACACAAAGCCAAAAGAGCTATCTTAGTTTAGAAAAAAACCCGTCTTTTAAACTATTAAATTATTATTATTACTATTTTTTGCAACATTTTAAAAAAAAACCAAACTTTTTGCAACATTTAAAAAATCCCATTTTTTTTTGCAACATTTTAAAAATCCCATTTTTTTTTTTGCAACATTTTGAAAAAAACCCATCTTTTTTGCAACATAAATAAACATTTTTTTTTTAGAGTACCATTGGGTGTCCGGTTAGCGCAATCGATAGGCGGTTGGCTTACCATGGTTACAGCCGGGGTTCGTACCCTGGCGAGGACACCTGGGTTTTACTAATTCCCTAAAAATTAGTACCTCTGAAGTCGGAGTAAATCTGCCTGCATGGCGAGGGGCATCCTGTAATGGGATAAAACAGACTTTACACGCAAAATTCAGTCCCACAAAATTGAGTGGGTGGGACTTCGTCAGAGGTCAAAGCTGACGAAAGCGAACGAACGAGTACCATTAACATTGAGTGGATAGTTACAGCTCTAGAGTTAACTTGAGGGGTGCGGCGGGTGAAAGCGGTTAGTGACATACATCTGTCATCATGCACCAGGATTGGTGAACAAGAACTATCCACCTCTTTGTGGTACCCCTATTAACAGACTATCCAGTCTGGCCAAGTGAATATGGGTCAAGAAGGGAGACAACCAGCTTGACAAAAATGCCATGCTGAAAACATATCTTTTGAATTGGAAAGTGCAAAATATTGCATTTTACCGTAAATGACAACAGCAAATCTATGTCCATTTAATGTCATTTAAAGAGTCCTACCATTTAGTGTCCTTTAAGGAGATCCTCCATTTAACGTGTTTAATTCTTTCTATACGTTATGCTACAGCCTGCATCACGCTCATTTTGGTCATGTACATTTTGATACAGCCTGTGTTACCCTGCACCACTCTCAGTTTAATTCAAGTAAATATATTACTACTTTTGGTTATTTTATATAGTTTCTTAAACATTCTTTCCTGAAGAGTTCTTGCCTTCTTCTATGTTTTGCATTTAGAAAGAAATTTTGTGTAAAATCGTGTGATTTTCCGTTTGTATTAGCTGTGCTTATCACCAACAAAAAATCATCATCATCGAGTGCCGTCTCCGCAACGAAGGTTGGCTACCATGGAGCGCCATTCTGCTCTGTCTCTTGCTTTGATGGTGCAGGTTGTCATAGGTTGATTTGTCCATCTTTTGATGTTACTTGTCCATGTTAGTCTTGGTCTGCCTCTGCCTCGTTTACCTTGAATTTTCCCTCCAGGATTACTTTTAGTAGGTTGTTGTGTCTTTTAACATGGCCCAAAAATTTCATTTGTCTTGTTTGAATTGCTTAGTAGTTCTCTTTTTATTTTTAGTTGTTTTAAAACTTCATCGTTTGTTTTCTTTAACAAAAAATCAGCCGATCGAAATGGCTGTGATTAGTATTGATTTTAATGCTAGAATTCAATTGATGACCGCTGAAGAAAGCCAGTCAATTAAATTTGTTGTTAATGTTTCAAATAATGATAACATCTAAGTAACAATGGAAGCAGTTATTTGAGCAATTTTGTGTCATGCTGGATCCTTTTGATCAATAAGATTTACAATGAAAGGGAGATCAATACATTGTGATTGATGATCACAAACGAGACATTATATTTATGTTACATCAATATATTTTAAAACCTGCTTGAACACATATTGATAATTGTGTTGTTTTTTTTTCCACAAAATAATTCACGTTGGATTACTTTGATCCAATATTTATGTTGGTAAGTTGGCACAAGTGACAAAATATACATGGAAAACAAACCAGTAGAAGAGATCGATCACTTTATCTATCTTGGAAGTCACATTGATCGAGAAGGGGATACGAGCAAAGAAATTAGAATCAAGACTGGCTAAAGCAGCAATGTCTTTCAGAAGCCTTGAAAAGTTGTGGAAATCAAAACTCATTAGCACAAACACAAAACTTAGGCTATTCAAATCAAATGTACTATCAACCCTTACGTATGCGTGTGAAAGCTGGAAAACAACAAGAGATATAGAAACAAAGTTGAACGCATTCGAAAATAAATGTCTAAGGAAAATACTTGGTATAGAATGGAACGAATTCAAAACAAACGAGGAAATTAGAGAAATCGCCAATCAACCACTAATATCTTCAGTAATAAAGAAAAGACGATGGTCATACGTTGGACATGTGATGAGAAGAGATAATAATCGAATAGCAAAGCAAGCCCTCATATGGGAAACAACAGGTAAAAGAAAAAGAGGAAGACCCAGGGAGACACTGAGAAGAACATTGATGAGAGAGGCAAGAGCAGCAGGAATCGGCTCCATCAATGAGATAGAACTGCTTGCACAGAACAGAGACAGATGGCGAGATTTGATAAAATATCTTTAAAAGAAAACTGCTAGAACAAAAATTCATATAGGAGAAGGTGTATCTTGGTCTACGCCCTATGGGCCGGTTACGGCTCGAAAGGTCAATAGATAGATAGATAGAAGTTGGCACTTATGGTCTTAATTCTACTTTTCAATTTTGTTTTTGTTTTGGATGTTTATCCTTCATTTTTCTTTCTACACGTCTTGTAGGATCTTTTTGTTAGTGAAATCTAACTCCTTGTTCAATTATCTAAGAATTCATATACAGTATATTATGTTTCAGATAAAGAATGTGAAGTGATATTTAAAATCATGAGGTCTATAAATATTTTGTCTCAGAAATCTCTTCCGCTGCATTTTAATGATGTAACATATGGAAAGAGTTAAGTTTCTTTCTGGAGCTATGTATGTCTTCTTGGTTGATGAAAGACTTGCTGTTGATTGTTTGTTTTTATGTTTTTCTCTCTATCATTTTGTGTATCCAAATCAGATCTTTTAATAAATGATGCTTTCAAAAACAAATGTTTAAGGAATATACTTTGTGTAAGGAATATACTTTGTGTAAGGAATATACTTTGTGTAAGGAACATACTTTGTATAAGGATATACTTTGTGTAAGGAATATACTTTGTGTAAGGAATATACTTTGTGTAAGGAATATACTTTGTGTAAGGAATATACTTTGTGTAAGGAACATACTTACAAACGAGGAAATTAGAGAAATCGCCAATCAACCACTAATATCTTCAGTAATAAAGAAAAGACGATGGTCATACGTTGGACATGTGATGAGAAGAGATAATAATCGAATAGCAAAGCAAGCCCTCATATGGGAAACAACAGGTAAAAGAAAAAGAGGAAGACCCAGGGAGACACTGAGAAGAACATTGATGAGAGAGGCAAGAGCAGCAGGAATCGGCTCCCTCAATGAGATAGAACTGCTTGCACAGAACAGAGACAGATGGCGAGATTTGATAAAATATCTTTAAAAGAAAACTGCTAGAACAAAAATTCATATAGGAGAAGGTGTATCTTGGTCTACGCCCTAAGGGCCGGTTACGGCTCGAAAGGTCAATAGATAGATAGAAGGAACATACTTTGTGTAAGGAACATACTTTGTGTAAGGAATATACTTTGTGTAAGGAATATACTTTGTGTAAGGAATATACTTTGTGTAAGGAATATACTTTGTGTAAGGAATATACTTTGCGTAAGGAATATACTTTGCGTAAGGAATATACTTTGCGTAAGCAACATACTTTGCGTAAGGAACATACTTTGCGTAAGGAACATACTTTGTATAAGGAATATACTATGTATAAGGAATATACTATGTATATGGAATATATATATATATATGGCCCTTTTCGTCTTGTCAGACGGTCTAGTGGAGGCTATTGCGTATTTTTTTGAGGTATTGTTTTTGCTGAACAGCTTCTCTCGTGGCTAATTCTACCAATGTTTGACAAACACACGCGGTCACATAATGAACAGGTCAGGCTCGCTGATCCACAGGGTTTACCATCCTTTTTCATGAGTCTCTTCTCTTCAAAGTCCTGTCTTAGCACAGTCTCAAATGTTGTTATACCGTTCCTTATGCATGCTCTCCACGATGTGCGATCACTTGCCAGATGTTGCCAGTCGTTTTCACAGATGGAGAAGTCTTTCAGAGATGATTTGCAGATATCTCTATATCGTAGTTTAGGTCTGCCGATTTGTCTTTTTCCGTGTTTTAGCTCACCATATAGTATTTGCCTAGGAATGCGTTTTTCTTCCATCCGTTGGCCATGCCCCAGCCATCTTAGCCTTCGACTTCTGAGCATTGACATGATTGTTAAGGTCTTAGCACGTTGCAGGACAGTTAAGTTGGTTATTTTGTCTTGCCATTTGATGTGCATTATTTTGCGGAGACATCGCATGTGGAATACATTTAGTCTTTTTTCCTGGTTTGAGTATGTTGTCCAGGTTTCGGATCCATATAGTAGTGTGCTAAGCACACATGTTTGATATATTAGGAGTTTAGTCTTTCGAGTTAGTTTCGTGTTGTTCCATGCCCTTTTTGTAAGTTTGCCGAAGGTCGTAGCTGCCTTACCAATTCGACAGTTTATTTCTTCATCAAGAGAGATGGTTTGCGTAACTGTGGATCCAAGATATGTAAATTTCTGTACTGATTCTAGTGGGCAGTCTTTTAGAGTAATAGATAGAGGTTTGAAGTCACCTTGATTTATTTTAGTAAGTCCAGGGCACATGGTCCTTACGTTCCATGTGCCAAGTTTAAACATTGGTAATTTCTTCCTCATTTCACTTTGCCTACTCTGCCTGGGCACAGGGTATGGAGATAGTGCTTTACCCAGTCGCACTATCCCCCTCTCGACTTCGTTTCAAGGATTTCCGAAGGAGGGACAAAGTCCATACGTTCGGAATTGAAAGAAGGTGCAGGGGATGATGGAATATACTATGTATAAGGAATATACTATGTATAAGGAATATATGTATAAGGAATATACTATGTATAAGGAATATACTATGTATAAGGAATATACTATGTATAAGGAATATAATACCGTGTGTTACCAGGGCCACATTATGACGAAAGTAAAGAATAGTGACGCTGTGACCTTCCAGGCATGTCGTAAGAGGCGACTAAGGAGGTTGATCGATGGCTTGACAAGCTGTCATTGTAAAAAGTATTGTTATGGAAACAGAGCCATAGATTTTAGAAGCAGTGATCTCTGCAGTATGTGGCATTTTGGCACGCAAGGTTTCTGTTTTTGAGATTGTGGTTCTACCCAATGTGCCGTCTTCGGCTCAAAAGGACAATAAATAGATAGATAGATAAGGAATATATACTATGTATAAGGAATATAGCAGCAGGAATTCCTTTGCAAGGATTGAGACTGCTAGAAAGAAAATTTCGAAACAGGGAAACAGTATTTGAATCTATGCCATATGGGCTGACTATGGCTCGAAAGGTAGATAGATAGATAAGGAATATATACTTTATATAAGGAATATATACTTTATATAAGGAATATATTTTGTATACAATTTAATGAATTCAAGACTAGTGCTAGGGGGACTGGTTGGTCTCGAGGCAAGATGCCGGCCTTGAAACAGAGAGGTCATGGGTTCAAATTGGATTGGAAACAGGGATCCCTTTCCGCATGGGCAGAGATAACTCTGTCTTCGGAGGTACTCATGTTTTTTTCTGTCGATGAATAATTGATGTTTCAAGCCGGGCCTCACTGCTGAGACCAGGGGTGGTTGCTCCAGAGAGAAATCACAAATAAAAATCCCAACTGGTGCAGCCAGGATTTGAACTCACAACCTCTCTGTCTCAAACCCAGCGTCTTGCCTTGAGACCAACTAGTCCCTCTGGTACCCGGTAATTTCTTATAAGACTGGTTAGTCTGGCAAGATTGTTTTCTTAGGAGGGGCAGCTCAGAATACAAACAATTGCTGCATTGCAGGAAGGTCATGGTAAAACTGAAGGCTTTGAAACAGCCGTTAGCAAATCCATGTGGAAGATGGGTCACTGAACTGAAAGACATGAAACACAGTGCACCTCGTGTTGCAAACTAGTTCACCACAAGTGCAAATCTCAGCAAATGACACCACAAGGTGCACATTAGTGCACCACAAGCTTACATAAATGAAGTAGAAGGAAATATTCTTTCTAATGTCCTCATTTTACATTTTTTACAACGAGAACATATATTCCTCATATATTTCTACTTCTGTGTCATAATATTTTTTTTTTTTATTTAGGATGTCAATGTTTGACATTGATGATATTTTGTGGAAATATTCTATTTATTATCGCAGAAATGTACAAGCTATTATTGAACATTTGATTGTGATATTGTTATTACATAAAAAATTGTTAAATGAAAGTATGTGTGTGTGTGAATAAATCATTACATAATGTATTTATAATTTGCATTAGTTATATACGCGTACAATGAATGCGAATTGTTTTACAGCATATTAATAATGTTGTGAATGTGATAAATATGTTAAGTATGTGGATTATTTATGATATAACTTGTAATTGTGATACAAAATGTAAATGAAATTATTCATTATTAAGCAACCTGTTCGCAGAATGAGACCACTCTTTTGATTGCCAGTATTAATGTCTCTTCTTGTTGAGCTGTGTTGCCTGGTTCAGTGAGTGTAGTTTTTTTGAGGAATGCTTGACTTCTTTGTCCCATCATCTTTTAGATTTTCCAGTAACAATCCTCTGTGCTTTGTCTCATGTATAGTGCTTGTGATATCTGATATTAAAAAAAAATCTTTCCTGTTCTTGGTCTACCTTTTCTTCCTTTTTTGATTGACTCTAAGAGTTCTCACTCTCTTCACTTCCTTTTTTGATTGACTCTAAGAGTTCTCACTCTCTTCACTTCCTTTTTGATTGACTCTAAGAGTTCTCACTCTCTTCACTTCCTTTTTGATTGACTCTAAGAGTTCTCACTCTCTTCACTTCCTTTTTTGATTGACTCTAAGAGTTCTCACTCTCTTCACTTCCTTTTTTGATTGACTCTAAGAGTTCTCACTCTCTTCACTTCATTTTTGATTGACTCTAAGAGTACTCACTCTCTTCACTTCCTTTTTTGATTGACTCTAAGAGTACTCACTCTCTTCACTTCCTTTTTTGATTGACTCTAAGAGTTCTCACTCTCTTCACTTCCTTTTTTGATAGACTCTAAGAGTTCTCACTCTCTTCACTTCCTTTTTTGATTGACTCTAAGAGTTCTCACTCTCTTCACTTCCTTTTTTGATTGACTCTAAGAGTTCTCACTCTCTTCACTTCCTTTTTTGATTGACTCTAAGAGTTCTCACTCTCTTCACTTCCTTTTTTGATAGACTCTAAGAGTTCTCACTCTCTTCACTTCCTTTTTTGATTGACTCTAAGAGTTCTCACTCTCTTCACTTCCTTTTTTGATTGACTCTAAGAGTTCTCACTCTCTTCACTTCCTTTTTTGATTGACTCTAAGAGTTCTCACTCTCTTCACTTCCTTTTTTGATTGACTCTAAGAGTTCTCACTCTCTTCACTTCCTTTTTTGATTGACTCTAAGAGTTCTCACTCTCTTCACTTCCTTTTTTGATAGACTCTATGAGTTCTCACTCTCTTCACTTCCTTTTTTGATAGACTCTATGAGTTCTCACTCTCTTCACTTCCTTTTTTGATAGACTCTATGAGTTCTCACTCTCTTCACTTCCTTTTTTGATAGACTCTATGAGTTCTCACTCTCTTCACTTCCTTTTTTGATAGACTCTAAGAGTTCTCACTCTCTTCACTTCCTTTTTTGATTGACTCTAAGAGTTCTCACTCTCTTCACTTCCTTTTTTGATTGACTCTAAGAGTTCTCACTCTCTTCACTTCCTTTTTTGATTGACTCTAAGAGTTCTCACTCTCTTCACTTCCTTTTTTGATTGACTCTAAGAGTTCTCACTCTCTTCACTTCCTTTTTTGATTGACTCTAAGAGTTCTCACTCTCTTCACTTCCTCATGTACCCATTCGGGTGTCAAAGAAGATATAAAGTTCTGGTTCTTGCCCTTTTGGCAGCTTCACTCATTGTCAGTTGATGTTGTTGTCTGTCCTTCTTACTCTGGGTCTGCCTCTTGCTCTTCTGCCTTTTCCTCTTTTAATATATTCTAAGTATTAATTAATGTTCTTTTAATTAAAATAAAATGGCTAGATCTGAAACCATAAACAGGCTGTTTGAAAATCATGTCATGGTGGGAGGTACCAGACGAGAGCACCTCACAGTAAGCCAGAACAAGGCTTGTAAACCAACACATCACCAGTGTCATTCTTCTTCTTCTTCTTCTTTGCTTCCTCATCTGCCTTTCAGCGTCGAGGGGAGATATAATTTGCGGTCTTTTGCTCTTCTGTTCGCCTCTGCTGCTGTTATGTTTCCTAGTGCTTCTAATATTCCATCGATCCATCTTTTTCGTGGTTGACCCTTGGGTCTGGTGTTCTCACAACGTTTGTTGAAGGCTCGTTGTGTTGTGTTTTGATCTTTCTGCCTTGTCACGTGACCAAACCATCTTATTTGTTGTTTCCTTATATATTCTATGGCGTGGGCTATATCTAACATTTTCTCTCTCAGACTGCTTCCTGTCATTCGTCTAACACATTTCATCTCTGTAGAGGTTATTTTTCTTATTGTTCTTGCAACTAGGGTCCAGGTCTGGCATTAGTAGCACAACGTTGGGATGAAGATTGTATTGTATAGTGCTCATTTTGCCCCCAGAGTTATTTCCTTGTTGGACAATGACCAGTGTCGTTAATCGCTGTATATTAAGGGATATACTTAGAAGGAGATCTGAGCACTTATAGAAGCCTCAGTGTCTGAAAGGCTTATGTGTCTGCTTCCTGATCAGAATAGTCCGGATTCGATTCCCGGAAATGATTAATTTTTTTTGGACTGACAAGGCTCTGGGATTCACCCAGCCTCTAAAAATGGGTACTAGAGATTTATCTGAGAAGTAAAGGCAGCCTGGCAAGTTACCAACTACATCACTCAAAAAATATAATGAGTTCCAAAGAAAATTGACGTCATTAACACCATATTCCCCCTATGCCACAAGACAGGGAAGGTGACCTTTTTCTTTGAGGACTTATGGACTTTGTTGTGCAATGAGGATGAGCTGTCGACTAAACTGTCTTTTGGAGGATGCTATCTGGTGATTTGATCTGTTGTCTATTAATATTATCAGGAGTGGGGTAGCCTGAACAAAAAACTAAGCACAATCCATTCAGCTAGAAATATATATATATATATATATATATATATATATATATGTGTGTATATGTCATCATCATCATCAAGTACCATGCCTGCTAGCATAGGTGATCATGTCACTCCACAACTATCGATCTCGACAGTTATTTATCTTTTCTGTTGTTGACCTTCTGCCAAGCCATTCTCTTAAGCGGTCTGATATCTTTTCTCTTTGCTTCCCTCTGTCTCTTCGTCGCTCAATTTTCCCAGTTGTCACAATATATTCCAGTTGTTCCCTTCTCATTACAAGGCCAAAAAATTATGACTGTTTCTTCCTAATATTGGAAATTAGCTCTCTCGTTGCTTTGGCCTCTTTCAGGACATGTGCATTACTCTTCTTAGCTGTCCATGGTATTCTCAACATTCTTCTGTAAAACCACAATTCTACATCCCCCAGTGATTTTCTTGTCTGTTGTCTTATTGTCAATGTTTCACATCCATATGTTAAGACTGGCTTTACATAACATTTAAAAACTCTTTTTCTTGTTTCTAATGTCAAAAATGGATAGCATAGCATCTTCCTCATTTAAAAAAAAATTTGCTTGCCTTAGCATTATGCAAAAATTAAAATTATACAGAATTGCAAAAATAGTTGTGCTTATTATACATGCTCTAGTTAATCAAATTGTAATTAACCTGCATTTTAGAACGACTGTAAATGTTGAGGTAACAGTCTATGTTGCACACATCTATCTATCTATTGACCTTTCGAGCCGTAACCGGCCCATAGGGCGTAGACCAAGATACACCTTCTCCTATATGAATTTTTGTTCTAGCAGTTTTCTTTTAAAGATATTTTATCAAATCTCGCCATCTGTCTCTGTTCTGTGCAAGCAGTTCTATCTCATTGAGGGAGCCGATTCCTGCTGCTCTTGCCTCTCTCATCAATGTTCTTCTCAGTGTCTCCCTGGGTCTTCCTCTTTTTCTTTACCTGTTGTTTCCCATATGAGGGCTTGCTTTGCTATTCGATTATTATCTCTTCTCATCACATGTCCAACGTATGACCATCGTCTTTTCTTTATTACTGAAGATATTAGTGGTTGATTGGCGATTTCTCTAATTTCCTCGTTTGTTTTGAATTCGTTCCATTCCTATACCAAGTATTTTCCTTAGACATTTATTTTCGAATGCGTTCAACTTTGTTTCTATATCTCTTGTTGTTTTCCAGCTTTCACACGCATACGTAAGGGTTGATAGTACATTTGATTTGAATAGCCAAAGTTTTGTGTTTGTGCTAATGAGTTTTGATTTCCACAACTTTTCAAGGCTTCTGAAAGACATTGCTGCTTTAGCCAGTCTGATTCTAATTTCTTTGCTCGTATCCCCTTCTCGATCAATGTGACTTCCAAGATAGATAAAGTGATCGATCTCTTCTACTGGTTTGTTTTCCATGTATATTTTGTCACTTGTTGGAATTAAACTTTTCATGACTTTAGTCTTTTCATGATTGACCTCAAGCCCAATTTTGCTGGCTATTGATGATAGTTCATTTGTGTTTTCCTGCATCGTTTTTATCTGACTGCTGATGAGAACTATGTCATCAGCAAAGTCGAGGTCCTCCAAATTGTCTCCTTGTATCCATTCAATGCCTTTATTACCAGTGCAGCATTTCTTCATTATGAAGTCCATAACAATTCCAAATAACAAGGGCGATAAAATACATCCTTGTTTAACCCCAGTTTCTATTGGGAAACATTCGCTCAGTCCTTCCTCTGTTCGAACTGCACATGTGTAACCATCATACATGGTATGTGTTGCACACATACACGTACCCAATAAAAATGTTTGACGTAAAATTTGTTTATGGCAACTGTGGTCTAGAATAACTGAGAATACGTAGCCAAAGGTTGAACATAATACTAGGTTATGATTCTGTAGTAAAAATTATCACTTCAAAATACATTTTTTAAAATTCGACAGTTTCCCATGGGAAGACATCCCAACCCCCCCATTCTCTGTACCTATCTAACTATCACTCCCAGTGACCCCCGAGTGTTTGATTTCTCTCCGTTGATGTTGGATTATATTTTTTCGGTCATGTAATAAAAAATACTATGGCAACGTAAACATGCACATTTTTTTTTTAATCAGCCGATTTTCAAGAAATTTTGTCTCTTTTCACTTTTTTTTTATGTTAGGGTAAATCTCCACAGCCGTCGGCATGCAGTAAAAGAAACCTTTGTAATATGCAACAGTCAGCACATAATGTGAAGAGGGCGCTGGATATACAGGCTAAAATTGCAGCTGACGGTGTCCATATGAATAGGCAAAGGTAGCTGGTGTGGGCTAGGTGGTGGAGTTTCAGGCTAAAAATCAGGAAATGATTACCACATCCGATCCCTGTTTTTCGTCTTGTTAAACACACTGGTATAAAAATAAATGTGTAAGGTAAAATGTTTTTTAGAGAAAGTGAAGGTGAAAAGTTTTTTTTAGAGAAAGTGAAGGTGAAAGATTAAAAAAAATCTTCTCCTGCTTTTGATAGGTGCCTCTTAGTCATTATGTTCTTGTTTGTATGTTTTTTATAAATTTGTAACACCCTTTTTTTTTTTCTTGTTAAAATTCACAATTGTATATCTGCTCTAATACAGCCAATTGTTATTCATGTTCAGTTCACAAAAACAAAGAGAGAGAGAAAGAAAAGAGTAGGAGATAGAGAGAAGAGAATGTGACATTGAAATATGTGTTTGACTATCTTCTTGTGTTCAAATTTTAGTGTTTAAACCTCCATATCATTTATACTTGTTGTTATTTGAATGTTAGGGCCATCTTTAGTTCCATAGAGTTTTAATTGCAGAGTCTTTTGACCAAGTTTACCTTCTTATTCAATTTTATATGTAAAAATTCATATTTTAATTATTTGAACCTGTATGCTCATAAACTCTAGTATAAAGCTGCTTGTATTTATTCAGTTTATGATTTACTTGCTCTAAGGCCAAAGATATTAGTCTGTTCTAGTTAGCATGAGCCAGCTCTGGCAGCCTCATCCATGACTGATCAGATCTGAAACCATGCAACATTATAATTCAATAGATGTTCGGAAAACAACAAAAAATGACAAAAATGAAAAATTACAATCGCGAAGTTGCAGACCTTCATTAATGGATGCTTGTGCAGAATAAATGGTGGAGATTACAGGACAAAATCACTAACATAGAATTGTGGAAATGTACTAGTCAAATACCAGTGGATATTAAAAGCAAGAGGAGCATCTGTTGTACTGGGAAACATATGGAAGTCCCAAGAAATTAGGTTAAATACTAAAATACAAATTTTTAACTCCAATGTTAAGTCAGTATTATTATATAGCTGTGAAATATGGAGAACAACTAAAATGACAATCATGAAGATACAGACTTTCATTAATGGATGCTTACGCAAAATAAAAGGATGGAAATGGCAGGGCAAAATTACTGACATAGAATTATGGAAATGTACCAGTCAAACACCAGTGGATAAAGAGATACAGTGAAGACGATGGGGCTGGATAGGACACACACTACAGAAGAGAACTGAGAGTATTACACAACAGGCCCTCTTTTGGAATCCCCAAGGAAAAAGACAAAGAGGAAGACCAAGGAATTCTTGGAGAAGACAGATAGAAGCAGAGATGAGGATGATGGGGAAGACATGGACTGAGCTTAAAAGAATGGCAATAAACAGAACAGCTTGTAAAGTGTTTGTTGAAGACCTATGCTCCACAGGGGGCTGAAAGGTAGAAGAAGAAGATTGCAGGACAAATTCACCAACATAGAATTATGGAAAAGTACCTGTCAAATTCCACTACAAAGGACTAGAGATCGGGTTTGATCCTGATCGACAGCCTCTGGGTTCACCCAGCCTTAAATGGGTACCAGATTTTTTCTTTGAAAGTTAAGTAGCACGGGCAAAATACCAACCACATTATCCCAAAAATCATGT
This sequence comes from Megaustenia siamemsis, assembly GCA_032433765.1. NCBI lineage: Eukaryota > Metazoa > Mollusca > Gastropoda > Stylommatophora > Ariophantidae > Megaustenia > Megaustenia siamemsis. Next base: position 23,934,436 of record JAVIAB010000104.1, read on the forward strand.
GCCAAAGGTCTGTAAAAATTATGGTCACTAACACAATATTCGCTTTACACTACTTGGCGTAACGGGGCTCTTTACTATTTTTTTTACTTACCAGTCAAATATCATTGGACACAGAGATATGATGAAGATGATGGAGTTAGAAAGGATGCACACTAGGGAAGCCAACTGAGAATATTACACAACAGGCCCTTTTTTGGAATCCCCAGGGGAAGAAACAAGGAGGAAGACCAAAATACTCTTGAAGAAGAAAGGTGAAAGTAGAGATAAAGATGATGGGGAAAACATGAAATGATCTTAAATGAATAGCAAAAAAACAGAACAGCTTGGAAAGTGTTTATTGAAGAACTATGCCACACAGAGAGCTGAATGTGTTTGTTGAAGACTTATGCTCCACAGGCAGTTGAAAGGAAGAAGAAAACAAGAGATTTTCTACAATAAAATGAGGTTTTTATGCATTGAAACTTTACCAGTAGATTTTGTGTACAAATCGTGTCTTTACCACAAAGTGGCAGTGGAGCTTGTGTGACCATATCCCAAATAGATGTTCTTATGGTAGAGGAGCCTGTTTGTTCACATACTCAAGAGCTGTTCTAGTGGTACAGGAGCCTGTGTGCCCATGTCCCCAATAGCTGTTCTTGTGGTAGAGGAGCCTGTGTGCCCATATCCCCAATAGCTGTTCTTGTGGTAGAAGAGCCTGTGTGTCCATATCCCCAATAGCTGTTCTAGTGGTAGAGGAGTCTGTGTGCCCATATCCCCAATAGCTGTTCTAGTGGTAGAGGAGCCTGTGTGCCCATATCCCCAATAGCTGTTCTAGTGGTACAGGAGCCTGTGTGCCCATGTCCCCAATAGCTGTTCTTGTGGTAGAGGAGCCTGTGTGTCCATATCCCCAATAGCTGTTCTAGTGGTAGAGGAGTCTGTGTGCCCATATCCCCAATAGCTGTTCTAGTGGTAGAGAAGTCTGTGTGCCCATATCCCCAATAGCTGTTCTAGTGATAGAGGAGCCTGTGTGCCCATATCCCCAATAGCTGTTCTAGTGGTAGAGGAGCCTGTGTGCCCATATCCCCAATAGCTGTTCTAGTGGTAGAGGAGCCTGTGTGCCCATATCCCCAATAGCTGTTCTAGTGGTAGAGGAGCCTGTGTGCCCATATCCCCAATAGCTGTTCTAGTGGTAGAGGAGCCTGTGTGCCCATATCCCCAATAGCTGTTCTTGTGGTAGAGGAGTGTGTGTGTGCCCATATCCCCAATAGCTGTTCTAGTGCTAGTAATGTTACGAAAGGATCACCCGAGCTATACAGATTAAAAGGCTTGGACTAGCAAAAATGAGACACAAACATATTGAAATTGGATGCATTGGGCTATATGCCAAACATAACAGTACAATGTAAATTCTCTCCTTGTAGACGTCACAGTCCAGAAGAAAGGGATATTGCGCTTATCTTGTTGTTGTATTGTAGCTATTGGTTGTTTGGTGCCTGTGTGGTTTAGAAATATGGCTGCAGCTTCTGTGACTGCTTGGTGACAGTTTGTGCTGTTGCTTTGATCACACTTGACATTAATGCCACTTTGGATTAATAATTTGTGGTTTTTTTTTGTTTTGTTTTTTAAACTAAAAAAATGAGATCATAGGTTTATATCTATCTATCTATTGACCTTTCAAGCCATGGCTCACCTATAGGGCATAGACCGAGATGCTCTTTCTCTTTTTCTAAATTATCTTTCTAACTGTCTCAATCCTTGCAAAAATGATTGATTAAATCCTGCCGTTTGTCTCTGTTCTGTGCAAGCATCTCAATCTCATTGAGGGAGCTGATTCCTGCTGCATTTGCCTCTCTGATCAATGTTCTTCTCAATGTATCTCTGGGTCATCCTCTTTTCCTCCCACCTGTTATTTCCCACAATAGTGCTTGTTTTGCTATTCGGTTATTATCCCTTCTCATCACAGATCATAGGTTTAGCCAAATATAGAAGGGTACCTGATTATTCTAGGAAGTGTAGATAACACTGGTGCAATACTAACTACATTGTTCAAAGTGTGTGTTGATGGTAAAATAAATATGGGCACTAACATCATCTTCCACATACAGCATTGAGTGTGGTGGGTAAAAAAAAGTAAAGTACCCCCATCACGCCAAGTGGCGTATAGGGAATATGGTGTTAGTGACCATACATTTTACAGACCTTCGGCACATGATTTTTGGGGTAATGTGGTCGGTATTACGCCCGTGCTGCTTTACTTTCCCAGAAAAAAATCTGGTACCCATAAAAGGCTGGGTGAACTGAAAGCCGTCAGTTGGGATTGAACCCTACCTCTTGTCCTTTGTAATCCAGTTCACTAACCACTGAGCTATCACGGCTCCCATTGAGTGTGATGGGGCTCATATTTTTTGTTTTATAACTTTGGAGTATAAGCATAAACAGCCTTTCTTCTCCTAAACACACATTTTTTCAGTTTGATCAAGAATCTCAACCTCACCACATCTCTCTTTGTTCTATAAACTCATCCTTCTCCCAAATTTACCAATTTTATCAAGAATCTCAACTTCACCACATCTCTCTTTGTTCCATAAACTCATCCTTCTCCCAATTTTATCAAGAATCTCAACCTCACCACATCTCTCTTTGTTCTATAAACTCATCCTTCTCTCAAATTTACCAATTTTATCAAGAATCTCAACCTCACCACATCTCTCTTTGTTCTATAAACTCATCCTTCTCCCAAATTTACCAATTTTATCAAGAATCTCAACTTCACCACATCTCTCTTTGTTCCATAAACTCATCCTTCTCCCAAATTTACCAATTTTATCAAGAATCTCAACTTCACCACATCTCTCTTTGTTCCATAAACTCATCCTTCTCCCAATTTTATCAAGAATCTCAACCTCACCACATCTCTCTTTGTACAATAAACTCATCCTTCTCCCAAATTTCCCAATTTTATCAAGAATCTCAACTTCACCACATCTTTCTTTGTCCCATAAACTCATCCTTACAGCCATCCCCCCAAAATAAATTAAATTATAATATATTTAATCACATTTTAAAGATAAAATAGATTGTGGATGTGCCAAATAATATTGCTGTTATTGATATAACCCATTGAGTCTGGGCAGTTCCTGACAACTCAAACATAATGTACCCAAATATTATCATTCCTCATTATCACTATTTTTTTGCCTGCTGTTTAACACTCTGACTTTAATTTAATTTATGTTTAGTCCAAATTAAAATCTCTTTAGCAGATTGTCACTTTAATCTTCATAGTAGATTGTCACTTTAATCTCTCTTGTAGATTGTCACTTTAATCTTCATAGTAGATTGTCACTTTAATCTCTCTAGTAGATTGTCACTTTAATCTCTCTAGTAGATTGTCACTTTAATCTCTCTAGTAGATTGTTACTTTAATCTCTCTAGTAGATTGTCACTTTAATCTTCATAGTAGATTGTTACTTTAATCTCTCTCATAGATTGTCACTTTAATCTCTCTAGTAGATTGTCACTTTAATCTCTCTATTAGATTGTCATATTAATCACTCTCATAGATGTCACTTTAATCACTCTAGTAGATTGTCACTTTAATCTCTCTTGTAGATTGTCACTTTAATCTCTATAGTAGATTGTCACTTTAATCTCTCTAGTATATTATTACTTTAATCTATCTCGTAGATTGTCACCTTAATCTCTCTAGTAGACTGTCACTTTAATCTCTATAGTAGATTGTCATTTTAATCTCTCTCATAGATTGTCACTTTAATCTTTCTAGTAACTTGTCATTTAAATCTCTCTAGTAGATTGTCACTTTAATCTCTCTTGTAGATTGTCACTTTAATCTCTCTAGTAGATTGTCACTTTAATCTCTCTAGTAGATTGTCACTTTAATCTCTCTTGTAGATTGTCACTTTAATCTGTCTCATAGATTGTCACTTTAATCTCTCTCAAAGATTGTCACTTTAATCTCTCTCGTAGATTGTCACTTTAATCTTTGTTGTAGATACCAATTTAATCTTTCTAGTAACTTCTCATTTAAATCTCTCTAGTAGATTGTCACTTTAATCTTTCTAGTAACTTGTCATTTAAATCTCTCTAGTAGATTGCCACTTTAATCTCTCTTGTAGATTGTCACTTCAACCCTCTAGCACATTACAAGTATACATCTCAGGCAATTCATGTAAAAAGTGTTCATGTTTATTTTTCTGTAGATTCTTTAAAAGTCAAATTTTGCTTATTTTAACAATTTATACATTTATTTTAAAATATATTCAAGTAAAACAACATATATGGAAAGTATTTACATTTGTACGCATTTTATAATTAAGAAAAAAATTACTGGTTTTGAAAACCTGTATTGGTGGGCATGTATGGTCATATGAAACTTCACAGCACATGTAATATATATATATTTATACACAGTAATCCCTCAGTTATCGCGGTTAATAGGGACCAGAACCAACCGTGAAGTAGTGTCACCCTCTCATTTTAACATACGTACATTTTGTGTATATGTATAATATCAATAAGTGTATATGAAACCATATAAGTGCATATGTTATCTTTAGAACATTAAAGAATAGTTTCAAACATGTCAATGAAATATTAATAGTATAAATAACATACATAAAATAATGTATAAATGATATAAATATGATATAATATAAGCTTTTCTTTTATAACAAGGTCTGTAACTCACCTCTGACAATAGCTTCTCTTCGCTTGATCTTTATAAATGTCGATGAAACACCTGTGCAGTACGGTGGAGGTGAAGAAGATGAAGATGATTTACTGTACAGGTTAATGAGAGCTTTACTGCTCCTCAGATGGCGCCAAATTCCTCAATTTTGAATTTTTGAACAATCCGCGATTTACTGAGGCCGTGATAAATGAACCACGAAGTAGCGAGGGATCATTGTGTGTGTGTGTGTGTGTGTGTGTGTGTATATATATATATATATATATATATATATATATATACTAATTTGTTATTTTATTTGTTCATTATACAGTTTGTTTCTTGTAATTGTAGCATTCCATCTTTTGATATTGTAATTTCATATAGTTTAGTTTATTTTTTTTAAAATGGCAATATGACCTCCATTGATCTATAGAGAGGAGTGGACATCTGTTGTCTGTTCCCATAATAAAGAATTAAATTGAGTGTGTTCCAGTGATGTTTGTACGGCATGCAGAACTCACACTACAGATTATGTCATAAATGAATAATAGGAACCTTTCCACTCATAATTTCTAAATAGTGCATAGCAACAGGTGTTTTCTTCTTCTTTCTTTCAACTCCCTGTGGAGCATAGGTCTTCAACAAACACTTTCAGCTTCCTTGTGGAGCATAGGTCTTCAACAAACACTTTCAGCTTCCTTGTGGAGCATAGGTCTTCAAAACACTTTCAGCTTCCCTGTGGAGCATAGGTATTCGACAAACACTTTCAGCTCCATGTGAAGCATAGATATTCAACAAACACTTTCAGCTCCCTGTGGAGCAAACGTCTTCAACAAACACTTTCAGCTTCCCTGTGAAGCATAGATATTCAACAAACACTTTCAGCTCCCTGTGGAGCAAACGTCTTCAACAAACACTTTCAGCTTCCCTGTGAAGCATAGATATTCAACAAACACTTTCAGCTCCATGTGGAGCAAACGTCTTCAACAAACACTTTCAGCTTCCCTGTGAAGCATAGATATTCAACAAACACTTTCAACTCCCTAATGAACATATGTCTTCTAACAAACACTTTCAACTCCCTAAGGAACATATGTCTTCTAACAAACACTTTCAACTCCCTAATGAACATATGTCTTCTAACAAACACTTTCAACTCCCTAAGGAACATATGACTTCTAACAAACACTTTCAACTCCCTAAGGAACATATGTCTTCTAACAAACACTTTCAACTCCCTAAGGAACATATGTCTTCTAACAAACACTTTCAACTCCCTAAGGAACATATGTCTTCTAACAAACACTTTCAACTCCCTAAGGAACATATGTCTTCTAACAAACACTTTCAACTCCCTAAGGAACATAGGTATTCAACAAACACTTTCAGCTTCCCAGTGGAACATATGTCTTCTAACAAACACTTTCAGCTCCCTGTGGAGCATAGGTCTTCAACAAGCACTTTCAGTTTCCTGTGGAGCATAGGTCTTCAACAAACACTTTCAGCTCCCTGTGGAGCATAGGTCTTCAACAAGCACTTTCAGTTTCCTGTGGAGCATAGGTCTTCAACAAACACTTTCAGCTCCCTGTGGAGCATAGGTCTTCTAACAAACACTTTCAGCTGCCTGTGGGGCATAGGCCTTCAACAAATACTTTCCAAACCATTCTGTTTCTTGCCATTCTTTTATGATCATTCCATGTCTTCCCCATCATCTTCATCTTTGCTTCCACCTGTCTTCTGCAAGAATATTTTGGTTTTCCTCTTTGTATCATCCCTAGAGGATTCCAAAAAAGGGCCTGTTGTGTAATACTCTCAGTTGGCTTTTGCAGTGTGTCTTATCCAGTTCCATCTCTTTGTCATATATTTTTGTCCATTGGTATATGACTGGTACTTTTCTATAATTCTACATTAGTGTTTTGTCCTGCCATATCCATCCTTTTATTCTGTAGCAGCATTCATTAATGAAGGTCTGCTCTTGTGATTATCATTTTTGTTGTTTCTTCATGTTTCACAGACACATAATAGGACTGATTTAACAAATTTAAGTTGAAAATTTGTATTTTTATATTTAACTTTATTTCTTTGGATTTCTATGTTTCCTAGATAGCAACAAGTGTAGTAGGACATTTTAACCCACCCTTTAGAATATGCTATGTCATGATGTAGGGTGTCTCACTCGCTACAGGGCTTAACATTTCTGATTTTATTATGAAACAGTTGCTCATCAAGGGTATTTTGAACTTGGCCCTTCCTTGATGTCCATTAGGGCTCGTGGTGTTTTCACCATCTCTATTCAGGGCGAGATGTTTGAAGTTATCTAATGAGTCTATGTATCCCAACTTTGCTTCTCTTATCAGTGTTCTTTTCAGTGTCTCTCTAGGTCTTCATCTTTTATGTATTCTGATGTTTCCCATAGAAGAGCCTGCTTTGGGATTCTCTTGTCTCTTCTCAACAAATCGTGACATTTGTCCATCTTCTCTTCCTAATTATAGATAAGATTGTTGGTTGCATGGCCATCTTTCTGATCTTTTTATTAGTCACGCTTCCATTCCATTGTAGACCAGGTATCCTTCTTAGGCATCTGTCTTCATCCTTCAGAGTATGCCAACACATTTCCTAGCATCACATGTTAACTCAGATACACTACACTGACACTCACAGACACTACACTGATACTTGCAGACACTACACTGACACTCGCAGACACTACACTGACACTTGCAGACACTACACTGACACTTGCAGACACTACACTGACACTTGCAGACACTACACTGACACTTGCAGACACAACACTGACACTCACAGACACTACACTGACACTCACAGATACTACACTGACACTCACCTACACTGACACTCACAGATACTACACTGACACTCACATACACTACACTGACACTCACAGATACTACACTGACACTCACATACACTACACTGACACTCACAGATACTACACTGACTCTCACAGACACTACACTGACACTCACATTTACTACACTGACACTCACATTTACTACACTGACACTCACATTTACTACACTGACACTCACATTTACTACACTGACACTCACATTTACTACACTGACACTCACATTTACTACACTGACACTCACAGGCACTACTCTGACACTCACAGACACTACACTGACTCTCACAGATACTACACAGACACTACACTGACTCTCACAGATACTACACTGACACTCACGAACAACAACAGTATTGTGTCTTCTTCTACCTTTCAGCTCCCTGTGGAGAATAGGTCTTCAACAAACACTTTCAGCTCCCTGTGGAGAATAGGTCTTCAACAAACAATTTCAGCTCCCTGTGGAGAATAGGTCTTCAACAAACAATTTCAGCTCCCTGTGGAGCATAGGTCTTCAACAAACACTTTCAGCTCCCTGTGGAGCATAGGTCTTCAACAAACACTTTCAGCTCCCTGTGGAGCATAGGTCTTCAACAAACACTTTCAGCTCCCTGTGGAGCATAGGTCTTCAACAAACACTTTCAGCTCCCTGTGGAGCATAGGTCTTCAACAAACACTTTCAGCTCCCTGTGGAGCATAGATCTTCAACAAACACTTTCAGCTCCCTGTGGAGCATAGGTCTTCAACAAACACTTTCAGCTTCTCTGTGGAGTATATGTCTTCAACAAACACTTTGCAAGCCGTTCTGTTTCTTGCCATTCTTTTAAGAGTACCCCATGTCTTCTCCATCAACTTCATCACTGCTTCCATCTGTCCTCTCCAAAAATAGTTTGGTCTTCTTCTTTGTCTTTTTCCTTTGGGATTCCAAAAAAGGGTATGTTGTGTAATACTTTAAGTTGGCTTCCACAGTATGTGTCTTATCCAGCGCCATCATCTTCGTTTATCTTTTTATCCACTGATATTTAACTGGTATAAAAAAAAAGTAAAGAGCCCCAGTCACGCCAAGTGGCGTATAGGGAATATGGTGTTAGTGACCATACATTTTACAGACCTTCGGCACATGATTTGTGGGGTAATGTGGTCGGTATTACGCCCGTGCCGCTTTACTTTCCCAGAAAAAATCCGGTACCCATTTAAGATTGGGTGAACCCGGAAGCCGTCGGTTGGGATCGAACCCTGCTTCTTGTCCTTTGCTGTCCAGATCACTAACCACTGAGCTATCGCGGCTCCTTTGACTGGCACTTCTCAATAATTCTATATTAGTTATTTTGTCCTTCCATTTCCATCCTTTTATTCTGCATAAGCATCCATTAAAGAAGGTCTGTATCTTCATGATTATCATTTGTGCTGTTCTCCATAACCGTATTGTGTTTGCACCAGTAATTTAATGTAGAAATCAACATAGAGGCTTTTCTTCTTCATCTTCTGTGATCATGACGTCATTCAGACTAGGATTCCGGACTCTCTTATGAAGGCAGCTCTCTGTTTAACTGATTCGGTTGTCCCGTATAGTTTCTATTCCAGGGAGGTGGGTGTGGACCACATTGTCCTTCTCAGGCGTTTGAGACAAGCGTGTCAAAACAATTAGACACAACACACACAATACAGACATATTTCTGTTAATTTCTCACACAGTGAACGTACTGTTGTTCACATTTCTCAGCGTTATCTTCATTTGTTTTAGATTTGTCGAAGAAATATCAGGTTGGGTAGATAGTGAGACACCATGTATAATATGGAAGAAATGGTAGATCTGGTCAGAGACAGAGATTCTTACAGACGGGCTGTGATGAATGCAACATTCTGAAAAGATTATACAATCCGTTGATCTTCTTTTCTTCTTCTTCTTTCCTTCCTCATCTGCCTTTCAGCGTTGAGGGGAGATATAATTTGCGGTCTTTTGCTCTTCTGTTCGCCTCTGCTGCAGTTATGTTTCCTAGTGCTTCTAATATTCCATCGACCCATCTTTTTCGTGGTCGACCCTTGGGTCTGGTGTTCTCACAACGTTTGTTGAAGGCTCGTTGTGTAGTGTTTAGTTCTTTCTGCCTTGTCACGTGGCCAAACAATTTTATATGTTGTTTCCTTATATATTCTATGGCGGGGGCTATTCCTAGCTTTTTTCTCAGTTCTTCATTTCTGATCTTATCTCTGAGACTGTTTCCTGTCATTCGTCTAACACATTTCATCTCTGTAGAGGTTATTTTTCTTATTGTTCTTGCATCTAGGGTGCAAGTCTGGCATTGGTACCACAACGTTGGGATGAAGATTGTATTGTATAGTGCTCGTTTTGCCTCCAGAGTTGTTTCCTTGTTGGACAATAGTGGTGATAACTGTCCAATTATTTGCCAAGCTTTGTTCCATCTTGATTCTATCTCTGCTGTTTGAGAATTATCGTTTGTCATTAGACTTCCTAGGTATTTGAATTCCTCTACTTGTTTTAGTTGTCTGCCTTCTATAGTTATGTTGATGTTCTGGGTTTTTTTTTTGGCGATATTCATGACTTCTGTTTGTTGATATTGATTTTCATGTTGTATTTTGTGCCTGAGATATTGAGTTTGTTTAAGTGTTCTTGTAGGTCTTCTATTGTGTTATGTATTAGTGACAGATCGTCTGCAAATAGAAGCTCGTTGATCTCCTCTGTCTCTGATGGGTTGGCTAGCTTGCATATATGGTTCATATATGTAATAAACAGTAAGGGGGGGGGGTGATAGTACGCACCACTGTCTTACGCCTTATCTAACTTCGAAGTGGTCTGTGTAGCCTGCTGCGGTTCTGACCCTGCAGCTGCTGTTGATGATGACTAAAGCTAATTTCCAATATTAGGAAGAAACAGTCATCAATTTTTGGCCATGTAATGAGAAGAGAACAGCTGGAATATATTGTAACAACTGGGAGCATGGACGGACGGAGAGATAGAGGGAAGCAGATAGAAAAGATACCAGACAGCTTAAGAGAATGGCTTGGCAGAAGGTCAACAACAGCAATGATAAATAACTGTCGAGATCGAACGTTGTGGAGAGACATGATCACCTACGCCAGCAGGCCCGATACATGATGATGGTGTGTGAGTAATCCATTCTGGCGTTCACTCAATGGCTACTAAAGGAATTGATAGCCCCTTTTCGTCATCTGTCCTTAAAAGGATGTTATGTGGTCGCTGATGCGTTATGTCGTGGTTTATATGAGCTTTTCAGACCAAAACATCCGACACCAGAACGGCATTTTTGAGTAAAAATTTGCCTTCCCACTCCAGTCTCTACTCCCTTGACCAGACTAGATTGGTTAGTCTGTGTCTAGAGGAACCGCGAAGAGATAGAGTAGGGTCTGGATGGTTTTTGGAGGTCTGGATGGTTTTGGGGATCTGGATGGTTTTTGGAGGTCTGGATGGTTTTGGGGATCTGGATGGCTTTTGGGGATCTGGATGGTTTTGGAGGTCTGGATGGTTTTTGGGGATCTGGATGGTTTTGGGGATCTGGATGGTTTTTGGAGGTCTGGATGGTTTTGGAGGTCTGGATGGTTTTGGGGATCTGGATGGTTTTTGGAGGTCTGGATGGTTTTTGGAGGTCTGGATGGTTTTGGGGATCTGGATGGTTTTTGGAGGTCTGGATGGTTTTGGAGGTCTGGATGGTTTTGGGGATCTGGATGGTTTTTGGAGGTCTGGATGGTTTTGGGGATCTGGATGGTTTTGGGGATCTGGATGGTTTTGGGGATCTGGATGGTTTTGGAGGTCTGGATGGTTTTGGAGATCTGGATGGCTTTTGGAGGTCTGGATGGTTTTGGGGGTCTGGATGGTTTTGGGGATCTGGATGGTTTTTGGAGGTCTGGATGGTTTTTGGAGGTCTGGATGGTTTTTGGAGGTCTGGATGGTTTTTGGAGGTCTGGATGGTTTTTGGAGGTCTGGATGGTTTTTGGAGGTCTGGATGGTTTTTGGAGGTCTGGATGGTTTTTGGAGATCTGGATGGTTTTGGAGATCTGGATGGTTTTTGGAGTTTTGGATGGTTTTTGGAGGTCTGGATGGTTTTTGGAGGTCTGGATGGCTTTTGGAGGTCTGGATGGTTTTTGGAGGTCTGGATGGTTTTTGGAGATCTGGATGGTTTTGGAGATCTGGATGGTTTTTGGAGGTCTGGATGGTTTTTGGAGGTCTGGATGGTTTTTGGAGGTCTTGATGGTTTTTGGAGGTCTGGATGGTTTTGGAGATCTGGATGGTTTTGGAGATCTGGATGGTTTTGGAGATCTGGATGGTTTTTGGAGGTCTGGGTGGTTTTTGGAGGTCTGGATGGTTTTTGGAGGTCTGGATGGTTTTTGGAGATCTGGATGGTTTTGGAGATCTGGATGGTTTTTGGAGGTCTGGGTGGTTTTGGAGGTCTGGGTGGTTTTGGAGGTCTGGGTGGTTTCTAGGGGTCTGGATAGTTTCTGGGGGTCTGGATGATTTTTGGAGGTCTGGGTGGTTTCTAGGGGTCTGGGTGGTTTTTGGGGGTCTGAATAGTTTTTGGGGTTCTGGGTGGTTTTTGGGTGTCTGGATAGATTTTGGAGGTCTGGAGTGTTTTTGGGGGTCTGGATGGTTTTTGGGGGTCTGGATGGTTTCTGGAGATCTGGATGGTTTCTATTGGTCTGGATGGTATTCGGGTATGGATGGTTTTTGGGGGACTGGATAGTTTGTGGGGGTCTGGATAGTTTGTAGGGGTCTGAATAATTTCTAGAGATCTGGATGGTTTCTGGGGGTCTGAATGGTTTCTGGGGATCTGGATGGTTTTTGGAGGTCTGGATGGTTTTTGGAGGTCTGGATGGTTTTTGGAGGTCTGGATGGTTTTTGGAGGTCTGGGTGGTTTTTGGAGGTCTGGATGGTTTTTGGAGGTCTGGATGGTTTTTGGAGGTCTGGATGGTTTTTGGAGGTCTGGATGGTTTTTGGAGATCTGGATGGTTTTGGAGATCTGGATGGTTTTTGGAGGTCTGGATGGTTTTTGGAGGTCTGGATGGTTTTTGGAGGTCTGGATGGTTTTGGAGATCTGGATGGTTTTGGAGATCTGGATGGTTTTGGAGATCTGGATGGTTTTGGAGATCTGGATGGTTTTTGGAGGTCTGGGTGGTTTTTGGAGGTCTGGATGGTTTTTGGAGGTCTGGATGGTTTTTGGAGATCTGGATGGTTTTGGAGATCTGGATGGTTTTGGAGATCTGGATGGTTTTTGGAGGTCTGGGTGGTTTTGGAGGTCTGGGTGGTTTTGGAGGTCTGGGTGGTTTCTAGGGGTCTGGATAGTTTCTGGGGGTCTGGATGATTTTTGGAGGTCTGGGTGGTTTCTAGGGGTCTGGATGGTTTTTGGGGTCTGAATAGTTTTTGGGGTTCTGGGTGGTTTTTGGGGGTCTGGATAGATTTTGGAGGTCTGGTGTGTTTTTGGGGGTCTGGATGGTTTTTGGGGGTCTGGATGGTTTCTGGAGATCTGGATGGTTTCTATTGGTCTGGATGGTATTCGGGTATGGATGGTTTTTGGGGGACTGGATAGTTTGTGGGGGTCTGGATAGTTTGTAGGGGTCTGAATAATTTCTAGAGATCTGGATGGTTTCTGGGGGTCTGAATGGTTTCTGGGGATCTGGATGGTTTTTGGAGGTCTGGATGGTTTTTGGAGGTCTGGATGGTTTTTGGAGGTCTGGGTGGTTTTTGGAGGTCTGGATGGTTTTTGGAGGTCTGGATGGTTTTTGGAGGTCTGGGTGGTTTTTGGAGGTCTGGATGGTTTTTGGAGGTCTGGATGGTTTTTGGAGGTCTGGATGGTTTTTGGAGGTCTGGATGGTTTTTGGAGATCTGGATGGTTTTGGAGATCTGGATGGTTTTTGGAGGTCTGGATGGTTTTTGGAGGTCTGGATGGTTTTTGGAGGTCTGGATGGTTTTTGGAGGTCTGGATGGTTTTGGAGATCTGGATGGTTTTGGAGATCTGGATGGTTTTTGGAGGTCTGGGTGGTTTTGGAGATCTGGGTGGTTTTGGAGGTCTGGGTGGTTTTGGAGGTCTGGGTGGTTTTGGAAGTCTGGGTGGTTTCTAGGGGTCTGGATGATTTTTGGAGGTCTGGGTGGTTTCTAGGGGTCTGGATGGTTTTTGGGGGTCTGAATAGTTTTTGGGGTTCTGGCTGGTTTTTGGGGGTCTGGATAGATTTTGGAGGTCTGGAGTGTTTTTGGGGGTCTGGATGGTTTTTGGGGGTCTGGATGGTTTCTGGAGATCTGGATGGTTTCTATTGGTCTGGATGGTATTCGGGTATGGATGGTTTTTGGGGGTCTGGATAGTTTGTGGGGGTCTGGATAGTTTGTGGGGGTCTGAATAATTTCTAGAGATCTGGATGGTTTCTGGGGGTCTGAATGGTTTCTGGGGGTCTGGATGGTTTTGGGGGTCTGGATGGTTTTTAGGGATTTGGATGGTTTTTAGGGATTTGGATGGTTTCTGGGGGTCTGGATAGTTTTTGGGGTCTGGATGGTTTTTGGGGGTCTGGATGGTTTCTGTTTCACCGATCCTGGTGCAATCCATTAGTTTGTGAGTCGCTGGCAGCTTCCAGTTCTGTTGCCCTCAGACCAGTGTGGATATGATGAATTCAGTTGACAAGAACCTTAATTTGTTGCTGTCATGTGTTTTGTTATCTCATCTTTTACATTATTCTATTGATTTGTATCAGCTGTTATTTCATTTTAAAAAAATGTAATTACAATACATTCCTAGCACAAGCAGACTGGGGGGACTATATAGTTCCATTATTTTTTAAAACTATTTTATTTCAATATAATTTGATTATAAAATTTGGTTTAGCTATTGGAACGGGAAAAATAGTTCAATAAATGTGGTTTTTTGTTGGTTATATATTTATTATATATCTTATATTGTACTATTGTAATAAAAGCCACTAATAGAAGCATTAAGTGGCTTTTTGTAATAAAACCACTATCTAAAACATTAACTGACTTTTTTGTTTACGTGTTTCCCTGTTTTGTTAGTAGGAAGATGAGAACAAGTAAGAAGCCAAAACAGAAAGAGAGCTCATTTCGAATATTAGGAAGAAACAATCATCATTTTTTGGCCATGTAATGAGAAGGGAACAGCTGGAATATATTGTGACAACAGGGAAAATTGAGGGAAGAAGAGATAGAGGGAAACAAAGAGAAAAGATACCAGACAGCTTAAGAGAATGGGTTGGCAGAAGGACAACAACGGAAATGATCAATAACTGTTGAGATCGAAAGTTGTGGGGAGACGTGATCACATACACCAGCAGGCATGGTACTTGATGATGCTGTTTTGTTAATATTTATAACCTGGACTGCCACACACGGGCAAATTTGGGTTCATTTCCCTTCTGTGGCGAATTTTGTTTAGTAGTCGCCGTCGGGAGAAGGTGAGGCTAAGAGAGAACGTATATATATCCTTTGGCGTCTTAACAGACGGTTGGTAGCAAGCAATCATGACAAGACAGTAGTTTGATAAAACATTAGTGTCTTACGCTGTTTTGCCGAACATCTTCTCTCGTGGCTGAATCTGCCAATATTGGATAGACAGAACCGACCAAATAACAAAAAAGATTTATTCGTGGTGCTTGGCTTCGTCTCATTTCTTCTGCGTCTTTTGTTTTCTGAATGTGATAACGCTGCCTAGAAAGATGCTGCGCCATTATTTATTTTTGTTCCCCATGTGTTACGATCCGCAGCCATATTTTTCCAATTTCTTTCACTCAAGGAAGCCCTACAAACATCCTACATGTGGAAGAATATCTAGACAGAAACTACGGATAGGGTGGGCTCAACAGCTTTGGCCGGCATCCACCATTCGAGGAGGAAATCTCCTGTATCAAACCAATATCCAGCCTTCCGAAGGAGTGTGTCAGCCACGGTGCAGATTTAGGGGGAAAAATGAGGACACAAAAACATATACGAGTTGCTCCTACCCGACCATATACAAGTACTGACCATGCAACCAGCTCATCGTGTGTCATGATGTTGCTCCTACCCGACCATATACAAGTACTGACCATGCAACCAGCTCATCGTGTGTCATGATGTTGCTCCTACCCGACCATATACAAGTACTGACCATGCAACCAGCTCATCGTGTGTCATGATGTTGCTCCTACCCGACCATATACAAGTACTGACCATGCAACCAGCTCATCGTGTGTCATGATGTTGCTCCTACCCGACCATATACAAGTACTGACCATGCAACCAGCTCATCGTGTGTCATGATGTTGCTCCTACCCGACCATATACAAGTACTGACCATGCAACCAGCTCATCGTGTGTCATGATGTTGCTCCTACCCGACCATATACAAGTACTGACCATGCAACCAGCTCATCGTGTGTCATGATGTTGCTCCTACCCGACCATATACAAGTACTGACCATGCAACCAGCTCATCGTGTGTCATGATGTTGCTCCTACCCGGCCATATACGAGTACTGACCATGCAACCAGCTCATCATATGTCATGATGTTGCTCCTACCCGGCCATATACAAATACTGACCATGCAACCAGCTCATCGTGTGTCATGATGTTGCTCCTACCCGGCCATATACGAGTACTGACCATGCAACCAATTCACCGTGTGTCATGATGTTGTTCCTACCCCTCCATATACAAATACTGACCATACAACCAGCTCATCGTGTGTCATGATGTTGTTCCTACCCCTCCATATACAAATACTGACCATGCAACCAGTTCACCGTGTGTCATGATGTTGTTCCTACCCCTCCATATACAAATACTGACCATACAACCAGTTCATCGTGTGTCATGATGTTGTTCCTACCCCTCCATATACGAGTACTGACCATACAACCAGCTCATCGTTTTGATGATGTTGTTTCTACCCCTCCATATACGAGTACTGACCATGCGACCAGCTCATCGTGTCTCATGATGTTGTTTCTACCCCTCCATATACGAGTACTGACCATGCGACCAGCTCATCGTGTGTCATGATGTTGTTTCTACCCCTCCATATACGAGTACTGACCATGCGACCAGCTCATCGTGTGTCATGATGTTGTTTCTACCCCTCCATATACGAGTACTGACCATGCGACCAGCTCATCGTTTGTTTTCTTCTATTTATTTCTTTTGTCAATGACCAGCGTCACATTGTTAGGGTAACTGTGACTGCTATAATACTACGACGCACTTCTTTTCCATCACTACAGAAATATACCTG
This sequence comes from Megaustenia siamemsis, assembly GCA_032433765.1. Taxonomy (NCBI): domain Eukaryota; kingdom Metazoa; phylum Mollusca; class Gastropoda; order Stylommatophora; family Ariophantidae; genus Megaustenia; species Megaustenia siamemsis. The sequence continues at coordinate 23,951,215 of JAVIAB010000104.1, forward strand.
GTACCCATTTTCAGAGACTAAGTGAACTCTGGAGCAGTTTTGATTCGAAAAAGCAGCCACATTTTGAACTGAACACACACACATTTGGTTAGCTGTGACCACCGTGACTCATAAAACAAGATTTGCCGGATAGGCATGTACACACTCCGCGGGTAGTGGATGCACCTACACAACATGGCTCGCGTTAGCAGCCTAACTTGGGCACATTGCCCTGGACAAGCGTTGAGATCGTGGCAATGAGATAGCGGATAGGTTGGCGATGTATGCCTTTGATCAAGAAACCTTAAAAATAGACATATATGACAAGGCGAGGGCTTTCAAAGAACTCCTCTCACAGGATGGCGACAAAGAAACTGACGATAACCCACATGTTAAAGGAATAGTGGACACTGCGTCAAGAAGGCAAAAAAAAAAAAAAAAAAAAAAAAATGAAAATCAATCTCAGCGGGGAAAAAAAACGCACAGCGTTCAATCAATGCAAGAGAGGAACAATCAGTAGACGAACACTTCAATGATTGCTGGAGCGGGCGACAGAGCGGATATGGGAATTCCTCGACTGCTGTTCACCAGTCCGAAGTAAAGACTTAAAGCGTGTGGTCTGTGGCTAGATCAACAACCATTAAGCCAAGACAACTGTACACACAGCACGCACACGCCTCTTTTGGTGGGATTACGTGACAGATGTTGTGGCTGAATTGATTTGATTTGCTGATAACTGAGATGGGTTGGTGGGGTTGACAACTGAAAATTCTTCTCTCAAACATCTCCCACCCACCACCTTTTTTCTCTCCCAATTTTGAATATATTTTTTATTGTTGCTACTATTTTATGTTTAAGTTCTCAAACAGTTGCGGTTGTTCTTACTCAAGCTTGTTTTGTGCATTCATAGTCAATCATCATCATCGAGTGCCATCTCCGTATCGAAGGTTGGCTACCATGGAGCGCCATTCCGCTCTGTCTCTTGCTTTGATGGTGCAGGTTGTCATAGGCTGACTTGTCCATCTTTAGACGTTACTCATACACGTTAGTCTTTGATTGCCTCTTTTACCTCGTATTTTCCCTTCCAAAATTACTTTTAGTAGGCTGTTGTGTCTTTTAACATGCCCAAAAAATCTCATTTGTTTTGTTTGAATAGTGCTTAGTAGTTCTTCTTTTCATTTTAAGTTGTTTTAAGACTTCATCGTTTGTTTTATTTTGTTTCCATCCAATTCTACCTATTCTTCTATATATCCACATTTCAAAGGCTTCAATTTTCTGTTCTGTTTTCTTGTCTAATGTCCACGTTTCTGCACCATACAGGAATATTGTGTAGATGTAACATTTTGCTATTCTTAGTTTTAGCCCTGGTGTTATTTGTTTTGACGACAGTATATTTTTCATGACATTAAAATTACTTTTTGCCATACCTATTCTTTCGTTGATTCCAGTTGTACATTTTCCATCACTGGTTATAGTATGTCCCAGAGACAAAATAGAAAAGAGTTTAAGAGAAAGGTTTGGTAGGAAGTTAGCAATAGAAGTGGATATAGAAAACTGCGGACAAAGTGATTTGTTAATGATATTTTAGCTACCTTGCTATTTTGTTAATTTTAGAAATAATTACAAAATATTCTCTGTTAAGCTGATTTTCTTCCTCTTCTCTTCCTCATTTGCCTTCCAGCGTCGAGGGGAGATATACAAATAATAATTTGTGGTCTATTGCTCTTCTGTTGGCCACTGCTGCTGTTATGTTTCCTAGTGTTTCTAATATTCCATCCATCCATCTTTTGTTCTTCTGTTGACCTCTGCTGCTGTTATGTTTCCTAGTGTTTCTAATATTCCATCCATCCATCTTTTGCTCGTCTGTTGACCTCTGCTGCTGTTATGTTTCCTAGTATTTATATTTCATCAATCCATCTTTTGCTCTTCTGCTGGCCTCTGCTGCTGTTATCTTTCCTAGACTTTCTAATATTCCATCAATCTATCATTTTCTCTTCTGCTGCTGTTATGTTTCCTAGTGTTTCTAATATTCCATCCATCCATCTTTTGCTCTTCTGTTGACCTCGGCTGCTATGTTTCCTAGTATTTATATTTCATCAATCCATCTTTTGCTCTTCTGCTGGCCTCTGCAGCTGTTATGTTTCCGAGTGTTTCTAATATTCCATCAATCCATCGTTTTCATGGTTGTCTTTGGGCCGGGTGTTCTCGCAACGTTTATTGATAGCTCGTTGTGTTGTGGTTTGATCCTACCGTATTTAAGTTGAATGAAAGGTGTTTGTATAGTAATAATAAAAAAATTAATGAGGCAAATGTGCCTGTTAATAACATGTGTGAAATTAGCCAGTGACACATAGCTGACTGCTCGCGCCAGGATTGGTAAACCAGGACCATCCATATCCTAATCACTTCTCTGATGTGCCCATAGTAGACTCCGTGAGTCATAGTTGACGATGAATTTTGCAGCAACCCTAGGAAATGTTAATTTTTCTTTTCTTTTGCTGTGTATTCATTCCCTTTTTCTAAGAATCTGTCTGCTTCTTGCTTGAGTAGGAGATTTACAATGTGTTTTCGTAGACTGCCGTCTGCTGCTATGTCTTCCGAGGCTGCAAGGTTTATAGAAACAGACTAACTAGTCTGGCTAAGGAAGCAGAGACAGAGAGAAGGCAATCGGATGCTAAAACAACATGCTGTAGTCGGATATATTGGGCATAAGTGCGCATTATCATAAACTGCTGCCAACTTAACGACACAAATATGAGACACAAGCCCTAGGCCTTCTAGTCCAGAGGCTAATAGCTTGACTCTAGACCACCAGCCCTCATAAAGTCTTCTTTATCAGCCTTCACCTGATGGCTGCTTCTCTTCATCATTACCCTTCAAATGGCATGAACTCTTCCCGTACGTTCGACACACAGTACATCATGTTAATTTCAGTCACGTACGTTTAGTCACTATCAATTTGATTAGCGTCAACTGTCATCAAATCGTAATCTTTTTACATATCTTAAATCACCTTGGTATTGGTGAAATCTAATTTCTTGTAGAATTTTCTGAAAATTCATATATAATAGGGGAGGTCAAAAAGTAATGCACACCAATTTTTTTCTCGGCTAATAATAAAGATAGGAATATGCAATTTTTCACACTTGGAATATGACATGTTCTAATTATGTGTACCAAATTGCACAGCATTCTGATAAATATTACGCAATCTATGAACCGTTAAATTGGAGCTTGTCAACAATGTCCGTTACAAACAGCGAATTGTCATAGAATTTCTGGTTACGGAAAAAGAAACTGTGGCAAACATTCATAAACGACTGTGTGCAGTGTACAAATGTTCTGCAGTCGATAGGAGCACAGTTAGTCGCTGGGTTCAGAGAATTAAAGCTGCAGAAAGTGTACGAGTGGAGCTGCATGATTTACCGCGTTCTGGACGTGTTGCCTCGGCTACCAGCACAGACATGTTAAACCGGGCTGATGCCATTATTCGTAAGGATAGGCGTATCACTAGTCAGCAATTGGCATTGCAGCTTACAGTCAGCAAGGGAAGTGCAATCGCAATTTTTAAAACTCTCGGATATTCAAAGATTTGCGCTCGATGGGTTCCTCGGTGCCTAACAAATGATCACAGAGTTCAAAGGAAAACATTCTGTTCTGAGTTGTTGGAGCGTTTCGGTGTTGAAGGAGAAATGTTTTTGTCAAAAATTGTTGCCGGTGACGAAACGTGGGCACATTATTATGAGCCTGAAACAAAAATGCAGTCAATGGAATGGCATTATCCGCAGTCACCAAAAAGAAAAAAATTCAAAACATCTCCATCAGCCGGAAAGGTGATGATCACTGTCTTCTGGGACATTGATGGTGTGATTCTTGTTGATGTAATGACAAGAGGTGAGACAATCAACTCGACAGCTTACATCAATACACTGACAAAACTCAAAAATCGGTTCCACAGAGTTCGGCTTAATAAGCCATCTGCAGATTTGTTGCTTCAACATGACAATGCACGCCCTCACACAAGTCTGGTAACACGGGAAGCAATCAACAAATTTGGTTGGACTGTACTGCCCCATCCTCCTTACAGCCCTGATCTGGCTCCCTCAGATTTCCATCTGTTTGGACCACTCAAAAAATTCCTGCGTGGGACACACTTTGACAATGATGAGGGTGTGATCCGTGCAGTTAAAAAATGGCTACGCGAGCAGGACAAAACTTGGTACAAACGAGGCATTCATGACCTAGTTTCGCGTTGGCGTAAGGCAATACGCTTGGACGGAGATTATGTTGAAAAATAGGTAGTGTAAAGGGGATGTTCAGCTGCAATCTGTGAAAATTTCACACATTTTGCCCGAATAGTTTCCGAGAAAAAAATTGGTGTGCATTACTTTTTGACCTCCCTACGTAGTATGTTATGTTACATAGAATTATGAAATGTACCAGTCAAACACCAGTGGATAAAGAGATACAGCGAAGACGATGGCGCCTGATAGGACACACACTACGGAAGCCAACTGAGAGTATTACACAACAGGCCCTTTTTTGGAATCCCCAGGGGAAAAGACAAAGAGGAAGACCAAGGAATTCTTGGAGAAGACAGATAGAAGCAGAGATGAAGATGATGGGGAAGACATACGATGATCTTAAAAAAATGGCAAAAAACAGAACGACTTGTAAAGTGTTTGTTGAAGACCTATGCTCTACTGGGAGCTAAAAAGGTAGAAGAAGATGTTATGTATTCAGCATCATCATCATGTGCCGTACCGGTTAGCATAGGCGATCATATCCTTCCACAATCTTCTATCTACAGTGCATCGTATCAGTTCTGTTGTTGACTGTTTTCATGCCATGACACCAAACTATCCAGTATTTTTTTGTTTTGTATTAGATAACTATAAACATTACATCGATATTTAAAACGATGAACAATTTTGTCTCTGAGATCTTTCTGTTGCACTGACAACAACCTTCCGTACTGAAAGAGTTAAGCGGATGTGGATGCGTCGTGTCGTTAGTCATGTGTCATATCTTCGTGTGTGCATGTCTATCTATTGTCCTTTCGAGCCGAAGGCGGCACATAGGGCAGAACCACAATCTCAAAAACAGAAACCTTGCGTGTCAAAGTGGCACATATTGCAGAGATCACTGCTTCTAAAATATATGGCGCTGTTTCCATAACAATACTTTTTACAATGACAGCTTGTCAAGCTATCGATCAATCTCCTTAGTCGTCTCTTACGACATGTGTGCATGTCTGGGTTAGGGATATCTCATATCTTGGTGTGCATGTTTATGTTAGTCACATCTCATATCTTTGTGTGTGCATGCCTATGTTAGTCATATCTTATATCTTTGTGTGTATGTCTATGTTAGGTATGTGTCATATCTTTATGTGCATGTCTATGCTAGTCATGTGTCATATATCTTGATGTGTGTAGGTGTTAGTCATGTCTCGTATCGCTATGTACATGTCTGTGTTATTCACATTTCATATCTTTGTGTGTGCATGTATGTGTTAGTCACCTCTAGTGACTCGGGCAGATGGTGCTCATAAACCTGGGAGGGCAGACCATCTAAGGGCAGAATCCCCCTACAGAAAAGACAATCTGCTGCCTTGCAGGAAGATTGGGGACAATCAAAGGATAAGGAAAGCAAACCTAAATAAAATGCTGGCTGAAATCAGATGCACTGGGCCACTGGTGCAGAACACAGTGCAACGTTTTTAACAGGTGTTCAATCAGAGTGGATCTGGCAGACTCTAAATGTGATGTTCCGTCTGTGGGGGCGATCAACACACTTAACCTGACAGCTGACTTCATGTGAGTGTCTGTAATCCTACTCTGCTTGAGTCGTGATCGCAGAGAGAGAGAGAGAGAGAGAGAGAGAGAGAGAGAGAGAGAGAGAGAGAGAGAGAGATATTCATACTTTTGTTTTTTTTTTACCCGCTTTGATTTTTACTCGTTCGGTCAGATTGGGTTGTTTTCTCTCCCAGAGGCATTGCTGGGGAGTGGATCAACCCTGCTTACGGATCCTAGAGTATGCAGTCAGATATGGGTCATTGACTGTCCTCAGTCCAGTTGCTACTGGAAGTCTTTTCATATATGAAATCAGGCTGAAAATATGAAATCAGTCTGGAAATAGGAAATCAAGTACAAAATAGGAAATCAGTTTGTAAATATGAAATAAGTTTTTGTAAATAGGAAATCAGTTTGTAAATATGAAATAAGTTTTTGTAAATAGGAAATCAGTTTGTAAATATGAAATAAGTTTTTGTAAATAGGAAATCAGTTTGTAAATATGAAATAAGTTTTTGTAAATAGGAAATCAGTTTGTAAATATGAAATAAGTTTTTGTAAATAGGAAATCAGTTTGTAAATATGAAATAAGTTTTTGTAAATAGGAAATCAGTTTGTGAATATGAATTCAGTTTGTAAATAGGAAATCAGTTTGTGAATATGAATTCAGTTTGTAAATAGGAAATAAGTTTGGTGATATGTTGTTGAAAATATGAAATCAGGTTGTTGTTGTTGTTCTTCTTCTTCTTTCCTTCCTCATCTGCCTTTCAGCGTCGAGGGGAGATATAATTTGCGGTCTTTTGCTCTTCTGTTCGCCTCTGCTGTTGTTATGTTTCCTAGTGCTTCTAATATTCCATCGACCCACTTTTACGTGGTCGACCCTTGGGTCTGGTGTTCTCACAACGTTTGTTGAAGGCTCGTTGTGTTGTGTTTAGTTCTTTCTGCCTCGTCACGTGGCCAAACTATTTTATCTGTTGTTTCCTTATATATTCTATGGCGGGGGCTATTCCTAGCTTTTTTCTCAAATCTTCATTTCTGATCTTATCTCTCAGACTGTTTCCTGTCATTCGTCTAACACATTTCATCCCTGTAGAGGTTATTTTTCTTATTGTTCTTGCATCTAGGGTCCAGGTCTGGCATTGGTAGCACAACGTTGGGATGAAGATTGTATTGTATAGTGCTCGTTTTGCCTCCAGAGTTATTTCCTTGTTGGACAATAGTGGTGATAACTGTCCAATGATTTGACAAGCTTTGTTGCATCTTGATTCTATCTCTGCTGTTTGGGAATTATCGTTTGTCATTAGACTTCCTAGGTATTTGAATTCCTCTACTTGTTTTAGTTGTCTGCCTTCTATAGTTATGTTGATGTTCTGTTTATTTTTGGCGACATTCATGACTTCTGTTTTGTTGATTTTCATGTTGTATTTTGTGCCTGAGCTGTTGAGTTTGTTTAAGTGTTCTTGTAGGTCTTCTATTGTTTCATGTAATAGTGCCTGATCGTCTGCAAATAGAAGCTCGTTGATCTCCACTGTCTCTGACGGGTTGGCTAGCTTGCATATATGGTCCATGTATGTAATAAACAGTAGGGCGGATAGTACGCACCCCTGTCTTATACCTGATCTAACTTCGAAGTGGTCTGTGTAGCCTGCTGCTGTCCTGACCCTGCAGCTGCTGTTGACGTAGAGACTTTTAATAAGGTTGATTAGAATAAGGTCTTAGCCTTTTTTCCAAGATTTTGGCGTATAGCTTTCCTACATGGCTGAGAAGAGATATACCTCTATATTGATTGCAGTCTCTTTTGCTACCTTTCTTTTTCCATATTGGTATGATGATTGCTTGTTGCCAGTCTTCTGGGGCTTGTTGTTGGTGCCATGCTGCACTAAATATTCTGTGCAGCCATTGCATTCCTGTTGCATCAGGTTGTTGGAAATGTGAAATCACACAAATCATGTGGTTTGAAATATGAAATCAAGTTGAAATATGAAATTCAGCTGTTGAAAATGAGATCATGTGATTAAAAAAAAAAATAAAGCCAGGCTTTTGAAAATATATATAAGATTAGATTTTTGGAAATATGAGATTAGATTTTTGGAAATATGAGATTAATCTGGAAATATAATATTAGGTTGGAAATGATTAGGGTAGAAATAGGATATTTAACAAACGAGGAAATTAGAGAAATTGCCAATCAACCACTAATATCTTCAGTAATCAAGAAAAGACGATGGTCATATATTGGACATGTGATGAGGAGAGATAATAACCGAATAACAAAGCAAGCCCTCATGTGGGAAACAACAGGTAAGAGGAAAAGAGGCTGACCCAGGGAGACACTGAGAAGAACATTGATCAGAGAGGCAAGAGCAGCAGGAATCGGTTCCCTCGATGAGATAGAGCTGCTTGCACAGAACAGAGACAAATGGCAAGATTTGATAAAATATCTTTAGAAGGATTGAAAACTGCTAGAACAAAAATTTTGATGAGAGAAAGAGTATCTGGGACTATGCCCTATGGGCCGGCTACGACTTAAAGGTTAATAGATAGAAATATGATCATCATCATCAAGTACCGGGCCTGCTGGCGTAGGTGATCATGTCTCTCCACAACTTTCGATCACGACAGTTATTTATCATTTCTGTTGTTGACCTTCTGCCAAGCCATTCTCTTAAACTGTCTGGTATCTTTTCTCTTTGCTTCCCTTTATCTCTTCTTGCCTCAATTTTCCCAGTTGTTACAATATATTCCAGTTATTCTCTTCTCATTACATGGCCAAAAAATGATGATTGTTTCTTCCTAATATTGGAAATTAGCTCTCTTTTTGCTTTGGCCTCTTTTATAACGTTTTCATTACTCTTCTTAGCTGTCCATGGTATTCTCAACATTCTTTTGTAAAACCACATTTCTACAGACTCCAGTGATTTTCTTGTCTGTTGTCCTATTATCCATGATTCACATCCATATGTTAAGACTGGCTCTACATAACATTTAAGAACTCTTTTTCTTGTTTCTATTGTCAAAAATGGAAACAAAAATGGATGAAATTATGAAAAATAAAAATTCAATCCAACAGTTCATTTCACAAATTTTATTACCATCAACATCTGAAAAAAAAAACCAGATCTAAGAAACAAAGAAATAAATAACTCAGCGATCTAGCACTAAGCACATAGACAGGGGCTTGGCTTACACTGAGGTTCTTTGGTACACATCACAACATCACAGCAAGACAGAGGCAGCATCACTATATACAATAACAAATATATTTGTTTTGCAGGCAATATTTGAAACAAGCAATATAACAGGCAATGTATCATGTGGGAAACAGGCAATATAGTAATAAACAGGCAATATAAGGAAAGCAAAAATGAAAAATATGTTGTAAAAAAGATTGGGAAGTATGGAGAGCAAGAGAAGGTGGAACTAGCGAGGAGGTCTGGATAAATGCATTTACATACTCGGGCTGAGTGGTCTAGAGGTAAGACACTGATCACTGGATAAGAGAGTCCAGGATTCAAATCCCACCAGAGACGGCCAAAACTTTTCATTTCTCTGGGTGATGAGATATGTCGTGTAAGTAAAGAAAAAAAAATTAAAGTACTCCCGTCACGCCAAGTGGTGTATAGGGAATATAGTGTTAGTGACCATAAATTTTACAGACCCTCGGCACATGATTTTTGGGGTAATGTGGTCGGTATTACGCCCGTGCTGCTTTACTTTCCCAGAAAAAAATCCGGTACCCATTAAAGGCTGGGTGAACCCGGAAGCCGTCGGTTGGAATCGAACCCTACCTCTTGTCCTTTGTAGTCCAGTTCACTAACCACTGAGCTATCGCGGCTCCCATATGTCATCTAACACACCCAGATATCGATGAAAAAGCAGGAAGTGGCGTGTCCATGCAGGCACGTTAAAGAACCCATGGCAGTTACAAGTAAAAATAAAACAGGCTGAAATTACCACTGCCCAAATAGTTTGTTAAGAAATAAAAATGGATCTATGCTGAAACCATCTTTAGTACTTTCACTAGCGAGTGGCACTGCACGGTTAGGGAGGTGGTGGGAAAGGAATCTAAACTTCCACTGAGCTGTTCGATGTACAATACAGATGATCTTCTGATTAAACTAAACATAAAAAAAGAAAGAAAAAAAGAGCCCTGTCACCCCACCTAGCATATAAGTGTTAGTGCCCAAATTTTATTATAGACCTTCGGCACATGATTTTTGGGGTAATGTGGTTGGTATTACGCCCGTGATGCTTTACTTTCCAAGAAAAAAAATCAAGGTGCACATTTTTTGTTGTTGCTTTGCCAGCTTTCATCTCTGACAAAGTCCCTAGGGTCTAGGAACTTAATTCTCCATGTTATTCTGTTTTTCCCTGGCAGCCGTGTTCACTGGGGTCTCTCGCACAGGCAAATAACTTAATCCTTGGAGGAACTTATATTTTTTTCCATCGATGAGTAATTGACATTTCAAACCAGGCTTTGTTACTGAGACCAAGGGTGGTTGCCTCAGACAGAATCCACAAATAAAAATCCCAACTGCTGCATCTGGGATTTAAACTCACAACCTTTCTGTCTTGAAACCAGCGTCTTGGCTCGAGACCAACCAGTTCCCCTGGTACCCATTAATGGCCAGGTGAACCTGGAAGCTGTAAATCAGGATTGAACCCGACCTCTTGTCCTTAGTTCACTAACTCCCTGAGCTATCACTGCTCCCAAACTAAACATACTTCGGTAGCACTGCAGCAACTTTCCCCACATGGGTTTAGGTTTGAGGTACGCTGCTGCAGTATTTAGGCAGATATCGACTGAATGAACCAGATTTTTGGGAACTTTGTAAATGAAAGACATTTATTCATGCCTTAATGAGTTATTGACAGGTTTCCAATAAAAATAAAATATATATTACAGCTAAAGACAGAATTATTTAGAGAAAGAGTTGGAAAGAGAAAGAGTGGGAGGTGGTGGGAGATTGGAACAGCTTGTGTTGTGATTTAGAGCAGTGAAAATGTGGGGAAAGAGAAAGTGTGGACTGTGGGGAAAGAGAAAGTGTGGACAATAGTGGGAGAAAGTGCTGGACAATGGTGGGAGAAAATGTGAATGATGGGAGAAAGTGTAAACAATGGTGGGAGAAAGTGAGAACAATGGTGGGAGAATGTGTGAATTATGGGAGAAAGTGTAAACAGTGATGAGAGAAAGTGTAAACAATAGTGGGATAAAGTGCTGGACAATGGTGGGAAAGTGTGAATGATGGGAGAAAGTGTAAACAATGGTGGGAGAAAGTATGAATGATGGGATAAAGTGTAAACAATGGTGGGAGAAAATGTGAACAATGAAGGGAGAAAGTGTAAACAATGGTGGGAGAAAGTGTGAACAATGGTGGGAGAAAATGTGAACAATGGTGGGAGAAAGTGTGAACAATGGTGGGAGAAAGTGTAAACAATGGTGGGAGAAAGTGTGGACAATGGTGGGAGAAAGTGTGGACAATGGTGGGAGAAAGTGTGAACAATGGTGGGAGAAAGTGCTGGACAACTGGACACTGTGATCACAATTGAAATTGAGAGTAATTATTGCAGAAGAGAGGTTGTAGAAAGGTACCAGCGTCACTTCCGGTCAATATGGTGGATAGGCGACGGATCCGTTGAGGCACTGTCTGAAAAGTGTTCCTTGTCGCAGTTTCCTCATATTCCACATCCGGCTTGCTGCCGGAGCTACTGAGCAGTGCTCTGTGCCCACCATGAGCTGTGTGTTTCATCCAGATGGTGTTTCTAAATTCAGATTGCTTACGATGAATGATGATATCATATGGCGAAGGACAGTTCAGGTTCGTTCACTGTCAGTGCTATAATACACCTTATGTCTTTTGACCAATGCTGTGTTTGCTACGATGGGGACTGCAACTTTTTTTGTTTGGGTATTCAATGAGATATTAATTCAGATAATTTCACTAGCATGGGCGGTTGAGTAACTATGGATTTCCATTCGTTTACAGTGATACCGGGGCCTCCAAATAACCATAATCACCAATGAAAGTGAAAACAGTAATTACTTCAGACAGGAGGTGGTAGAAAGACTCAGTCACCAGTGGAAGTGATAGTAATTACTCCAGACGAGATTGTGAAAAGGTATGATCAAAATATAATGAATATATAATATAGATATGCCAAAATGCCAAATATGACCACCATGTTGATTAGAATGTCACATTGGCACGGCACATGCAGATAAATAAAAATCATTTCCAGCTGAGGGGTTTGCAGTCAAGGCCGTAAGTCTGGTGTTTGTCACCACTCACTGTACGTCACATGATACCAGTTACGGTTTTAATTTCTTGCTCATTAAAAATAAAATGACAGACCTTACGTGAAATCTAACCTGTTTATGCATAACTCGACAGAAAAAAACATAAAACTGGTTTAATCTATTTGGCCATTCAGGGAGCAATAGTAACAACTAAAATCAAAGAGTTGAACAAATGTTAAATAGCATTTATAAATTAATACACATATTAACAATATGTATGTATATATATATATATATATAAAATATTAATAGTTGTTGAATCCTGGTTCGATAAACAAAATAATGAGAGCATAATATCACATAATACATTCAGATCTTTGCTAGGCAGAGTAGAAATAGTCTCAGTCTGTGCTCTATCTGTAAACGATAATTGAAATCAATTTGAATATATTGAAAGAAAGGACTAGTTAGTTTGAAAGTTGATACCTCCTAAAGATTTTATTCTCTAAAAGGTGACTGATGGTGACCAAATGAGTTTTATCTGCTTCTGATATGGAGGCTACAGATTTTGTTCTATAAAAGGTGGCATGACCACATGAGTTTTATCTACTTCTGATATGGAGGCTACAGATTTTGTTCTATAAAAGGTGGCATGACCACATGAGTTTTATCTACTTCTGATATGGAGGCTACAGATTTTGTTCTATAAAAGGTGGCATGACCACATGAGTTTTATCTACTTCTGATATAGTGATGAATGATAACCAAAGATTTGTTTAATAAAAAGTGACTGATGATGACCAAAGATTTGTTTAATAAAAAGTGACTGATGATGACCAAAGATTTGTTCTATAAAAGGTGACAGATGATGATGATGACCATAGATTTGTTCTATAAAAGATGACTGACGATGTTAAATGAGTTCATTGTTTCTTTCATGAGGAATGATAGTGACCAAAGCGGATATGTTGTTATTCAGCATTCACTTGAAGAAAACTACTCTATATCGTCTACCCTAAATAGGATGTTTATGGGGTGTAGATGTGTTGTGTTATGGTTTGCATCAAGCTGTGATATTTGCCCATTTTGGCCCAACACATCTGACTTCAGTACAGTGTTTTTGAGTATTGGGTTGCCTTCCCTCTCGATTCCAACTCAGACTGATTTGTCTGCTTCTAGGGGCAAGGGGTGGAAGTGGAGGGACCTGGTTAGTTCTGATTCACTGATCCTGGAGCAAACAGTCAGTTCTGAGTTACTGACAACTTTCAGAACTTGATCTGACGTTTATCTTCCCTGGAGATATGTTCTATGTCTCTCCTTCTCCCTAAGTTCCAGAAACATATGGTCATACTATGATATTTCCCCTGTTACCAGAACAAAGTTCACAGCCTTCTCCAGATCTTCATATTGTCCCTATACTTTATGTTATATGTTTATGTTGTTGGGCCAGGTTTGACGTCCAAGTTCAGTCTAGTTGTTGTTTGACTGAAGGTGTTTTGGGGTCTGGGTCCCTCTTCCACAGCGACATCCGTCAGTGTGGGTTATTCCTGGACAGTGAAGGTGTTTTGGAGTCTGGGTCCCCATCCACGACAACATCCGTCAGTCTTGATTATTCCTGACAGTGAAGGTGTTTTGGGGTCTGAGTCCCCCTTCCACAGTGACATCTGTCAGTCTTGATTATTCCTGGACAGTGAAGGTGTTTTGGGGTCAGGGTCCCCCTTCCACAGCGACATCCATCAGTCTTGATTATTCCTGGACAGTGAAGGTGCTTTGGGGTTTCGGTCCCCCTTCCACAGCGACATCCGTCAGTGTGGGTTATTCCTGGACAGTGAAGGTGTTTTGGAGTCTGGGTCCCCCTTCCACAGCGACATCCGTCAGTCTTGATTATTCCTGGACAGTGAAGGTGTTTTGGAGTTTGGGTCCCCCTTCCACAGCAACATCCGTCAGTCTTGATTATTCCTGGACAGTGAAGGTGTTTTAGGGTCTGGGTCCCTCTTCCACAGCGACATCCGTCAGTGTGGGTTATTCCTGGACAGTGAAGGTGTTTTGGAGTCTGGGTCCCCATCCACAACAACATTCGTCAGTCTTGATTATTCCTGACAGTGAAGGTGTTTTGGGGTCTGAGTCCCCCTTCCACAGTGACATCCGTCAGTCTTGATTATTCCTGGACAGTGAAGGTGTTTTGGGGTCTGAGTCCCCCTTCCACAGCGACATCTGTCAGTCTTGATTATTCCTGGACAGTGAAGGTGTTTTGGGGTCTGGGTCCCCCTTCCACAGCGACATCCGTCAGTCTTGATTATTCCTGGACAGTGAAGGTGTTTTGGGGTTTGGGTCCCCCTTCCACAGCGACATCCGTCAGTGTGGGTTATTCCTGGACAGTGAAGGTGTTTTGGAGTCTGGGTCCCCTTTCCACAGCGACATCCATCAGTCTTGGTTATTCCTGGACAGTGAAGGTGTTTTGGAGTCTGGGTCCCCCTTCTGCAGCGACATCCGTCAGTCTTGGTTATTCCTGGACAGTGAAGGTGTTTTTGAGTCTGGGTCCCCCTTCTGCAGCGACATCTGTCAGTCTTGGTTATTCCTGGACAGTGAAGGTGTTTTGGAGTCTGGGTCCCCATTCCACAGCGACATCTGTCAGTCTTGGTTATTCCTGGACAGTGAAGGTGTTTTGGAGTCTGGGTCCCCCTTCTGCAGTGACATCTGTCAGTCTTGATTATTCCTGGACAGTGAAGGTGTTTTGGAGTCTGGGTCCCCCTTCTGCAGCGACATCCGTCAGTTTTGGTTATTCCTGGACAGTGAAGGTGTTTTGGAGTCTGGGTCCCCCCCTTCTGCAGCGACATCCGTCAGTCTTGGTTATTCCTGGACAGTGAAGGTGTTTTGGAGTCTGGGTCCCCCTTCTGCAGCGACATCCGTCAGTCTTGGTTATTCCTGGACAGTGAAGGTGTTTTGGAGTCTGGGTCCCCCTTCTGCAGCGACATCTGTCAGTCTTGGTTATTCCTGGACAATGAAGGTGTTTTGGAGTCTGGGTCCCCATTCCACAGCGACATCTGTCAGTCTTGGTTATTCCTGGACAGTGAAGGTGTTTTGGAGTCTGGGTCCCCCTTCTGCAGTGACATCTGTCAGTCTTGGTTATTCCTGGACAGTGAAGGTGTTCTGTAGTCTGGGTCCCTCTTCCACAGTGATATCCGTTAGTCTGGGTTTTTCCTGGACAGTGAAGGTGGCTCAGTAGTCTACAGTGGCCTGTTCTGAGGCAGAAAATTATGGTCTGGACATGTCAATGTTTGATAACTGATAACTTCCACACAAGAATGTTTCTGTCTATAGTGTGTGATCACAGTCTTTTTAGTTCATAAGGAGATGTGTTCAGCAGTAATATTATTGAAGCAACAGTCACACTCTTCAGAGATTCCTGTTACGGGTGGTACTTCTGTCTGTAACAACATGCAGGGAATTTTAATGTTACTCATTACTAGTTACACTTGTACCTCTTCTAACAAATCATGTGGACTATTTGTTCACAACTTATTTTTGAATATGCATCAAGCAAATCTCGTAGTCTCGTATATCTTGAATTTGTTCTCAAGACTTGCATGTTGTTATATGGGTAAAGAAGCACATATAGTTAGTGCAAATAATGTTTTTTGTGACTTAAAAAATCGAATAAAAAAGAATTCAGAAAAATAAATACAAAAAGATATTACAATAAACTAAAACAATTGTGTATGTGACCAACTTTGTGCAACATGAATGCAAGAATTAAGTAACATCATCAACAACACATAATGGATATACATCAAATATACAACACTGTATGTTGCAATTGCATCCAAAATCACATGAAACTATTATGCAGCGATAAAACGTAACTGAAAGACATGGTATATGGTACAACTACAACTCTAATGCAGTTTAAAAAAAATGTGGCCAGGAAAAAAAATGTACACAATAAACAGGCATGGCAAATTTGCACTTTGAAAATAAAAATAAACACAACAGAAAAATAGAAGCCACAGTGGCAATGTGATTAGTGTAATTGTTTTCTGGCCAGGTAGTTGAAGGTTTAACTTCCAGGCATACAAAGAAATTGGGATAAAAGCCATAAGAACAAATTAAATTACAGGAAGTACAGCCTGATGATGTTTAACCCTTTCAGTCGCACTGTTTTTTTTTTTTTGCTACATTATGTAGGTCCAGCAGACTGTATCACTGGGTATTGTCTTGTTTCCTGGTGGGACTTGTAGGTCCAGCAGACTGTATCACTGGGTATTGTCTTGTTTCCTGGTGGGACTTGTAGGTCCAGCAGACTGTATCACTGGGTATTGTCTTGTTTCCTGGTGGGACTTGTAGGTCCAGCAGACTGTATCACTGGGTATTGTCAACAGGTAATGTTAACAGTGTGATCTTCCTGAAAGTTTTCGTTTACTTTCGTTTTCAAATTGTCTAATTGGCTCATTTTTGTCCCTCACATTTATAGAAGGTAATGAAAGCTGCTGAGACTTCTGCGTCACAACCTCATATTTAATAAACAAAATTGTTGATAATTGTTACCAGATGATGTATTTGTTTTGTTGTTTGTGGTCACTACTGTGATCGAATAACATAAAATATTTTTAAAATCACAACAACAAAAATTCAGGGCTTGAAGGGCTATCTGGAGGCTGAGGAGTGAGTGACTCTTAGTTGACCAAGAATTTATTTTCATCTCTATGATTCCTAAAAACAGTCTGTATAAATTTAGACTGAATAAAAACATAAGGACTTCATGACCCCTGCAATGGTAGGCTGTGTCTGTGTAGAAGATTTATTATTGTGCTAATAATTATGACAGATGCCTACTGTTATCGGTGGTAGCAACTGTTTCAGACTTGTGTAAGGTTTTCCCTAAGGTCTTAAGACTTACTTATAGGGAATATGGTTTTAGTGCAACTACTTTCTTTCAATGATGAACATAACATTTTATGGGTGATGGGACTATATCAAACCTGGCCTCCCTACTTTCTTTCAATGATGAACATAACATTTATGGATGATGGGACTATATCAAAGAGGTAAAGGCATCAAGATGCGTAGAGATGTGAAGCTGCTGTAAAGCTGATGATAATGGCGATACTAAAAAAAAGGAAGGAAA
The DNA here is from genome assembly GCA_032433765.1 of Megaustenia siamemsis. Classification (NCBI taxonomy): domain Eukaryota; kingdom Metazoa; phylum Mollusca; class Gastropoda; order Stylommatophora; family Ariophantidae; genus Megaustenia; species Megaustenia siamemsis. The sequence goes on from JAVIAB010000104.1 coordinate 23,968,352, forward strand.
AAAGTGGTATGGTGACAGCTTTACGTGGTAATGGACGAAACAAAAGTCGACGTTTTGGCCAAGTAGGCCTTCATCTGGACGAACAACAAACACAAAAATTATATATAACGATATATTAACAAATCTAACTACATGGTGATAATATGCTAGATACTAAAGAGAGGAAAAATAAAAAATGGTCACTTCCCTGTGTTCCTGAGCTGGGTCAGTCTCCAAATGGACTGAATTGATACAACAGGATCGACTATAAATCTCTCTGACCAGGGAGTCAGGTGAGAAGATGGAAAGGAAGGGTTCTAAAAATACTGTTGTTTCAGCTCAATAGCCCTTCAGCAGGAACAACAAACAACATACACACATAGACTGTTGTATGTTACTACATAAAGCTTTACGTAATTAATGGACGACACAAATTTGAATGATGTTTCAGCTCCTTAGGCCTTCAGCAGGAACAACAATATTTTTAGAACCCTTCCTTTCCGTCTTCTCACCTGACTCCCTGGTCAGAGAGATTTATAGTCGGTCCTGTCGTATCAATTCAGTCCATTCGGAGACTGACCCAGCTCAGGAACACAGGGAAGTGACCATTTTTTATTTTTCCTCTCTTTAGTATCTAGCATATTATCACCATGTAGTTAGATTTGTTAATATATCGTTATATATAATTTTTGTGTTTGTTGTTCATCCAGATGAAGGCCTACTTGGCCGAAACGTCGACTTTTGTTTCGTCCATTACCACGTAAAGCTGTCACCATACCACTTTTTTCCTTCCTTTTTTTTAGCATCGGGACTATATCAAACCTGGCCTCCCTACTTTCTTTCAACGATGAACATAACATTTATGGGTGATGGGACTATATCAAACCTGACCTCCCTACTTTCTTTCAATGATGAACATAACATTTATGGGTGATGGGACTATATCAAACCTGACCTCCCTACTTTCTTTCAATGATGAACATAACATTTATGGGTGATGGGACTATATCAAACCTGACCTCCCTACTTTCTTTCAATGATGAACATAACATTTATGGGTGATGGGACTATATCAAACCTGACCTCCCTACTTTCTTTCAATGATGAACATAACATTTATGGGTGATGGGACTATATCAAACCTGACCTCCCTACTTTCTTTCAATGATGAACATAACATTTATGGGTGATGGGACTATATCAAACCTGACCTCCCTACTTTCTTTCAATGATGAACATAACATTTATGGGTGATGGGACTATATCAAACCTGACCTCCCTACTTTCTTTCAATGATGAACATAACATTTATGGGTGATGGGACTATATCAAACCTGACCTCCCTACTTTCTTTCAATGATGAACATAACATTTATGGATGATGGGACTATATCAAACCTGACCTCCCTACTTTCTTTCAACGATGAACATAACATTTATGGGTGATGGGACTATATCAAACCTGACCTCCCTACTTTCTTTCAACGATGAACATAACATTTATGGGTGATGGGACTATATCAAACCTGGCCTCCCTACTTTCTCAGAATAAAAATAACTCTAGTACCCATTTTTAGAAGCTGGGTGAACTCTGAAGAAAAAGCCTGACAAAAAAAAAAGGTCACATTTAGAAATTTAACCCAGATCCTTTTGGCCACCAGAAAATGCACAAACTGCTCAGTTTTATTTTGTTGTTTTTTGTGTGCATACAGAAGTGCTGACTGCAAAGTTTCATTTTGACAATCCTCTGTGGGCTGAAGTGCTACCATGGTCAGGGCCAACCTTCAACATCTCCAGCATGGTATATGATTTTAGAAGAAATGAAACAAAAAATGGTGTGGTTAAAGTTTTACGTAATTAATGGATGACACAAGTTTGAACAATGTTTCAGCTCAATAGGCCTTCAGCAGGAACAACAAACAACACACACACACATAGGCTGTTGTTTGTTATTACATAAAGTTTTACGCAATTAATGGACGACACAAATTTGAATGATGTTTCAGCTCAATAGGCCTTCAGCAGGAACAACCAACAACATACACACATAAGGTGTTGTTTGTTATTACGTAAAGCTTTACGTAATTAATGGACGACACAAATTTGAATGATGTTTCAGCTCAATAGGCCTTCAGCCGGAACAACAAACAACATACACACACAGGCTGTTGTTTGTTATTACATAAAGCTTTAACCATGTCATTTAAAAAATATTTGTCATTTCTCCTTTACAATCAGCTTTACTGAAGCTTCACATTTTTGAAGAATTTATATGCATTTCTTTGCCTTGACCCATATATGATTTGAGAAAAGTCACTACAACATATGGATTTGGGTTTAAGGGAGGAAAAAACATGACAGTTTAAAAAAAAAAACTTGGCAGACATGAGCAGGATTTTCTGACTCAAAGCAGGTCACTGTAGATTTTGGATCACACCCACACAAAATGGCAACCAGTAGCACTGCCACGTATGATTATGGAGTGTCAAAACAGACTCCAAAGCACATCCTATATAACAGTGCATCGCTCTAAACAATCTAAGAATAAATATACGACTCACAAAAGCAACCCTGTGCAGCCGATTGTGTAGCACCAAAACAGATTCCAGGGCAACCCTATAGGACTGTATCACTCTAAACAATCAAAGACCTAAAATAAAACCCAGGAACGTAACCCTGCACAGCAAACTATGTCAAACAAGTATAAACATCAAATGCACCATCCTGACTGTAACTAATGCTGGACTAGACACGTAAATGCATAGCAACAATTAATTAACTGAGATTGGGGTTTAAGAACAAACCACCAACAGCCGAAAGTAAACCCCAACCCTTATTAAACAGCAATAACAAAGCCAAACACACAGACAATGAAGCTTGTGTCTCAAAACAACAAGTAACATCAACAATAATTCATATTGACAGCTGTTCACAGTTCACCAGCAACTAAAAATAGATTCTGGAATTTCCCATCAATTAGATTAATTATGACATGACAAATGTAAATTAGTAAAATCTTTACATCTTAAAGTTATGATGTGGCTTATGAAAGCATAAAATGAAATTTAAATTGAAAAGAAACCAAGAGAGTAACATAGAAAAACTGTATGCTGTTAGACCCTGCATTTAATATCATTGACAAAAGTTTCTTTGCAATTTCCAACAAATTTAAATTAAAAATTATATAAATTCAGTCAATATTCCAAAGTATTTCAGATTTTAAATCTTTGTCATGTGAATCAGATCTTTTTTTTTTTTTTTTTTTTTTGTAAAGTGTTCACCCGTTTAGATGGTGTAAATGTGCTGTGTCACTAGCTTTGGCCTCACATCCATCTTTGGCATGGTTAGATTTGCTTTACAATTTCTGCTTGAGCAGCAACAATTATGGTTGACTCTTTTAGATATTTAACTGCCGAGGATTCTTTAACGTGCATGAGTGCACATGAGATCTCCTGTTTTTTACCGTTATCCAAGAAGGCTGGACATTGCATTCACTACCCAGAGACTGGAAAAGGATGAAACCATGAATATACCACAAATAAACCACTAATAAACCACAAATTCCAAGTAAAAAAATCCAAATGACTTAGGTGGGATTTGAACTTGGGACCTTCCTGCTCAAAAGCTGACCTCTGGACCACCTAGTCTCCGAATCAAATCTAAAGTTTTGGTTCCATAAAGTTCATTCTATCCTTTCATAAGGTGCACTGGCAGCCTCATAACTTCAGTCCCATTTCTGTCTCCTCTGCCCACATTTGGCAATGAAGGTCATTGTGACTGGGTGTAAATGAAGAACATTTTCTTGGTATTCCAGAAAAGAACAATAAAGAACAAGCATTCCTGTTCTGAATGGACATTCATTTGTGATGAAAAATATTCAGTCTTAAAGACAAACCTGTACACGAAACAAACAAATCTTCAAGAAAGTTTCCATCCATGTTTTATCTGGCATGTGGGGAGTATGGTATTGATGACCATATTTTTCCATGACCACGCCATATTTTTGAGTGATATGGTCGGTATCATATCTATCTATCTATCTATCGACCTTTCGAGCCGTAGTCAGCCCATAGGGCATATACCCAGATACTCTTTCTCTCATCAAAATTTTTATTCTAGCAGTTTTCAATCCTTCTAAAGATATTTTATCAAATCTTGCCATTTGTCTCTGTTCTGTTCAAGCAACTCTATCTCATTGAGGGAGCCTATTCCTGCTGCTCTTGCCTCTCTGATCAATGTTCTTCTCAGTGGCTCTTTGGGTCAACCTCTTTTCCTCTTACCTGTTGTTTCCCACATGAGGGCTTGCTTTGTTATTCGGTTATTATCTCTCCTCATCACAAGACCAAATATGACCATCGTCTTTTCTTGATTACTGAAGATATTAGTGGTTGATTGGCGATTTCTCTAATTTCTTCATTTTTTAAAAATTCGTTCCACGCTATACCAAGTATTTTCCTTAGACATTTATTTTTGAATGCGTTCAACTTTATTTCTATGTCTCTTGTTGTTTTCCAGCTCTCACATGCATACGTGAAGTTTCATTAACAAAAGCGTTTTTACAATAGCAGCTTGTTAAACCTCTGATAAACGGTTCTATACCCAGCGGAGAAAAACGAATTTTGGATCCTAGAATAGTATACACCAATCGGTATCATATCCAGCTCTCATCCATGATGTATACACCACTAATACAATAGTCACTCAGGCTCCCATCCATGATGTATACACCAGTAATACAATAGTCACTCAGGCTCCCATCCATGACGTATACACCAGTAATACAATAGTCACTCAGGCTCCCATCCATGATGTATACACCAGTAATACAATAGTCACTCAGGCTCCCATCCATGATGTATACACCAGTAATACAATAGTCACTCAGGCTCTCATCCATGATGTATACACCACTAGTACAATAGTCTCTCAGGCTCCCATCCATGATGTATGCACGAGTAATACAATAGTCACTCAGGCTCTCATTCATGATGTATACACCACTAATACAATAGTCACTCAGGCTCCCATCCATGATGTATACACCAATAGTACAATAGTCACTCAGGCTCCCATCCATGATGTATACACCAGTAATACAATAGTCTCTCAGGCTCCCATACATGATGTATACACCAGTAATACAATAGTCACTCAGGCTCCCATCCATGATGTATACACCAGTAATACAATAGTCTATCAGGCTCCCATCCATGATGTATACACCAGTAATACAATAGTCACTCAGGCTCCCATCCATGATGTATACACCAGTAATGCATTAGTCTATCAGGCTCCCATCCATGATGTATACACCAGTAATGCAATAGTCACTCAGGCTCCCATCCATGATGTATACACCAGTAATACAATAGTCTCTCAGGCTCTCATCCATGATGTATACACCAGTAATACAATAGTCTCTCAGGCTCCCATCCATGATGTATACACCAGTAATACAATAGTCTCTCAGGCTCCCATCCATGATGTATACACCAGTAATACAATAGTCTCTCAGGCTCCCATCCATGATGTATACACCAGTAATACAATAGTCTCTCAGGCTCTCATCCATGATGTATACACCACTAGTACAATAGTCACTCAGGCTCTCATCCATGATGTATACACCAGTAATACAATAGTCACTCAGGCTCCCATCCATGATGTATACACCAGTAATACAATAATCACTCAGGCTCCCATCCATGATGTATACACCAATAATACAATAGTCTCTCAGGCTCTCATCCATGATGTATACACCAATACAATAGTCACTCAGGCTCTCATCCATGATGTATACACCAGTAATACAATAGTCTCTCCGGCTCTCATCCATGATGTATACACCAGTAATACAATAGTCACTCAGGCTCTGCAGATGTGTTAAGTAGAACATCATTTTGACTTTAACCTAAAAAATTGCTACGGAGAGCCGAAATTAATCAGACCCCAAATGCAATTTCTGCAGGATCGAGAGAACGTGAACTCTGTGATATTTAAAAATAATAATAATGAATGCACCATCAAAGCAAGAGACAGTGAGGAATGGTGCTCCATCGTAGCCAACCTTCGATGCAGAGACAGCACTCAATGAATGAATAATGAATGTATTCACTCATCATCATATGCCATACCAGGTGACGTAGGCGATCATGTCCTTCTACAATCTTCTATCCACCGTGCATTGTATCAATTCTGTCATTGACTGTCTTCCATGTCATGACACCAAGGTATCTAGTATCTTCTCTCTTTGTCAACTGCGATCTCTTTTTCCCTATATTTTGCTAGTTGTTAACCAAGTATTCCAATCTCCCTCTTTTCATTATGTGCATGAAAAATGTTGACTGTTTCTTTATGATGTTTTTTAGGAGCTCCTTTTTTGTGCTGGGCTCTTTGAGAATGTTCTCATTGTTTTTAGTTGTCCAGAGAACATTCAACATTCTGCTGAGAAATCCCATCACTGGGCCTCTAATCATCTTTTCATTTGTTTATCTATTGTCCATGATTTGCTTCCTTATATGTAGCCACTGGAAGAACAAAATTGTTAGATACATCAGGTATCAGACTAAGCCCAAGCTAATTCATTTCTGAATGAAATTCTTGAAGATCACACTTATACAGTGAGCATGAGTAACAGATACTCTTTAAAATGATTTCCAGGTGACATAGATGAATTAGCAATGAATTCTGCTGGTATGAGACCTGCTTGGCCAAGATCATCTTAGAGTGAAAATTAAAGGTGGGATCACTGACATTCAGGGAGTTAATTATGTTCTAACTGAGCTATACTTTACGACATTTTGTGTGTGGACTGACCAGATCAATTTCGTGGTAACACCACACACATTTTCATTACATTAGTTCATTTTATAATTTAAGCTGTAAAAATACAATTTAAAATGATTGTGCTCAATTGTCTCGAACAGTAGCTTCAATCAATTAAAAAAAATATTGTTTAAAATTATACAAACTACAATGGTGGTAACAATACCCCAGAGGGCAACATAAATCGTCAGACCGAGTAGATAACTATCTTGGTAGTAATATAGATCAAGAGGTGAAACAAAGAAAGGTTTGAAGGATAGAAAAGGCAGCAGCAAACTTTAAAAACTTGGATAAAATATGGAAACCAAAAATACTAAGCTAGAAAACTAAACTAAGTTCTTTTGGGTTCTTTCATGAATTCAAGACACAAAGAGCTCCTGGGCCGGAAGCATTCAGTAACTCAAAGACCCCAGTGCAGCTCCCAGCTGCCGATCGAGAAGGGGCCAAAGATGGAAGGCAACCTGATATTTATCTTCCTCTTTAAAAAAGTTATCCTACGGCATTTCTAGGGTCTCGCAATCCGGAGAAAGCCATAAGGAGTCCGGGTTGCCGACTCACCCTTTGTCTACCAGGAAATCATCCAGAATTGGCACCTGGAATGTTCGTACCCTTAACGAACAGGGAAAAGCGGCACAAGTGGCAGCAGAAATGAACAACTACAAGATAGATATTCTGGGAATGTGTGAAACAAGATGGCTGGGAGCGGAGAGAATAAAATTGAATACAGGGGAGATGATTTTATCATCAGGACACCAGGAACCAGGAGCACAACATAGCGAAGGGGTAGCTATAATGCTATCAAAGAATGCACAGAAGACACTAATAGAATGGGAGGCAGTGGGACCAAGACTGGTGAGAGCAACATTTAGAACAACCAAAAACAAAATAAAATTACACATTATACAATGCTATGCACCAACCAACGATAAAGATGACTCAGTTAAAGATGATTTTTATAAACAGCTACAATGCCAGATGGATGCAAGACGAGCCAAGGATATTATAATCTTGATGGGAGACCTAAATGCTAAGGTAGGATCAGACAACAGAGGCTTTGAAGAGATTATGGGAAAACATGGACTTTGAGATATAAACGAGAATGGAGAGATATTTGTGAATTTCTGCGCCCTTAATCAAATGAGCCTAGGAGGAACAATATTCCAACATAAAAGAATACACAAAGCTACATGGGTGTCACCAGATCATAGAACGGAAAATCAAATTGATCACATATGTATTAATAATAAGTTTAAGTCATCCTTACAGGATGTAAAAGTATATAGAGGGGCAGATATAGCTTCTGATCATCATCTTCTGTTAGCCAAACTTAAAATTAAATTAAAAAGGTATACTACAACGAATAAGGGCAGAACGTATTTCAATGTAGGGTTTCTTAAAGAACAAGGAATTAAAGATAAATTCGCAGTCACAATATCAAACAAATACCAAGTCCTCCAACAACTAGAAAATACAATAAATATAGAAGATCATTGGAAACAGGTAAAAAATATATGGAAAGAGACATGCGAAGAAACACTGGGGAAAAGAGAACGCCAGAATAAGGCATGGATGACAGCAGAGACCCTGGATAAAATTAAAGAAAGAAAGAACAAGAAAGCAGACATAAATAAAAGCAAAACAAGAAGTAATAAAGCCAAGACACAGGAAGCTTACACAGAGGTGAACAAAGAAGTGAGAAGATGCATTAAAAGGGATAAGAGGAAATATATAGATAAATTAGCTAAAGAGGCAGAAGAAGCAGCAAATAAAGGGAATATGAAAGAACTGTACAACAGCACAAAGAAATTAGGTGGAAAATACAAACAGATCAACGCCTTTATCAAAGATAAGAAAGGAAATCTGCTTAGTAATATAAAGGAACAAATGGAGAGATGGAAGGAGCACTTTGAAGAACTTTTGAACAGACCTGGCGCAAATAATCCTCCAGATATACTACCAGCAGAAGAAGAATTACACGTTAACTGCGGAAAACCAAGCAAAGAAGAAATAATGAAAGCCATCAAACTGTTAAAAGATGGTAAAGCCACAGGACCAGATGAAATTCCTTCGGAAGCCATCAAAGCAGATATTATCACCTCTACCAAGATGTTACATAATCTATTGGATAAAATTTGGGAGAGGGAAGAAATACCTAAAGACTGGAGAGAAGGTTATATGATCAAACTACCAAAGAAAGGAAGTTTACAGGAGTGCACAAATTATAGGGGAATTATGCTACTATCAGTGCCAGGAAAAATATTAGGCAGAATCATTCTGGAGAGACTAAAAGAGGCTATAGAGAAACACTTGAGAGATGAACAAGCAGGTTTTAGGAAGAACAGATCATGTGCTGATCAAATAACTACTCTACGTATAATAGTTGAACAAAGTTTAGAACTAAAATCCCCACTTTATATTGGATTCATAGATTACGAAAAGGCATTTGATAGTTTAGACAGAAGAATGCTTTGGAAGTTGCTGAGTCATTATGGAATCCCCATAAAGTTTATTAACCTGATAAAAACAATGTATGAAGGAACAAAATGTAGTGTGGTGCATGAAGGACAGCTTACAGAAGCATTTGAAATAAGAACAGGAGTAAGGCAAGGATGCCTTCTGTCTCCATTTCTCTTTCTACTGGCCATAGATTGGATTATGAAAATAACTCAAAACAACAGAAATGGGATCCAGTGGTCACTGACCAAACAACTTGATGATTTAGACTTTGCTGATGACATAGCTCTCCTATCACACAGCCACCAACAGATGCAAGATAAAATGAGTATATTAGATGAGAGATCACAACAGCTAGGACTAAAGATTAATAGAGATAAGACCAACATTATGAGAATTAATGCAGTTGGCAATAACCAAATAAAACTAGGAGAAATACCTCTACTAGACGTACAATCTTATATATATCTGGGCAGTAATATAGATAAAGAGGGAGGAACAGAAAACGATACCAAAATAAGGATATCAAAAGCAAGAGGAGCTTTCATTGCACTGGGAAACATATGGAAATCCAAAGAAATTAGGCTAAATACAAAAATACAAATTTTCAACTCCAATGTTAAGTCGGTTCTATTATATGGCTGTGAAACATGGAGAATAACAAAATTGACAATCACGAAGGTACAGACTTTCATTAATGGATGCTTGCGCAGAATAAAGGGATGGAAATGGCAGGACAAAGTCACAAACGTGGAATTATGGAAATGTACCGGTCAAATACCAGTGGATAAAGAAATACAGCGAAGACGATGGCGATGGATAGGACACACACTACGGAAACCAACTGAGAGTATTACACAACAGGCCCTTTTTTGGAATCCCCAGGGGAAAAGACAAAGAGGAAGACCAAGGAATTCTTGGAGAAGACAGATTGAAGCAGAGATGAAGATGATGGGGAAGACATGGAATGATCTTAAAAGAATTGCAAAAAACAGAACGACTTGGAAAGTGTTTGTTGAAGACCTATGCTCCACTGGGAGCTAAAAGGTAGAAGAAGATTTCTAGGGTCTGCAAGGGTGTGGGGGGGACAACTTGAAGGACAGAAGAATAAAAGTCGCTTGTCCAGTGCAGTCGCATAATGGTGTTTAAGTCTGAGGTTTTTATTCCGTCCGAGATAGAAAAACAAACTTTTCACGGTACTAGGATTTAAACCAACATTTTCCTGGTTTAGAGCAAGAAAAGTTACTGGCTCGGCCACCCGCTCTCCCAGTATCAAACAAAAATGCTTCAATGAAGTTGGACTGTACCCAATATGTACTCTGTCTCTTTAATAGCAAACAATAAAGAGGAGTAGTTATCAGAGAAACAGAGAAGGGCATTTCCCATTAGTGTTCTTATCATACCATCTCAGCCCCTAGAAATTATATTATCATCATCATCATGTGCCATACCACCGGTGAAGAAGATCAATGTCCTTCCACGATTCTATATCCACGGTACATCATATCGATTCTGTTGTTGACTGTTTTCCATGCCATGACACCAAGCTACCTAGTATCTTTTCTCTTTGTCGTCCGCAATCTCTCTTTCCCTGTATTTAACCAGTTGTAATCAAGTATTCCAACTTTCTGTTTCTCAAAATACGCCTGAAAAATGTTGATTGTTTCCTTCTGAAGTTTTTTAGAAGCTCCCTTTTTGTGTTGGCCTCTTTGAGAGTGTCCCTGTTTGTTCTTGTGGCTGTCCAGGGATCTCTCATTCTTCTGAGAAATCCCATCTCTGTGGCCTCTAATTATCTTTTCATTTGTTTGTCTACTGTCTAAGATTCACTTCATTGGTTAAAATTAGCTCTATAGCATAGATGAACTCTCTTTCTCACTTCTATTGAACTGATGTTTTTCATTTTCTGAAACGCCACTTTGGCCTGAGCTATTCTGCTATGTATTACATAAATGAAAGTTTGTGTTTTCCTCATTGTTAATAGCAATGTTTTCAAAGTTTAAAAAAAAATATAAGAATAAGAAATTGACATTTGAATTGAAACTTCTTGGCTTTGTAAGAATTTAACAAAATACTGAACTGTTATTTGATATTGCACATAAGGGAGGTAATCAAACTACTTCATGATGAATGCGTGGGTAGTTGTCTCCCTTAGCCAAAGTCTAGCACAGGTAGAATAATGCTGTTGCTCTGTTTGTGTACAGGGACTGCAGATGTCAACTGTGTGTCAACTGTTGTCTTAGGTGGGCTATGTTGGTTCGGCAATAAAACTGGAGAGCCAAATCATCCAGAGGAAGGATTGGAAGCTCTGCCTAAAATTGAGAAGACCAAATTATTTGTGTATCACAGATCTTGAACAAAGTAACAAGTTACTCATAGAGCACAGATTATTAACAAAATATAAAGTTACGTACGTCCTTGTAGAGCACAGATTATTAACAAAATATAAAGTTACGTCCTTGTAGAGTACAGATTATTAACAAAATATAAAGTTATGTCCTTGTAGAGTACAGATTATTAACAAAATATAAAGTTACGTACGTCCTTGTAGAGCACAGATTATTAACAAAATATAAAGTTATGTCCTTGTAGAGTACAGATTATTAACAAAATATAAAGTTACGTACGTCCTTGTAGAGCACAGATTATTAACAAAATATAAAGTTACGTACGTCCTTGTAGAGCACAGATTATTAACAAAATATAAAGTTACGTCCTTGTAGAGCACAAATTATTAACAAAATATAAAGTTATGTCCTTGTAGAGTACAGATTATTAACAAAATATAAAGTTATGTACGTCCTTGTAGAGCACAGATTATTAACAAAATATAAAGTTACGTCCTTGTAGAGTACAGATTATTAACAAAATATAAAGTTACGTACGTCCTTGTAGAGCACAGATTATTAACAAAATATAAAGTTACGTACGTCCTTGTAGAGCACAGATTATTAACAAAATATAAAGTTACGTCCTTGTAGAGCACAGATTATTAACAAAATATAAAGTTACGTCCTTGTAGAGTACAGATTATTAACAAAATATAAAGTTATGTCCTTGTAGAGTACAGATTATTAACAAAATATACAAGTTATGTCCTTGTAGAGTACAGATTATTAACAAAATATAAAGTTATGTCCTTGTAGAGTACAGATTATTAACAAAATATACAAGTTATGTCCTTGTAGAGTACAGATTATTAACAAAATATAAAGTGATGTCCTTGTAGAGTACAGATTATTAACAAAATATAAAGTTATGTCCTTGTAGAGTACAGATTATTAACAAAATATAAAGTGATGTCCTTGTAGAGTACAGATTATTAACAAAATATAAAGTGATGTCCTTGTAGAGCACAGATTATTAACAAAATATAAAGTTATGTCCTTGTAGAGCACAGATTATTAACAAAATATAAAGTTATGTCCTTGTAGAGTACAGATTATTAACAAAATATTAAGTTACGTCCTTGTAGAGCACAGATTATTAACAAAATATAAAGTTACATCCTTGTAGAGTACAGATTATTAACAAAATATAAAGTGATGTCCTTGTAGAGTACAGATTATTAACAAAATATAAAGTGATGTCCTTGTAGAGACAGATTATTAACAAAATATAAAGTTACATCCTTGTAAAGTACAGATTATTAACAAAATATAAAGTTACATCCTTGTAGAGTACAGATTATTAACAAAATATAAAGTTACATCCTTGTAGAGTACAGATTATTAACAAAATATAAAGTGATGTCCTTGTAGAGACAGATTATTAACAAAATATAAAGTTACTTCCTTGTATAGCACAAATAATTAACAAAATATATAGTTATTTCCTTGCAGAGTTTACGAAGCATGTTCGAATGAAACCTGCTTGTGGACATGTGTAGATGGCATGTTGATTTCACATCTGACGTAATATGCACACACCAATGTGCAGTTATGTATATACTCATTCTCGACGTATAGTATTTATTGGTTTTGCTGCAGACCGTTGGAAAAATGGCCAGTGTCATATATATGATCGGGGACTGGTTGGTCTTGAGGCAAGATGCCGGACTCGACACAGAGAAGTTGTGGGTTCAAATCCCAGCTGCACCAGTTGGGATTTTTATTTATGATTTCTCTCTGCGGCAACCACCCCTGGTCTCAGTAGTGAGGCTCAGCATGAAATGTCAATTACTCATTGACGGAAAGAAATATGAGTACCTCAGAAGACAGAGTTATCTGCCTGTTCAGCAAGGGACCCCTGTGCACACGGCTGCCAGAGAAAAAAGGATTAACACGCAGAATTCAGTTCCTATTCTATTTAGACTAGGAACAGAATTCTGCGTGTTAATCCTTTTTTCTCTGGCAGCCGTGTGCACAGGGGTCCCTTGCTGAACAGGCATAAAGCTGACGAACGAAAAAAAAACAATATTTATATATATATGTATGTGTAATCCACCTGTATTTTTCTGACCATGAAAGGTTTCTATTGGCAGCCTTTAAAGAGCCTAGTGTGAACCTCAGTGTCATCTGCTACAAAGATACACTAGACAACCTGCATAGAGTCATCTGCTACAAAGATACACTAGACAACCTGCATAGAGCCAGCTGCTACAAAGATACACTAGACAACCTGCATAGAGTCATCTGCTACAAAGATACACTAGACAACCTGCATAGAACCAGCTGCTACAAAGATACACTAGACAACCTGCATAGAGTCATCTGCTACAAAGATACACTAGACAACCTGCATAGAGTCAACTGCTACAAAGATACACTAGACAACCTGCATAGAGTCATCTGTTACAAAGATACACTAGACAACCTGCATAGAGTCATCTGTTACAAAGATACACTAGACAACCTGCATAGAGTCAGCTGCTACAAAGATACACTAGACAACCTGCATAGAGTCAGCTGCTACAAAGATACACTAGACAACCTGCATAGAACCATCTGTTACAAAGATACACTAGACAACCTGCATAGAACCATCTGTTACAAAGATACACTAGACAACCTGCACAGAACCATCTGTTACAAAGATACACTAGACAACTTGCATAGAACCATCTGCTACAAAGATACACTAGACAACCTGCATAGAACCATCTGCTACAAAGATACACTAGACAACCTGCATAGAACCATCTGTTACAAAGATACACTAGACAACCTGCATAGAACCATCTGCTACAAAGATACACTAGACAACCTGCATAGAACCATCTGCTACAAAGATACACTAGACAACCTGCATAGAACCATCTGCTACAAAGATACACTAGACAACCTGCATAGAACCATCTGCTACAAAGATACACTAGACAACCTGCATAGAACCATCTGCTACAAAGATACACTAGACAACCTGCATAGAACCATCTGTTACAAAGATACACTAGACAACCTGCACAGAACCATCTGTTACAAAGATACACTAGACAACCTGCATAGAACCATCTGCTACAAAGATACACTAGACAACCTGCATAGAATAATCTATTACAAAGATACACTATACAACCTGCATAGAGTCATCTGCTACAAAGATACACTAGACAACCTGCATAGAACAATCTATTACAAAGATACACTAGACAACCTGCATAGAGTCATCTGCTACAAAGATACACTAGACAACCTGCATAGAACAATCTATTACAAAGATACACTAGACAACCTGCATAGAACAATCTATTACAAAGATACACTATACAACCTGCATAGAACAATCTATTACAAAGATACACTAGACAACCTGCATAGAACAATCTATTACAAAGATACACTAGACAACCTGCATAGAACAATCTATTACAAAGATACACTAGACAATCTGCATAGAGCAGTCAAGAATAAAGGACCAGGCATGCTTTAGAGTAGTGCGATTCTGTTGCACGACAATGCTCATCCATGTGTTGCAAATATTATACAGGAAACGTTAGCAAGGAAACAGTGGGAAGTTCTGCAACATCCAGCCTACAGTCCTGATCTGTCACCATGTAACTTTCATTTGTCGGGACCTTTTAAAAAACCTCTAAAGAGACAATGATTCAACTCTGACGCAGATGTCATGGCCTCGGTGACAAAATGGTTCAACAAACAAGCAAAGTAATTTTTCTTGGACTGCGTCTGCCGTCTACCCAAATATTGGGATGAGTGTCTAAATGCCAATGGCAACTTTTCCTACAGAACCCTGTTGTGAGTGCTTGATTCATAAAAACTACATTACTTAATTCTGCCACACCTGCTGATGTACCTAACATATTTTTGTAACAAAGCCACTGTGATGGGTTTCATTTCAACATGTCTCGCAGATCACAATTTAGCTGATCCCTGTTTGAACTTGGCTTCCATGACAGTAACATTTAAGTTTACCCTTTCCAGCGTGAGATGTCCAGCTTCTGTAGCAGTCAATCCCAGCTCGTCTGATATATCTTGTATCCACCTTCTTCTATGTCTTCCTTTCTCATACCTGAAACTATGCCCTCCATAAATATCTTCTCTAGGCTATTATGTTGTTGTAAATGACCAAAATATTTTATTTTCCTTGTTTTTATATTCTTTATCAACCAGTGTTCTAGAATTTTAAGTTCTTGCAAAATCAAAATGTTTATTCTTTTCTCCATCAATGAATGGTATGCTGAACACTTTTCTGCAACACTGACAATTATCCATGATTCATAACTATATATTGAGTTATTTGCGGGTCACCATCATTGCACTTCGAACATGTAGATAGGTGCTCAGATTCCCTCCTTAGTAAGTCCCTCAGTGTCCAGCGACTGACAACTTCAGTTCTGTGTTGGTTGATAAGTCTTCTTACACGCCCACCAAGTTTCTCGTTTCTGGCTGTGCCCATCTTATCACCCAACTCTTTCATCCCAAGGAGTGACGTGGACTCATGGTTGTCCAAGTCCCTGTGCCCTTCCCACATCTCAGAGGGCAATGATGACATCTGCCCGATCCATTAGTTGACAATCTTCAACGACAGTGCAGCTAGCCAACCTGTGTGCTCTTTCATTTCCCCATACTCCTGCATGTCCTGGGACATAGACAAAGACGACCCTACACATTTTTGACCTCTGCAATGACTCTACCCATTGTATGTGTACAGAGCCTGCCCTCATATAGAGCCCTCCTGCAGACAGAGCCCCCTGCACTTTTCTTATCATGCTCATTGAATATGATTATGTGAGCTATGGCTCACACACATCATCTTTAGCTGGCTGATAATAATCAGCTTATCAAATCTTGATCGCCATCAGTGAAGGGAATGGGTATCTAGGACACAGGAGTTTATTGATAAAGGAGAGTTACTTACTTTGTGTACATCTTTCCATGCAGAGCTAAACGCTGCCTTGTGCCTCTCCAGATCTTCAGATGAGTTGAAGTACAGCACCCACTGGCAGCTTGGACCATTGGCTTTTTGTGGTTTCAGGTTCTGATGAAGTTAAGAAAAGATATGAGTATTTGTACGTTAACATCATTATTAACCCTAGATTATGACATCTTCTATCCCGTGAGTCATGTCTGTATGACACATTTGTAAAGATGACAAACACTAAATGTTACATTTGCGGTTCAAAAATAGTATTTTCTGTGAACTTTTTGCTACACAGTTGTGTGATTACACTAGGAGAGAGAGACACAAGAATTGAATGTGGTCATGATTTCATGGCTTACGCTCAATTTATGGCCTGAAATTGAACTGCATGCTGTCATGGCAACTTGAGGTGTTGTCTATTCACATGGTGGCTGTTTGTCTGTCATTCAAGCCGTATGTTTGGCTTCCTCTTAGCATCATTCACTGTCCATCCTGCGTTACGAAGGTTTGTTCGATGCCTCACCGAGAGCCAAAGAAATTTCCCCCTCTTAACAAAAAAAAAAAAAAAAAGTAATTTCTTGTTTCCTAGTAGTTTCCTTTTGGTTACTCCTTCCCTTTTGCATAGCCTTCTCTACTGCCCATGTTTGGGCTCTTTAGTCTATATACTATGCCATGCTATTCATAGTTTTCTTATACTAGTCCCCATTCAGACACTTCAGTGTTCTCCTATACCCCTTTTTTCTGTGCTACTTACCCCTCATGTTTTTATTGTACCCCACTCTCAGACATCTCACTCTATCCGCCTTTTGAGTACCTGTTATTCTACTGTTCTATTCTTTCTCCTTTGTGTTTGCACACTGACCCCTGTGTGAACTCTTCTGGTTTTGTGTGTGTTATGCACACTTTTCTACACATATATGATTGTTCCCGTATGGGTGTGCACATGCATGTATGTGTTCATATGTTTGGGTATTGGTGTATTTATGTTTGCATATATATGTATATGTATGTGTATGTTGATATGTATAGATATGTGCATGTCTGTTTGTATGTGTATATATGTATACATGCATCTGTGTGTGTGTATACATGTATTTATGGGCCCTTAGATACTTTTAGACATTGTCAGTGTCTTTGCAGTCGAGGTAACCTAGACAGCGTTCCCCCCACTCGTGTATTTTTAGAACCCTTCACCTGACCAGAGGGTATAATTACAGCTACACCCGTGTGACAATTCCTTTCCCATTCTGACCATGGTCCACGACACAGGGAAGTCATTTTTCTTTAACCGATTTCAATTATTTTGTTTTGGATGTTTCATTACTAGTTAGCTATGTAGGATTAGTTTTATTTACTTACATATCTGTGTGTGCGTGTTGTTTGTTTGTTCCTGCTGAAGGCCTATTGAGCCGAAACGTTGTTCAAATCTGTGTCGTCTACTAATCATGGAAAGCTTTTGCCATACCACTTTTTCCAACCCCCTCCCCACACTTTGAACCAAGGAACCAGATATTACAACTTTTAATTTATTGACGTTTCCACACTTATCTCCCCTAAAACCTTGTTATTCTCTTATTTTAATCTCTTTACTGTCTTCCTGTATGGTGCAGAAACATAGACATTAGACAAGAAAACAGAACAGAAAATTGAAGCCTTTGAAATGTGGATTATTCACACATTATTACCTCACATTCAGCTTTACTGCAGCTTCACATTTTTATGCAATCATTTGCATTTCTTTGTCTTAACCCCTTCTTGGTTCAACTCATCGTGTAAAATCAGGTCATGTTTTGTGACTTGAGGTAAGGAATATGCTGAGATACACTGGGGCCATGAGAGTTCTCTAGTTAGGGAACTGGACTACAGAGAACATGAGGTCGGGTTCAATCATGATTGACGGCTTCCTGGTACACCCAGCCTTAAATGCATACTGGATTTTATTCTGGGAAAGTAAAGCAGCACGGGTGTAATACCAACCACATTACCCCAAAAAATCATGTGCTGAAGGTCTGTAAAATTTATGGTCACTAACACCATATTCCCTATACACCACATGGCATGACAGAGCCCTTTTTTTTCTTTTCTACAGATACATTGATCTGGTTCAAGTTAGTTTAGCTAAGGTATATGAAGATTTCTTCCGATGCTTTATGACAATGACAAAGATGATAAATTTTTTTTTTCATTCGCCAGCTTTTACCTCTGATGAAGTCCCTAGAGACTAGGAACTGAATTTTGTGTGTTAATCCACTTTTCCCCGGCAGCCGTGTGCATAGGGGTCCCTCGCCGCACAAGTAGATAACTCCGACTTTGGAGGTACTCTGTCGATAAGTAATTGACGTTTCAAGCCGGGCCTCGCTGCTGAGACAAGGGGTGCTTGCCGCAGAGAGAAATCATAAATAAAAATCCTAACTGGTACAGCCAGGATTTGAACCCACAACTTCTCTGTCTCAAGGCTGGCATCTTGCCCCGAGACCAACCAGTCCCCCAAGATGATAATGATGACAGCTACAACAACATAGGAAGGAAACTCACAATAATGCAATAGCTAGAGGTCCCTCCATCCACCAGAACACCAGTCACATCTTTCAGATGACACCTGCCCAAGGTGCGGTAAAACTTTGTATACAGGTCCTCGTGGCACAGAAACAGACTGTGACATGACAGCACGGCACAGCAGGGCACACAAAACGCCAAAGTATTAATGTCCTAGAAAGAAAGGATAATTAAAATACAAACAGCAGTCGAGAACAAACTTTATGTTAGAGTTGATATTACAGCATTCTGGGCAAATCTATGGGTGTTCAGTAACTTTCTGCACATTGTTAAATGCATAAATACTGAGGTTCTTATAATAAATAAATAAATAAATCTAATACTCAAATTCTGAGGTTCATAAATTCATGAACCAATGTCCTTCAATGTTCTCAGAAACTATTTGGTTCATATTTTCTATTTCAATGTTCTCAGAAACTATAGGGTTCATATTTTGTCTTTCAATGTTCTCAGAAACTATTTGCTTCATATTTTGTCTTTCAATGTTCTCAGAAACTATTTGCTTCATATTTTGTCTTTCAATGTTCTCAGAAACTATTTGATTCATATTCTGTATTTCAATGTTCTTAGAAACTATTTGCTTCGTATTCTCTATTTCAATGTTCTCAGAAACTATTTGCTTCATATTTTGTCTTACAATGTTCTCAGAACCTATTTGCTTCATATTTTGTCTTTCAATGTTCTCAGAAACTATTTGATTCACATTTTGTCTTTCAATGTTCTCAGAAACTATTTGATTAATATTTTGTCTTTCAATATTCTCAGAACCTGTTTGATTAATATTTTGTCTTTCAATGTTCTCAGAACCTGTTTGATTCATATTTTGTCTTTCAATGTTCTCAGAAACTATTTGATTCATATTTTGTCTTTCAATGTTCTCAGAACCTATTTGATTCATATTTTGTCTTTCAATGTTCTCAGAACCTATTTGATTCATATTTTGTCTTTCAATGTTCTCAGAAACTATTTGATTCATATTTTGTCTTTCAATGTTCTCAAAAACTATTTGATTCATATTCTGTATTTCAATGTTCTCAGAAACTATTTGCTTCATATTTTGTCTTTCAATGTTCTCAGAACCTATTTGATTCATATTTTGTCTTTCAATGTTTTCAGAAACTATTTGATTCATATTTTGTCTTTCAATGTTCTCAGAAACTATTTGATTCATATTTTGTCTTTCAATGTTCTAAAAAACTATTTGATTCATATTCTGTATTTCAATGTTCTCAGAACTTATTTGATTCATATTTTGTCTTTCAATGTTCTCAGAACCTATTTGATTCATATTTTGTCTTTCAACGTTCTCAGAACCTATTTGATTCATATTTTGTTTTCAATGTTCTCAGAAACTATTTGATTCATATTCTGTATTTCAATGTTCTCAGAAACTATTTGATTCATATTCTGTATTTCAATGTTCTCAGAAACTATTTGATTCATATTTTGTCTTTCAATGTTCTCAGAACCTATTTGATTCATATTTTGTCTTTCAATGTTCTCAAAAACTATTTGATTCATATTCTGTATTTCAATGTTCTCAGAAACTATTTGCTTCATATTTTGTCTTTCAATGTTCTCAGAACCTATTTGATTCATATTTTGTCTTTCAATGTTTTCAGAAACTATTTGATTCATATTTTGTCTTTCAATGTTCTCAGAAACTATTTGATTCATATTTTGTCTTTCAATATTCTCAAAAACTATTTGATTCATATTCTGTATTTCAATGTTCTCAGAACTTATTTGATTCATATTTTGTCTTTCAATGTTCTCAGAAACTATTTGATTAATATTTTGTCTTTTAATGTTCTCAGAACCTATTTGATTCATATTTTGTCTTTCAATGTTCTCAGAACCTATTTGATTCATATTTTGTCTTTCAATGTTCTCAGAACCTATTTGATTCATATTTTGTCTTTCAACGTTCTCAGAACCTATTTGATTCATATTTTGTCTTTCAATGTTCTCAGAAACTATTTGATTCATATTCTGTATTTCAATGTTCTCAGAACCTATTTGCTTCATATTTTTAGAGCAAAAGCATTTAAGCAGGTTTATGAAAGTGCGGTGAAAGGATTTCAACTAGAAGTCTAGCATTTTTAAATCAAATAAGTCTGTGGAGTAAAAGTAGACATGTTGTTATGTAAATAGAAGAGAAGACAATAAGGAACAAGATTTGAACATCTCACTGGTGTGTATCCTCTAAATGTAGCCTCGGTGGCTGAGTGGTTAGTGTGTCACTTCTTGACCAGAAGGGTCTGAGTTCGATTCCCGGAAGTGGCATTTTTTTTTTTTTTTCAGACTGAAAAGGTTATGAGTTTACTTAGTATCTAAAAATGGGTACTGTAGAATTTTTCTAGGAAGCAATGGTGGCCTGGTGTGATACCGCCCACATCACCAAAAAATGTGCAGTGGTCATGGGAAAATATGGGAGCCTTCACTTTGACATCCTCTAAGTGGAACATCAGTAACAAAGTTACAACCAGCTGGCGTAACATGAGTTCAAACACAACCTGGAACCCTCCAGCTGACCTAGATGATGAGTATCTGGTTCATGAAGTAGACGAAAAGTAGTGACAGTATGGAATTACCTCTAATTGTAAGGCCCCTCATTTGGTAATATTTTATATTTCAAATGTCGCTATGATGTCATACATGTTATCTATCTATTGACCTTTCGAGCCGTTACTGGCCCATAGGGTGTAGACCAAGATACACCTTCTCATATCTGAATTTTTGTTCTAGCAGTTTTCTTTTAAAGATATTTTATCAAATCTCGCCATTTGTCTCTGTTCTGTGCAAGCAGCTCTATCTCATTGAGGGAGCCGAATCCTGTTGCTCTTGCCTTTCTCATCAATGTTCTTTTCAGTGTCTCCCTGGGTCTTCCTCTTTTTCTCTTACCTGTTGTTTCCCATATGAGGGCCTGCTTTGCTATTCGGTTATTATCTCTTCTCATCACATGTCCAACATATGACCATCGTCTTTTCTTTATTACTGAGGATATTAGTGGTTCTATTCTATCTATCTATCTTTACGTCACATAGTACCATTGCTGGTGTATGACGGGGGGGGGGGGGGGGGGGGGGGGGGGGGGGGGGGGGCAGCGATAGGACCAGAGAAATAAAGGCCGCTTGGTCAAGGCCACGACGTGTGAGACTCAGGATTTTTATTTCACCCCCCATAGAAAAAATCATTTTTGTCTACCGAGGGCTTCGAACACCGAACGTCGGCTTTTCAGCCAGCGGAACAGTGGTTTTAGCCGCACGGCCACGCGCTCTTCGATATTAGTGGTTAATTGGCGATTTCTTAATTTCCTCATTTGTTTTGAATTCGTTCCACACTATACCAAGTATTTTCCTTAGACATTTATTTTTGAATGCGTTCAACTTTGTTTCTATATCTCTTGTTGTTTTCCAGCTTTCACACGCATACGTAAGGGTTGATAGTACATTTGATTTGAATAGCCCAAGTTTTGTGTTTGTGCTGATTAGTTTTGATTTCCACAACTTTTCAAGGCTTCTGAAAGACATTGCTGCTTTAGCTATTCTGATTCTAATTTCTTTACTTGTATCCCCTTCTCGATCAATGTGACTTCCAAGATAGATAAAGTGATCGATCTCTTCTACTGGTTTGTTTTCCATGTATATTTTGTCATCTGTTGGAATTAAACTATTCATGACTTTCGTCTTTTCATGATTGATCTCAAGCCCAATTTTGCTGGCTATTGATGATAGTTCATTTGTGTTTTCCTGCATCATAGGGCCGAAAAAACTATCACTACTATCTACTGCTAATTTACACATTCTGTATCAGGTCTATGTTTCATTAACAACATCGTTTTTACGATAGTGGCTTGTTAAACCTCTGATCAACGGCTATATAACAAGCCGGAGAAAAATAATTCCTCCATTTTGGAAACAACCGGAAACTATACATGTTATGGGACTACTTTTTTTCGTTAACACTCCCTTTAACATACTTCATGCTGACAGGCTTAACACTGTGCTCTTTTCACTGCAGTTCTTATGCAAATTTTTTTTTTTTAAACTTTAAATAACAACGAGAAAATAAATGAAAATTGATTTAAACACGGGAGTTTTCTCTGACAATTTGCACAGCTTGTCGCAAAACAGATTAAATAAGAGAATTACAAGCTTTTAGTGGAAACAATTGCAGAAATATTAATAAATTAACAGCCACAAAAACCTGGCTCCAGGGTTCAATGTGTTGGTAATTAGAGCCAGTTTTTGCGGCTCGTGGTGTGAAATGGGTTAAGATAGAATCCTTACTGATAATAATGTTGATTATTATCAAGCAAATATTCAAGGACTGACAGAGATGATCCTTGTAAATATTTATCACTCCCTGAAACAGGCAAGCCTACCAGTTCCTCCGTTTGCAAAAACAGCAGCATGATCTATGATGGTATTACATATATGGACATTTGAAGTAAGATCTTGATTAATTATGGTTCACTAATCCCGAAGCGGTCAGTTATGAGTCACTGTCAACTTTCAGGCCATGTGTTGCTGAATATCTTTGGTAATCCATCAAGGATTAGCTGAAAACAATAAAAATATAGCTGGTGGAATCCAGGCTGTACTTTAAAGTTTGGGAGACTTTGGAGCTCCTATGGGTTTGTCCGTGTGCAGTGATAATGATCCCAATACAAAGAAACAAACAAAATATATAACAGACACAATAAATGAAAAAAAAATAAATGTATCTTTACCATTGTTCCTTGCGATACGGCCAGGCAAAAGGTTCCACTCTAAAGGGATTACCTCAAACAAAATCATCATCACAAAGTGCCATACCTGCTGGCATAGCTGATCATGTCTCTCCACAACTATCAATCTCAACAGTTATTTATCATTTCTGTTATTGACCTTCTGCCAAGCCATTCTCTTAAGATAACTGGTATAATTTCTCTTTGCTTCTCCCTATCTCTTCATTCCTCAGTTTTCCAGTTGTTACAATATATATTCCAGTTGTTCCCTTCTCATTACATGGCCAAAAAATGATGATTGTTTCTTTGGCTTCTTTCGGAACATTTTAATTACTCTTCTTAGCTGTCCATGGTATTCTCAACATTCTTCTGTAAAACCATATTTCTACAGCCTTTAGTGATTTTCTTGTCTTTTGTCCTATTGTCCATGATTCACATCCATATGTTAAGACTGGCTCTACATAACATTAAAAAAACTCTTTTTCTTATTTCTATTCAATGATGATCCATTGAAAACAAAACAAACAAAAAAAGAATAAATTTATCTTTACCATTGTTCCTTGAGACACGGCCAGGCACAAGGAATGACCCCAGCCAGAGATCTCTGCCTTCGAGGCTGCAGAGAGTATCCAACTTCCTCTAGATGATAAAATCAGCTCCACACAGTTGTCGTGACCTGCATGGGAGGTGATTCGGCAGCCGACACACTGGTCTCCCGCCAAGCTAAGGTAGGAATGACATCTTGGGTCGTACTTATCATTCTTAATGTACAGCATCGAGTTTCTATTGGATAGAAATAAAATAGTGCAAATTTGAAATCAACGAGAATACAGGAGTAAATATAAGATTCTTTTTTGTAAAATAAGAGAACCTGTCAATATGCCCCTGTGTGAATTCATTCCCATACCTCTTCTTGGGTAAACCATTAAAGGCTGTGTCTGAAAAGTGTTCCTTGTTGCAGTTTCCTCATATTCCAAGTCTGGCTTGCTGCAGGAGCTACTGAGTTTAGTGCTCTGTTCACACCGTGAGCTGTGTGTTTCATCCGTTTTAATCATATTTCAATACTCCAATTGTTTATGATGAATGATGATATCGTATGACAGAGAACAGATGGTTGTGTTCAATTTCTGTACGGTTTCGCCTTATGTCTTTTGGCGTGTGCTGAGACTACTATGATGGGGACTACAGCTACCTTTCTTTGTTTGGGAGATGAGATAGTAATTCAGATGATTCCACTGGCACGGGCGGTTGAGCAATTATGGATTTTAATTCGTTTGCAGTGATACCGGGGTCTTCCATAACCATAACCACCATAACCATAACCACCATAACCATAACAATAACCATTCTTGGGTAAACACAAGTGTGTGACAGCTGTGTAGCAAAAGTTCAAAGAAAATCTGATTTTCTTACCTTCAAATGTAACAATTAATGTTTATAAATTTAAAAAAGGTGTTGTAAAAACGCAACTCATGGATAAATGTTGTTATCTAGGGTAAACAAAACAGCAGAAACATTCTTTCCTAACACTACCACTCAATAAATAAAAAAACAAATTCACTAACTAAACAACAAACGTCCATTATCACTTTCCTCCACTCTTCACATATCATCATCATCATTAAGTGCCATATCCACATCTAAGATTGGCTACCATGGAGCGCCATTCCGTTCTGTCTCTTGCTTTGATGGTGCAGGTTGTCATAGGCTGACTTGTCCATCTTTTGATGTTACTTGTCCATGTTAGTCTTGGTCTGCCTCTTCTATCTTGTGTTTTCCCTTCCAATATTACTTTTAGTAGGCTCCTGTGTCTTTTAACAAGCCCCATAAATCTCATTTGTCGTGTTTGAATTGTTTTTAGTAGTTCGCTTTCTGTTCTGTTTTCTTCTCCAATGTTCATGTTTCTGCACCATACATAAATGTAGAGAAGATGTAACATTTTGCTATTCTTAGTTTTAGCCCTGGTGTTATTTGTTTTGATGTTAGTATGTGCTTCATGACATTAAAATTACTTTTTCCATTCCTATTCTTTTGTTTATTTCAGTTGTACATTTCCCATCACTGGTTATAGTATGTCCAAGGTGGTTATAAAAATCATATTATATCTCATATGAGTTATCTCTTATAAATATCACATACTATCAGACTTACTTAAGAATCACATAAACAGGCTTCCAAACGTGACCTTTGATGGAGTCATGAGAGCTGAGATGGAGAACCCCTTCCTTGTGGATTGTACTGCTAGAGCTAGGACTACCTGAGGAGGAGTCTTCCCAGAAAACTAGAGAGTAATCCCACAGTGAGACATCTTGAGGCTGTGAAGAAACATTTGAGTTTGTGTCAAAAATGAAGTTCATTACATTATTACACTTCTTCTGATAACACTTAGTTCTTGATTACAAGTGTTCTTGACTAAAGAACCATCAACATTGTACACAAACACTGTTAATTAGTGCTCCAATATTTTTGTTTCCTACACATAGATGTGTTCTTGTAAACAGAATCACCAACACTTTACTTTGTCAGTGTTCGTTAATATCTCATTTTCTTTTATTATGCCAGTATTCTATCTTCAAGAAAAGACGATGGTCATATGTTGGACATGTGATGAGGAGAAATAATAATCAAATAACAAAGAAAGCCCTCATGTGGGAAACAACAGGTAAGAGGAAAAGAGGCCGACCCAGAGAGACATTGAGAACATTGATGAGAGAGGCAAGAGCAGCAGGAATTGGCTCCCTCAATGAGATAGAGTTGCTAACACAGAACAGAGACAAATGGCGAGATTTTATAAAAGATCTTTACAAGGATTGAAAACTGCTAGAACAAAAATTTAGATAAGAGAAAGGGTATCTGGGACTATGCCCTAAGGGTCGCTATGGCTCGAAAGGCCAATAGATAGATAGATTTTTTTTTGCTAAGAAGAGTAATGAAGATGTCCTGAAAGAGGCCAAAGCAAAAAGAGAGCTAATTTCCAATATTAGGAAGAAATAATCATCATTTTTTGGCCATGTAATGAGAAGGGAACAACTGGAATATATTGTAACAACTGGGAAAATTGAAGGATGAAAAGATGGAAGCAAAGAGAAAAGATACCAGACAGCTTAAGAGAATGGCTTGGCAGAAGGCCAACAACAGAAATGATAAATAGCTGTCGAGATTGAATGTTGTGGAGAGACATGATCACCTATGCCAGCAGGCATGGTACTTGATAATGATTCTTTCTTGGGTTAAGTCTTAGTTTAAGCACATAAATTATTTCAGTTCAGAAGAGTAGTGCCCCCTTGAGTAACATTCACACCATTACTTGATGGTTCACTAATGTATAATTAGAAGACCCCTAATGATAGAGAAAAGTGCATTCGCGTAGTGCCCATTTGTGGCAGACTTTTACAACAATATTGTTCATCGTCACCCTATCCCTACAACTGAGAAAACAAAACTGAATCCAAATAATCCAAGGGGAATTACTGCACAAATACCTGGGGTCAATAGTTAATAACGAATGTAGAGATCATTTTTAGTATTTTAGTTTGTTCACCAGCTTTCACTTCAGGCGAAGTTCCTAGAGTTTAGAAACTGAATATTTTGCGTGTTAATCCATTTTTCCATGGCAGCCGCATTCACAGGGGTCTTTTGCCACACAGGCAGATAACTCAGACTTTGGAGGTACTCGTAATTTTTTCCGCCGATGAGTAATTGACGTTTTAAGCCAGGCTTTGCTGCAGAGACCAGGGGCAGCTGTCACAGAGAGAAATCACAAATAATAATCCCAACTGGTGCAGCCGGGATTTGAACTCACAACCTTTTTGTCTCAATGCCAACATCTTGCCTCGCGACCAACCAGTCCCCCTATTTTTTTTTTCTTTTTTTTTTTTTTAGTAATATGAGAACAACTGTAGCTTTGTCTGATGTCAACTAAGGGGATATCACCAATTTTGCTGAAATAATTTATGTTTCTAAACTAGAAAGTTACCCTTTTATGTTTCAATGGCATCTGTAAACATCACACAATGCTCTTGACATGAATATACCCGACTGGGAAGAGCTTGTTTAAGATAGATGGAGACACAAACAGCAAATGAAGACAGACAAACTTCATTTGAGAATGCTTGCTATCTGTACACAAAGGAAGAAAAAGGCAATCTCAAAGGAAGAAAAAGGCAATCTCAAAGGAAGAAAAAGGCGAAAACAAAGGAGGAAAAAAGCAATTTCAATGGAGGAAAAAAGCAATGTCAAAGGAAGAAAATGGCAATCTCAAAGGAGGAAAAAAAGCAATCTTAAAGGAGGAAAAAGGCAATCTCAAAGGAGGAAAAAGGCAATCTTAAAGGAGGAAAAAGGCAATCTCAAAGGAGGAAAAAGGCAATCTCAAAGGAGGAAAAAGGCAATCTCAAAGGAGGAAAAAAGCAATCTTAAAGGAGGAAAAAGGCAATCTCAAAGGAGGAAAAAGGCAATCTCAAAGGAGGAAAAAGGCAATCTCAAAGGAGGAAAAAGGCAATCTCAAAGGAGGAAAAAGGCAATCTCAAAGGAGGAAAAAGGCAATCTCAAAGAAAAAAAAGGCAATCTCAGAAGAAGAAAAAGGCAATCACAAAGGAAGAAAAAGGCAATCACAAAGGAATAAAAAGGCGAAAACAAAGGAGGAAAAAAAGCAATTTCAAAGGAGGAAAAAGGCAATCTCAAAGGAAGAAAAAGGCAATCTCAAAGGAAGAAAAAGGCAATCTCAAAGGAATAAAAAGGCGAAAACAAAGGAGGAAAAATGTAATTTCATAGGAGGAAAAAGGCAATCTCAAAGGAAGAAAAAGGCAATCTCAAAGGAAGAAAAAGGCAATCTCAAAGGAAGAAAAAGGCAATCTCAAAGGAAGAAAAAGGCAATCTCAAAGGAAGAAAAAGGCAATCTCAAAGGAAGAAAAAGGCAATCTCAAAGGAAGAAAAAGGCAATCTCAAAGGAAGAAAAAGGCTATCTCAAAGGAAGAAAAAGGCAATCTCAAAGGAAGAAAAAGGCAATCTCAAAGGAATAAAAAGGCGAAAACAAAGGAGGAAAAATGTAATTTCATAGGAGGAAAAAGGCAATCTCAAAGGAAGAAAAAGGCAATCTCAAAGGAAGAAAAAGGCAATCTCAAAGGAAGAAAAAGGCAATCTCAAAGGAGGAAAAAGGCAATGTCAATGAATAA
Source organism: Megaustenia siamemsis (assembly GCA_032433765.1). NCBI lineage: Eukaryota > Metazoa > Mollusca > Gastropoda > Stylommatophora > Ariophantidae > Megaustenia > Megaustenia siamemsis. The sequence continues at coordinate 23,997,389 of JAVIAB010000104.1, forward strand.
AGAGGCAATCTCAGAGGAAGAAAAAAGGCAATCTCAAAGGAATAAAGAGGCAATCTCAGAGGAAGAAAAAGGCAATCTCAAAGGAGGAAAAAGGCAATGTCAATGAATAAAGAGGCAATCTCAGAGGAAGAAAAAGGCAATCTCAAAGGAATAAAGAGGCAATCTCAAACAAGATTTTTCATAAGGGCATGAAATCCACTGTCTCTTGAGATTGACAGATTGCTGCTGCGCTACTATTGATGTGAGATCTCACATAATACAAAAAAAAAATCCTTTGTACCTCAGGAAACACAACAAATAACACTATGAGGCAGCCGAACATGCTGATGGACTTACAGTGGCCGTATGAATAGACGATATAATACGTCAGGGCCATGTGATAATATTTCAGGTCATAAATCAACTTGAGACAGGAAATCCGAGTCCCCATGTCTCTCCTAGTGTAAACACACAGTTTGTGTCAAAAGTTAAAAGAAAATACTATTTTTAGAGCTCCTAATGTTACAATTAAATGGTAATAAATTTTAAAACGGTATCGTAAACACGTGAGTCACACACAGATAGGCACCATAATTTTGGGTTCATATCTAATGTTTGTATATTAATAACTAATCTATCTCTATGTAAAAGCTGTTGGTACCCACCTTACAACCAAGTTCTCCAGAGATATACTTCCTTAGAGCAATTTTTTGTAAGGGGACTTCACTGCCAACACTGAACCTTGACTTTCCAGAAGCATGCTCATTGGCTGCTTTCACGACATCAGCCAAGCAGGTCAGAATAGCTCTATAAATATAAAACAGTTAGTTCCCTTCAAAGATGGCACACAGGGCATAATTTAAAAAAGAAAAATTTCAGCGTCCTATGATTCTCTGCTGTTATCTTTCCGGTAACATCCGACTTTGCACAAGACTTGCTGTGTCTTATCACATGTCCAGCTCAATGTCAGCAAGGGAGCTGATGCCCACTGTAATTGCCTCACTTATCAGCGTTCTTCTTAGTATTTCTCTAGGTCGACCGATTTTTCTTTTGCCTCACTGTTTCATATTTGAGTGCCTACCTTACATTTCTCGCGTTATCTTTTACCATCACATGACAGTCAATGTATGCCCACCTTTTCCTGATTACATCTATCTTCTAATGCCATGAGGTCTAGGTTTATCTCTTTGAGCTAGGAAGACTGTTAAGAGCTGGGCTGTAATGTCTTTCTTGAATTCTGCTCGAGGACATTGGAACTTGTCTTGCCTAGAAATACTGCAATACTAGGTCTTCTATATCAGTACATCTCACCATTGTGGAGAACATAGCCATCTTTACCTGTTAGCCAGCCTGTTTTGATGCAGGCTCTTTCCAAGGAGACCGACTTGGAGGTCAAGTCGAGGTCTTGGTCAACTGATGCGCCACCGGCCATGCTGTAGCAAATGTAAGTCACAAGGGCATGAACTCTCCTCCTTAATTATAAATATTATTGACTGCATTGCCATTTCTCTTACTTCTGCACTAGTCACAAACTCATTCCATTATGTACAAAATATTTGCCTGAGATATTTGTTTTTGAAAGATCTACTTCGTTTTCTATTTCTTTAGTTGCTTTCCAGCTGTCACATGCATAGTAAGGGTGGTTAATACATCTGATGGGCTCTGTATGCAGGAAGTGGGTAGACTCATTACAGAAGTCAACAATACACAGTCCCCTTTGCCTTTGTCCATGGACATGCAGGAGTCCGGGGGAATGAAAGAGTGGACAGGCTGGATAGTGGTACTGTCATCAAAGGCGATCAACCAATGGATCAGGTGGACATCATCAATGCCCTCCGAGATGCAGTAAGGGCACAGGACTTCGAAAACCATGAGTCTATGTCTTTTCCTTGGAGGAGAGAGATGGAGTTAGATGGGGGCAGCCAAAAATAAGATGCTTAACAGACACATAAGAGAACTTGCAAAACAATACAGAGCTGGAGAAGGAGGTGTAGGAGAGGCAGAGGAGGAGGAGAAGCAGAGAAGTAGAAGGGGAGGAGGAAGAATAAGAAGTGGAGGAGAAACAGAAGAAAAAGTGGAAGAAAATAAGAAGAGGAATAAGAAGTGGAAGAAGAGAAAGAATAAGAAGAGGATGAAGAAGAAGTGGAAGAGGAATAAAAGAGGTGGAAGAGAAGGAGGAGAAGACAAAGGTGAAAGTAGAAGATGGATGAGAAGAAAAAGAAAAAGAGTCAGCCTGGGATTGAACCCTCATTCACTAAACTGCTAAGCCTGTGTACAAAGCACTATTGACCACTGATTTGAAGCAAGTGAGAACAAGTGCATTTCTTACTGTGAGAGCCTGTTGTGGCCAGGAGATAGCCATAATCTCTGCTTCTGCTTGCTCTTTCCTCTACTTTCTATGTTTAATGTTTGTCCATTTAAGCCAGTCTGAAACCAAAATATATCATATTTAATTAGGGTTAAAGTTGAATTAGAAATAGAGTTAAAGTTAATCAGAATTAGAGTTAAAGTTAACTCAGAATTAGAGTTAACTCAGAATTACAGTTAACTCAGAATTAACAAAGTTCCTAGTCTAGGAACTGAATTTTGCATGTAAATCATCTTTCCCTGGGAGCCATGTGCACAGGGGTCCCTCACCCCACAGGCAGTAACTCTGTCTTTGAAGGTACTCATATTCTTTCCATTGATGAGTTATTGATGTTTCAAGCCAGGCCTCACTGCTGAGACCAGATGTGGTTGCTGCAGAAAGAAATCACAAATAATAAACCCAATTGGCACAGCCAGGATTTGAACTCACAACCTCCCTGTCTCAAGACTGGCGTCTTGCCTTCGATCGGTGTTCAGAGGATTAAGAAGAATAAAAAGACCATCAAGGCAAGTGACAAAGTGAAATAGCACTCACTGACACCCTTCAATGTTTGTTAATCCGTTTTTCCCTGGCAGCCAAGTGCACAGGAGTCCCTCGCCGAACAGGCAGATAACTCCGTCTTTGGAGGTACTCATATTTTATCTGTACATGAGTAATTGACGTTTCAAGCCGGGCCTCGCTGCTGAGAGAAAGGCAATCTGAGGACCAGGGGTGGTTGCCGCAGAGATAAATCACAAATAAAAATCTCAACTGGTGCAGCCGGGATTTGAACTCACATGCTCTCTGTCTCGAGGCCGGCATCTTGCCTCGAGACCAACCAGTCCCCTAGCACAAAATTATGATGACAGTTCATCTTCGGCAGCATACTCTGCCTCCATCTTCTTCTCTAATATATGTCACGAACAGCGTGAAATCACAAAAGTAAACAGCAAAATACCATATTAATTGAACGTACACTGAGAAATATAATATCTGTGAGCTGTGTGCAGGATTGTCGGACAAACTTTTTGGTGGCACGCTGATACTGCAAAATGTACAGGCATTGGTCAGAAATGAGAAGGTAGGTCACTCCCGGATCTCCCTCGGTGTGGTTTTTCCAGGTCACAAACATCTGTGAATAAAGAAAATATAGATACTGACCTCACGTAAAAATGGTGGATGTTAATTATAAAGAATTAATGAATAGTTGAATCCAATATAGTTACAGCTATGAAGATTGTTTGGCTGGTGTGTTCAATCGAGTACTTAGAACCTGGGAAAGAGTGGGCACGAGTGCTGTCAGGGTGCGGTATGTCCTTTCTCGTTGTCATCACAGTGGACAGAAAATGTAGAGAATAAAACTCCATTGGTCGTTGAGACAGAAGTCCAGGCCCTGATTTTTGAGAACTCTCAGATTCTGAGAGTCATTAACACAGATGGGGTTGTCATTTGGCACAAGCAAGATTTGTGGGCTTTCATGGCTCATGTTGGAGAGGCAGAACTATGAAGGAAGACAAATGGGCTTTCTTACTGACTACAAGTAATTTGAGTTGTTGGAAATTATGGCTGTCACTAAAGCATTTGAATAGTTTGAGACACAGACTTATACACATGCCTGTTTCTTCAGTGACTCAATGAGTATGTTCAGAAGGCAGACTGGACTCAATGGCAGTGGTTAGTCTCTTGAGAGGTCTATTCTAATAAGTGTCTGCTTCATTTTTGTGTCAGGGCATGTGGGTGTAAGAGATAATGAGTGTGCTGACAGACTTGCCAGTTTGGCTGATGTTGTGTGTGATAAGTTTGTGAGTGATAAATGTTAGATACTAACTACATACAACAATAAATGTTAGACACTAACTACATAGAGTGATAAATGTTAGATACTAATTACATAGAGTGATAAATGTTAGATACTAACTACATACAGCAATAAATATTAGATACTAACTACATACAGCAATAAATGTTAGATACTAACTACATACAACAATAAATGTTAGATACTAACTACATACAGCAATAAATATTAGATACTAACTACATACAGCAATAAATGTTAGATACTAACTACATACAGCAATAAATGTTAGATACTAACTACATATAACAATAAATGTTAGATACTAACTACATACAGCAATAAATGTTAGATACTAACTACATACAGCAATAAATATTAGATACTAACTACATACAACAATAAATGTTAGATACTAACTACATACAGCAATAAATATTAGATACTAACTACATACAACAATAAATGTTAGATACTAACTACATACAGCAATAAATGTTAGATACTAACTACATTCAACAATAAATGTTAGATACTAACTACATACAACAATAAATGTTAGATACTAACTACATACAACAATAAATGTTAGATACTAACTACATACAACAATAAATGTTAGATACTAACTACATACAACAATAAATGTTAGATACTAACTACATACAACAATAAATGTTAGATACTAACTACATACAACAATAAATGTTAGATACTAACTACATACAGCAATAAATGTTAGATACTAACTACATACAACAATAAATATTAGATACTAACTACATACAACAATAAATGTTAGACACTAACGTTAGACACTAACGTTAGACACTAACTACATACAACAATAAATGTTAGATACTAACTACATACAGCAATAAATATTAGATACTAACTGCATACAACAATAAATGTTAGACACTAACGTTAGACACTAACTACATACAACAATAAATGTTAGATACTAACTAACTACATACAGCAATAAATATTAGATACTAACTACATACAACAATAAATGTTAGACACTAACTACATACAGCAATAAATGTTAGATACTAACTACATACAGCAATAAATATTAGATACTAACTACATACAACAATAAATGTTAGATACTAACTACATACAACAATAAATGTTAGATACTAACTACATACAGCAATAAATATTAGATACTAACTACATACAACAATAAATGTTAGATACTAACTACATACAGCAATAAATGTTAGATACTAACGTTAGACACTAACTACATACAGCAATAAATGTTAGATACTAACTACATACAACAATAAATATTAGATACTAACTACATACAACAATAAATGTTAGATACTAACGTTAGACACTAACTACATACAGCAATAAATGTTAGATACTAACTACATACAACAATAAATGTTAGACACCCCTTCCTCTTAGCCTTCACTCGTTAAGTGGTCATGGGGGTGCTATGTAACTAGATTACAGCAAAGCTACGATATACTTGCGTCTTTAGGCCTGACACATCCATCTTTGACATGGTTATATTTTTAAAACAATTTTTGCCCAGGCAGCCATTTTTGGCCTACTCTTTTCGGCTTTTAACTTCCATGGATTCATTTATGTGCACGAGTGTACAACAGCGCCCTCTATTTTTAACATTTTCACGAGAGGGCTAAACATTGGGTCTTTTCTTCTTCTTAGCTTTCCCCCATTAAGTGGGCATGGATAAGTTGTATCGCTAGTTTATGGCATGGCTGCTATAACTGCGCATTTCAGCCCGACACATTCACTTTCAGGACCAGAACAGGAAACAGGTTATTTTTAGGTTTGGACCAGATTAATTTTCCTGTTTCAAAAAATTTCACCGTATAACTTTTTCATTTGATTACTTCACACAATAATTGAGATAAATGAGGTATTTGTTATACATCACTGGAAAGGGAAATGGATATAGAAAATGAAAATAGCAATATATTTATGATATGTGATTACTTGAAGGAATAAATATATTTTTAAAATATAAAATATTCAAGGTAGATAATTTAAAATTTAAAATATGGTAATTCCTTTAATTCTTATTAATTAAAGTAAAGTTAATGGTTACTTTAAAATGTAAAAAAGAACACAAGACAGGCAGTCAAAGTTACCTTGATAAACTTCTCATCCTCTCTAGAAAACACATTCAACATCATCTCTAGAACTGTGTTGTTGTCAATCCTGCAGAGGAAACACACAAATATGTCAGCTTTAGCATTAAAATAATTACACCTGGGTTTTTATGTTATGGTTAGTTGAAGGCACCGGTATCACTGCAAACAAATTAAAATCCATGATTGCTCAACTGCCCATGCCAGTGGAATTATCCAAATAAAAATTCATCTCACTGAAGGATCCAAACAAAGAAAGGCAACGGCAGTCTCCATCATAGCAGCTACAGCACACACCAACATAAGGCTAAGCAGCACTGAAAGTGAAGGCAACTGAACTGTCCTTCATTATACGATATCATTCATCGTAAGCAATTGTAGTACTGAAACACAATCCGGTTGAAAAACACGGCTAACAGTGTGCACAGAGCATTAAACGCAGTAGCTCCAGCAGCAAGCCAGACTTGGAATATAACTGCAACAAGGAACACTTTTGAGACTGAGCCTCAATGGTTCTTGCTGCCCATCCGCAATATTGACCGGAAGTACTTTTTTATGTGGGAAGATAATATCAGAAAATCACCCTTCATCACATCTCAGAAACCAGCTCTTAACTATGAAGGATGAAAGGAAATTGTGATGTCATCATCAAAAGTGCACAACACAGCTGTTTGTCACGGATACTTTAGTTGATCTGCTCATTTATGCCTTTCCAGAAACATAAAGCGACGGCTTCTGGGTTCACCCAGCCTTTAATGGGTACCTGATTTTTTTCAGGGAAAGTGAAGCGGCACGGGCGTAATACCGACCACATTACCCCAAAAATCATGTGCCGAAGGTCTGTAAAATATATGGTCACTAACACCATATTCCCTATACGCCGCCACTTGGCGTGACAGGGGTAAAAAGCAGAAGAAAGAAGAAGAAGAAACATAAACTACATATGCTTCCTCTATTGTATATTCAAAGTGACCAGAAGCAGCTGTATTTTAAAACTGTTAAATTTTTGTTGCTAAAAATGTAATATTGTATTCCACAAAATTTTCAAATTTGCCAGTCTTGGTTATTACGAGCATTAACTTCTAAAATATTGTTCACACATAAATATTTACTGCTGTCAGAAAAATCAAATATAACATTTTAGTGTCTGCTGTCACAAAGTCAAACCACTTCCATAAAAAAATCAATGTTAAGAATGAGGGGAATGTGCTAGGCTCAAGTCATTTTCATCCACAAACTTTGCTAACTTCATAGACTGGAACTAGGAGGCAACATCACCTCCCAGGAGCAGAGCTGGAAGTTGTCAGCGACCCACAGCTGATGGCTTGCAACAAGATCAGTCCTGCCACAAACTTTGCTAATTTCCTAGATTGGAACTAGGAGGCAAAGTCACTCCCAGGAGCAGAGCTGGAAGTTGTCAGCGGCCCACAACTGATGGCTTGTGACAGGATCAGTCCATCCACAAACATTGCTAACTTCCTAGATTGGAACTAGGAGGCAAAGTGGCCCCCCAGGAGCAGAGCTGGAAGTTGTCAGCGACCCACAGCTGATGGCTTGCAACAGGATCGGTGAACCTGAACCATCCAGACCCTACATCTCTCCGCTGTGCCTCCAGTAACAGACTAACCTGCCTAGTCTGGCCAAATCGAGTAGGATCGAAGAGGGAAGATAACCCTGTACTAAAAAATAACATGCTGAAGTCGGATGTGTTGGGCCGAAAGGCGCAAATATCACAATTTTACTGTAAACCACAACACAATTTAGACACGCCCACTTAATGTCCTCTTAAGGGCAGATGATGATGAGGTGTATTCCTTTGGTCATCGGGTGAATGTAAGAGAGATTGGAACTAAAATACCACTTGGAGATGAAAAAAAAATATCTTTCTTTCTTCACTTCCTCTTGTATCCATTTGGGTGTTGAGGGAGGTACCAAGTTCTGGTTTTTGCAGCTTCAATTATTGTCGATATTGTTGTAGTGCTTCTTTGATGTTGTCTGTCCATTATCTTTTGTGTCTGCCTCTTGCTCTTCTCCCTTCACCACTTTTAATATATGCTTTGTATGGTAAGGATTCACACGGCATTCTTTCTAGATGGACAAACCAGTTTATTTGTTGTTTCTGTATGTAGCTTAGGATTATCTCAATGCCTACTCATTGTCTTATAATATAATTTCTGATACTGTCTTTTCTGGTCACTCCAAGCATTTTTCTCAGACATTGCATCTCTCTGGGTATCCTGTTTTGTGACCTGGATTTTTGCAAAACCAAGAGTATTCTCTGATCTCCACAGTTCTCGTAATCAATTTATTTGAAATTGTGTGGGATTGGTAAAAATGAAGAGAATAACTTCCCCAGTGGTTTGCTGGGCCCGTCACAGGATCATTCCAACTCTGCACATGAAATTGATGAAATATACTCTTGTTAGAATCACATTTTTATGCACATTTAACACCTAACATGTCATGCCACACTGGAGCCATGACAGCTCAATCACTAGTGAACTGGACTACAAAGGAAGGCTTCCGGGTTCACCCAGCCTTAAATGGGTACCAGACTTTTCAAGAAAAAGTAAAGCGGCACGAGCGTAATACCGACCACATTACCCAAAAAATCATGTGCTGAAGGTCTATAAAAATTATGATCACTAACACCATATTCCCTATATGCCACTTGGCATGATGGGGCTCTTTACTTTAATTCTTTTTTAACATCCTGCCACACTTAAGAGTTTGCTTACATCACCATCTTTAGACATGTTAATAAATACTCTTTAGACATGTTAATAAATACTCTTTAGACATGTTAATAAATACTCTTTAGACATGTTAATAAATACTCTTTAGACATGTTAATAAATACTCTTTAGACATGTTAATAAATACTCTTTAGACATGTTAATAAATACTCTTTAGACATGTTAATAAATACTCTTTAGACATGTTAATAAATACTCTTTAGACATGTTAATAAATACTCTTTAGACATGTTAATAAATATCTTTAGACATGTTAATAAATACTCTTTAGACATGTTAATAAATACTCTTTAGACATGTTAATAAATACTCTTTAGACATGTTAATAAATACTAAAATACAGATCAGTCCCGTCTTCTTCAATGCTCACCAGTTTGCAGCAAACCATAATGTCTGTGCCTTTCTGACTGACACACTGGTCTCCAGAACAGGTAGTTTTTTAACTGCTTACTAAATTTTGACCAGAGAGTGACCATTTTTTTGGGCCCGCTCTTTTTAACTTTCAACTGTAAAAAGTTTTTAACATATGCAGAGTGCACATGAGACACCTTGTTTTTTCACTTTTACTCAAAACTTGATTCACGATTTTTAAACATAGAAACCAAGAAAGGGTCAAACCATGAAGAAACCAAGAAAGGGTCAAACCATGAAGAAACCAAGAAAGGGTCAAACCATGAAGAAACCATGAAAGGGTCAAACCATGAAGAAACCATGAAAGGGTCAAACCATGAAGAAACCATGAAAGGGTCAAACCATGAAGAAACCATGAAAGGGTCAAACCATGAAGAAACCAAGAAAGGGTCAAACCATGAAGAAACCATGAAAGGGTCAAACCATGAAGAAACCATGAAAGGGTCAAACCATGAAGAAACCATGAAAGGGTAAAACCATGAAGAAACCATGAAAGGGTCAAACCATGAAGAAACCAAGAAAGGGTCAAACCATGAAGAAACCATGAAAGGGTCAAACCATGCAGAAACCAAGAAAGGGTCAAACCATGAAGAAACCATGAAAGGGTCAAACCATGAAGAAACCATGAAAGGGTCAAACCATGAAGAAACCAAGAAAGGGTCAAACCATGAAGAAACCAAGAAAGGGTCAAACCATGAAGAAACCATGAAAGGGTCAAACCATGAAGAAACCATGAAAGGGTCAAACCATGAAGAAACCATGAAAGGGTCAAACCATGAAGAAACCAAGAAAGGGTCAAACCATGAAGAAACCATGAAAGGGTCAAACCATGAAGAAACCATGAAAGGGTCAAACCATGAAGAAACCAAGAAAGGGTCAAACCATGAAGAAACCATGAAAGGGTCAAACCATGAAGAAACCATGAAAGGGTCAAACCATGAAGAAACCATGAAAGGGTCAAACCATGAAGAAACCATGAAAGGGTCAAACCATGAAGAAACCATGAAAGGGTCAAACCATGAAGAAACCATGAAAGGGTCAAACCATGAAGAAACCATGAAAGGGTCAAACCATGAAGAAACCATGAAAGGGTCAAACCATGAAGAAACCATGAAAGGGTCAAACCATGAAGAAACCATGAAAGGGTCAAACCATGAAGAAACCAAGAAAGGGTCAAACCATGAAGAAACCATGAAAGGGTCAAACCATGAAGAAACCATGAAAGGGTCAAACCATGAAGAAACCAAGAAAGGGTCAAACCATGAAGAAACCATGAAAGGGTCAAACCATGAAGAAACCAAGAAAGGGTCAAACCATGAAGAAACCATGAAAGGGTCAAACCATGAAGAAACCATGAAAGGGTCAAACCATGAAGAAACCATGAAAGGGTCAAACCATGAAGAAACCATGAAAGGGTCAAACCATGAAGAAACCAAGAAAGGGTCAAACCATGAAGAAACCATGAAAGGGTCAAACCATGAAGAAACCATGAAAGGGTCAAACCATGAAGAAACCATGAAAGGGTCAAACCATGAAGAAACCATGAAAACAAAAAGAAAAGTTCCCAGTGACTGTGGCTAGATCTGGAGTTTCCTTGTTCAGAGTCATCTTACCTCTAGATAACCTAACCCTGCCATTTCAGTAAATGCTAAAACATGTCAGTAAATGCTAAAACATGTCAGTAAATGCTAAAACATGTCAGTAAATGCTAAAACATGTCAGTAAATGCTAAAACATGTCAGTAAATGCTAAAACATGTCAGTAAATGCTAAAACATGTCAGTAAATGCTAAAACATGTCAGTAAATGCTAAAACATGTCAGTAAATGCTAAAACATGCCATAAATGCTAAAACATGTCAGTAAATGCTAAAACATGTCAGTAAATGCTAAAACATGTCAGTAAATGCAAAAACATGTCAGTAAATGCAAAAACATGCCATAAATACTAAAACATGTCAGCAAGTGCCAAAACATGTCAGTAAATGCTAAAAAATGTCAGCAAATGCCAGAACATGTCAGTAAAGCTAAAACAATTAAGTAAATGCTAAAACATGTCAGTAAATGCTAAAACATGTCAGTAAATGCCAAAACATGTCAGTAAATGCCAAAATATGTCAGTAAATGCCAAAATATTGTGTCAGTAAATATTAAAATACCTTGTCACTATATGTTAACATATCATATCAGTAAATAAAAAAATAGGTTACTAAACAGCTCTATGTAAAATATGCCGCTATGTATGTATATATAAATATATATATATTTATTTATTACGTAACATACCATTCAACATACATACACAATTACATAATGATCTGTATTTATGTATGTACTTTGAGAAAAAAAACCCAGATATTCAAAATTTGTAAGCTTAACCTGAGAGCCATGTCAGCGCCTCTAGTTTCAGGCTCTTGTTGGCTTCCATCATCCTGTGGAGAGTCCTGGGAAGAGTCATAAATCTGATTTATGCTGTCCTTCCCATGCTAGAAAATGAAACAAAATAGAATCAATAAAATTAAACTGTTAGAAAATTATATTCAGTATATAAACAATAGTAGGAAAACAGAAGTAATGGTCATATCGAAGAAACAATCATCACCATCATGCAGTATAAAAATAAACGAGACAAATTTGAAACAAGTGCAATGTGTCAAATACTTAGGTAAAATAATAACATCAGATGGAAGATGCACCACTGAAATAAATAGCTGAATAGCTCAGGCTAAAATAGCATTTCAGAAAATTAAAAACATCTTATGTAACAAATCTTTGTCAGTAGAAGTGAAAAAGAGAGTTCATCTGTGCTATATAGAACCAATACTGACCTATGGAAGCGAATAATGGACAGTAAACAAACAGATGGAACTGATTAGAGGCCACAGAGATGGGATTTCTCAGAAGAATGTTCAGAGTTCCCTGGACAGCTAAAAAGACCAATGTGGAAATTCTCAAAGAGGCCAACACAAAAAGGGAGCTCCTAAGAAACATCAGAAAGAAACGATAAACATTTTTCGGGCACATCATAAGAAGAGGAAAGTTGGAATACTTGTTTCTATCTATCTATCTATTGTCCTTTCAAACCGAAGACGGCACATAGGGCAGAACCACAATCTCAAAAACACAAACCTTTTGTGCCAAAATGGCACATATTGCAGAGATCACTGCTCTAAAATTTATGGTGCTGTTTCCATAACAATACTTTTTACAATGACAGCTTGTCAAGCCATCGATCAACCTCCTTAGTCGCCTCTTACGACAAGCCTGGAAGGTCATAGTGTCACTATTCTTTACTTCCCTTATAATGAGGCCCCAGGAACACACAACTGGCAAATTACAGGGAAAGAGAGATAGTGGATGATAAAGAGAGAAAATACTAGATAGCTTGGTTTCATGGCATGGGAAACAGTCAACAACAGAATTGAGTTATTGAGTTATTTGTGGGTATCATCATTGCACTCCGAACATGTCCATATGTGCTCCGATCCCCTCCTCAGCAAGTCCCGCAGTGTCCAGCGACTGACGACTCCAGTTCTATGTTGGTTGATAAGTCTTCTTACACGGCCACTAAGTTTCTCATTTCTGGCTGTACCCATCTTAACTTCCATCTCTATCATCCGAAGAAGTGACGTGGATCTGTGTTTGTCGAAGACCTATGCTCTTCCCACATCTTGGAGGGCATTGATGATGTCCGCCCAATCCATTGGTTGACTGTCCTCAACGACAGCGTAGCTATCCAATCTGTCCGCTCTTTCATTTCCCCGTACTCCCGCATGTCCAGGGACATAGACAAAGGTGACCTTACGCATTTTTTACCTCTGCAATGACTCCAACCATTGCATGCGTACAGAGCCCGCCTCCACTCTTTTTATCATGCTAATCGAATCACTCAGTATACAGGTGTGGGTGTAGTCTTGTGACTCTAACCAGTTGAATGCCTTGGTCATGCTACTCGTGGTCATGACGTATGCACCACTGTTTTCTTTGACTATTCTGCCTGCCGAGCGTGCTGCAAATGCCCATGCACTTCTTTGGTGTCTTATTACAGATCCGTCTGTATAGATGACTGCATCTTTCTTATCGGTGTTATTGCAGATGAGACTGTTGACCTCCGCATTAACCACGACCGAGTTCTGTTCCCTGAGAATTGATACAATGTACTGTGGATAGAGAACTGCCGAAGGACATGATCGCCTACACCAATCATTATGGCACATGATGATGATATAAACAAATTGATCAGAGGGGTCCAGGTTGAATCCCTAGATGTGGTGGATTCATTTTCAGACCAACGAGGCTCAAAGGCTCACAGACCATCGAGGCTCAAAGGCTCACAGACCATCGAGGCTCAAAGGCTCACAGACCGTCGAGGCTCAAAGGCTCACAGACCAACGAGGCTCAAAGGCTCACAGACCATCGAGGCTCAAAGGCTCACAGACCGTCAAGGCTCAAAGGCTCACAGACCAACGAGGCTCAAAGGCTCACCCAGTCTAAAAAAAAATTGGGTACCAGAGATTTTTCTACGAAGTAAAGGTGGCCTGGTGTGATACTGACCACATCACCCAAAAATGTGCCGTGGTCATAGCAAAATCTGGTCACTAACACTGTATTTCCCATAAATCTAGAAAGGCAGAGGGAGGGAACTTTTACTTTTGTTTTACTTATATATATACACACACTTATATATATATGTAAATCAAAGTTCTATCTATCTATTGTCCTTTCGAGCCGAAGACGGCACATAGGGCAGAACCACAATCTCAAAAACAGGAATACTTGTGTGCCAAAATGGCACATATTGCAGAGATCACTGCTTCTAAAATTTATGGTTCGGTTTCCATAACAATACTTTTTACAATGACAGCTTGTCAAGCCATCGATCAACCTCCTTAGTTGCCTCTTACGACATGCTTGGAAGGACACAGTGTCACTATTCTTTACTCATAATGAGGCCCCGGTAACACACAGGAAAAATTAAAGTTACTAAGCACTAAAAATAAAGCTCAGGATTTTCAAATAAAATGTATTATCCACCTTTACTGAAGTTTGTGAGAGGTGAAAACAACAAAAGAAATTGAAAATAAACTAGATGCATTTGAAAAAAAAAATGCAGGAGTAAAATACTTTGTATATGGCCTTTATGTTGGCCATGTGACAGGGAGAGACGATAAGATAATCTCAAAGCAAGTACTCAAATGGGAACCAGAGATTAAAAAAAAATAGAGGCTGACCTAGAAAAACATTAAAAGGAACACTGAGGCGAAAGGCAACATCAGGGGGGATCAGCTCCTTTGTCAAGGTTGAGTGGCTTGCCCAGAACAGGGATGAGCAGTGAGATACAATGTGAGTCCTGTACAAGGTCTGACACATGATAATAAAGATTTGTTGCATACAAGAGCTAGAGTATCTACCCTATGTGGTGTCTCTGGCTCGAAAGGACAGTGGTTGGTAGATAGATGGGCAGGCAGGCAGGTTGAAAGCATTACACTGTACTGAACTAATGTGGCTTTTGATATTGTATTTTTGTGTGCTAGATTCTCAAAGTTGGAGACATATACTGATGTTCCTACTCATAAGCATTTAGCACGATGTGAATCAGTTAGACGAGATCTGTTTTGAGACTTGATAACGTTCATTGCTGAAAACACTAATTCGCACAACTTGCTATCCACAAATGTGTATTCCTGACCCATGTTTCTTTCAGAAATTGCTGAAAACACTAATTCGCACAACTTGCTATCCACAAATGTGTATTCCTGACCCATGTTTCTTTCAGAAATTGCTGAAAACACTAATTCGCACAACTTGCTATCCACAAATGTGTATTCCTGACCCATGTTTCTTTCAGAAATTGCTGAAACACTGACTATATTTATGTCAATTTGTGTTCACCTCTACTCAAGCCTTTCAAGATACCACATCAAGACTAATTTCAACCTCTAAATCTGCTTTGTTCTGACCATTTGATGCTGACAGTTACCACTTCTGTTCATTGGTAAGAGAAAAACATCAGATCATTCATACTTTTCTTTTTTTTATCTCAATCTTTCGTTCAATGAATGCTGGACAATAAATGATACCACTCGTTGGAAAGAGGCTGGAACTTCATGGGTACCCAGAAAACATTGGTAGATGCAATGGAGCCTGTGGGTATCATGTTGAGAACCACTGTACTATAGTGTCTCAGGAAAATAATTTTTTTTTTAATAAAAGAATGAATTCAAGACTCGTGCAGAAGTATAAGAAATTGCAACATCATCATCTATAATCAAGAAAAGAAAGTGAGAATATTCAGAGTTAAGCATTATCTTTTTCAGAACAGAAGGTTTTTAACAATTTAGCGGTAGAGATTTCAGAGACACAATTTTTCATGTTTTTAAATATTAATCTATATGTTTATATTTATCTAACACTTAACATATTATATATGAATGTTTAGATAATTAAACAAGGAATTAGATTTCATCAAGACCAAGATGATACATAATATGCAAAAAGAATATGTTTTGATGATAGTTTATACTAATCAAATTGAGAGTGATGCATTGTGTGGCTAAATGCACATGATTGAAATCGGTAAGGCGTATGGTGCGTTGAAACATATGTGAAGAGTTAATATTGTTGCTTTAAGTTAATATGGCTGATCACAGAACGCCTGCTGTCCTGGGGTAGTGATGTGGCAGTCATATGATGAGAAGAGATAACAGGGGAATCACAATGGAAGCCTTCAAATTGGGAAACATTAAGTAGGACACTGGTGTGACGTAAAAACAGCGGTCATCAGCATCTTGTTGAGACCATGAGATGAGTCAGCAACAAGGGTGTTTGGGTGAGACACACTGTGGATTCTGTGCAAAGTCTCATGATGCTGGCCATCAACAACAGAGCATTGTCAGGGCCATAGAAAGTTTATATTTCTGCTCTCTATGTCTCCTGGGTCTTTGACTCAAAATGATCTACAGACAGATTGTTTGGCTGCATGTGGAAAAATCTTTTGTTAACCCCTAATTACGATACCTACCTGTGGAGCACTTCGTTACATTCCGTAGTACAAAATACTACCACTTAACTGTAACATTAGGAGCACTAAAAATAGTATTTTCTTTGAACTTTTGACACACAACTGTGTGTTTACCAATTACACACAAAGGGAACTCAGATTTCCTGTCTCAGGTTGATTTATGACCCGAAATTGACCACTTGGTATGGACGTGCTATTTTGTCTATTCTGACGGATACTGTAAATTAGTCAGTATGTTCGGCTACCTCAAAGTCTTATTTATTGAGTTTCCCCGAGTCACAAAGAGTTGTTTGATTTCGCAGATGACGAAGAAATTTCCCTAGTCAAAGAGGGGGGGGGGGGGGGGGGGGGGGGGAGAACAACCAAATTGTTGAAATTTGGCAAATTATTTTTGTATTATAGGATCGTATCTCACAAAATAAAAAAAAAAATTCTACATCAATCGAAACAAATTAAACACAAAGGGGTCACCGGAAGTAGTAATTAGGAAAGTATACAGATGGGGGTAATGTTTGAACACCGGAAGTAGTAAAAAGATGATTAGAGTCCACAGAGATGGGATTTCTCAGAAGAATATTGAAAGTTCCCTGGACAGCTAAAAAAGACCAACAAGGCCAAATGACCAAATATCATCATCATCAAGTGCTGTCACCGCAACGAAGGTTGGCTTCCATGGAGCACCATTCTGCTCTGTCTCTTGCTTTGATAGTGCAGGCTGTCAAAGGCTGATTTGTCCATCTTTTGATGCTACTCGTCCACGTTAGTCTTGGTCTGCCTCTTTTACCTTGTATTTTCCCCTCCAGGATTACTTTTAGTAGGCTGTTGTGTCTTTTAACATGGCCAAAAAAATTGCATTTGTCTTGTTTGAATTGTGTTTAGTAGTTCTCTTTTCATATTTAACTGTTTTAAGACTTCGTCATTTGTTTTCTTTTCCTTCCATCCAATTCTACCTATTCTTCTATATATCCACATTTCAAAATCTTCAATTCTCTGTTCTGTTTTCTTGTCTAATGTCCATGTTTCTGCACCATATAGGAATATTGAGAAGATGTAACATTTTGCTACTCTTAGTTTTAGCCCTGGTGTTATTTGTTTTGATGTTAATATGTTCTTCATGGCATTAAAATTACTTTTTGCCATTCCTATTCTTTTGTTTATTTCAGTTGTACATTTTTCATCACTGGTTATAGTATGTCCAAGGTAGTTGTAGTTCTGAAATGTCTCCAGGTCTATTCCTTCAATTTTGATATCCATTTGTGGGTTTTGAGTATTTCCTTTGTTTATGATCATAGTTTTAGTCTTTTTGATATTCATATCTAGTCCATATTTTTTGCTTATTATGTTTATTTCATTAAGTAATTGTTGTAGATCTTTAGGATTTTCTGCTAGTAGTACAGTATCGTCAGCATATCTTAGGTTATTGATTATCTTTCCATTAATTTGTGGGCCTGGCATCTCTATGATGTTGTTAAAGATTTTCTCAGTGTATAGATTGAACAAGCTTGGTGATAGGATGCATCCCTGTCTTACTCCTCTTTTTATATCAATGGGTGTAGAGTTCTCTTAGTTATATTTTATTATTGCTGTTTGCTCCCAGTATAGATTTCATATTAGTCGTATGTCCATGTCATCTAAATGTATCTCTTTTAGGCATTCTATAAGTTGTTTGTGGTGTACTCTATCAAAAGCTTTGGTGTTGTCTATAAAGCAGGAATATATTGGTTTGTTTACTTCTGTGTACTTTTCGATTAATGTTCTCATGCAGAATATGGCTTCTTTTGTCCCGCTATTTTTCCTAAATCCAAATTGCTGCTCATCTAATTCAGTATTGATTTTATTCTGAATCCTTCCTTGTATAACTTTTAGCAAGATTTTTGTAACACGGCTCATTAGGCTTATTGTTCTAAAGTCACTGCATCAGAGTAGAATCATTAGAGAGAAATAATCAACTTTTTTGTGGGGACATCATGAGAAGAAGAAAGTTAGAATACTTGGTTACAACTGGCAAAATAAAAGGAAAGAGAGATCGTCTACGACAGTGAGAGAAGATACTAGATAGAGTGGTGTAATGGCATGGAAAACAGTATAAAAAAAAAAGAATTGATACAATGCATTGTGGATATAAGGTTGTAGAAGGACATGATCGCATACGACAGCCTGTACGGAACATGATGATGAATGTGCAATTGTGTATGTGTTTATTTTCTATCACTATGTGACTTGCATTTGTTCAAACCCTTTAAAAAATCTCTCAAGGGAAATTGATTTTACTCTGATGGAGACATCATGGCCTCAATGACAAAATGGTTCAATGAGCAACCAGGAGACATCATGGCCTCAATGACAAAATGGTTCAATGAGCAACCAGGAGACATCATGACCTCAATGACAAAATGGTTCAATGAGCAACCAGGAGACATCATGGCCTCAATGACAAAATGGTTCAATGAGCAACCAGGAGACATCATGGCCTCAATGACAAAATGGTAGCAACCAAAATCATTGTTCTCAGACGACATCCACCATCTATACAAACAGTGGGATATGTGTCTAAATGCCTATGGTGACTTTTTCTAAAGGACCCTAGTGAGTACATCTTCTTCTACCTTTCAGCTCCCTGTGGAGCATAGGTCTTCAACAAACACTTTCCTAGTTGTTCTGTTTTTTGCCATTCTTTTAAAATCATTCCATATTTTCCCCATCATCTTCATCTCTGCTTCTATCTGTCTTCTCCAAGAATTCCTTGATCTTCCTCTTTGTCTTTTCCCCTGGGGATTCCAAAAAAGGGCCTGTTGTGTAATACTCTCAGTTGGCTTCCGCAGTGTGTGTCCTATCCAGTGCCCTCGTCTTCGCTGTTTCTCTTTATCCACTGGTGTTTGACTGGTACATTTCCATAGTTCTATGTTAGTGATTTTGTCCTGCCATTTCCACTCTTTTATTCATGCTTCATAACAATTGCTTCATTTAATTCTACCACACCTGCTGATGTGCCTTGTGTATGTTTGTAATAAAGTCACTGTGATGAGTTTCATTTAACGTGCCTCGTAACAACACTCAGAAACCTCTGAAGACGGAGTTATCTGCCTGTGCAGTGAGGGACGACCCCTGTGCACATGGCTGCCAGGGAAAAATGGATTAACACGCAAAATTCAGTTCCAAGTCTCTAGGGACTTCGTCAGAGGTAAAATCTGGCGAACGAAAAGAGGAAGAAGAAAAAAAAAGAACACTCAAAAAACTGTAATAAAAATTGAAAATTTATAAAAAATTAGAAAAATGGAAAAATGATAATTACCTCACACTGGTTAGTGCTGGTTCTTTCAAGAGCTCTCTCGGGTAACTTTGGTAAATTCTGAATCTTCTCTGGATTATTACTTGCGTAAACATCTTCGGCATCATCATCTTCTAAAGGAAAAACAAGTCCTTCATGATCTTTATCTTCATCCAACGAGATGATTCTCTCACTTCTGTGCCTAATCTGGCGTTCAGAAATGGAGTCTTCAAACTGTTTTAGTGATGGTTGTTCATCTGGCAATATCTGATTGGATGCAGATGGGACATCTTTGTTTTGATTGGTCAAAGTGTGGACAGTGGGATTAAGTACGTTGTTCAGGCATTCAGTTGTATCAAACCAATGAGACACAGCTGGAGAAATGCAGATGGTGTTTCTATCATTTGTTTGTTTTAAATGTTGCTTGTTTTTAAATGAGGTGAGGAGTTTGTTTGTGATGGAATTAAATGAGCTTTCATCATTTGTGTACATCTGAGGTCTAGACTAGAACTTCCGCTTCCTATATCTAAATAGCATGGTTCCCTGACTTCTCGTTTAATTGAAGTTATCAAACGTTTAGATCTGGCTGATATCGTTACTGGAGCTGAGCCTGCTAATGTGACCACAGGTTTTGAACCTGCAATGGTTACTGCAGATCCTGAATTGGCTGATATTACTAAAGATCCTGATTTAGCTGTCATCATTACAGATTCTGAACCTAATGAGGTCATCATAGATCTTGACCCAGCTGATATCACTTTAGATCCTAAAGTCTCCACAGGTCCAGAACTGACTGATCCACTTTTAGGTTCCAAACTTCTAGAAAAGTCTGCAGCCTCTGATAATGTCAAATTGTTATTCTTGACACAAAATCCTGTTATCAGATCACTGGTAACGGAACTTTGATTACTTGTGAATGAAGATCTACCTAATGGTACAGTAGACAAGCAGCGAAGATCTACACCAGAATCACAGTGAAACACAGGCTCTGACACATCAAAATGACCCTCATGATCCGCACGCAGATGCTCTCTTAGACCTTCCACACAACTTCCATAACTGATCACAGAACTGTTTTCTGTCACAGCTTTATCCGTAACATTTTCTACACTACTTCCTTCACTCTTTGCTCCAGTACATGAAATAGCCTTGCAAAAATTCTCGATAACTTCTTGCCGGCTCATGCCGTTATGAATTTCCGTTGGTATTAACATAGAAGAAGATACTTTACCCTTCTTGTCAGAACTATCTCTGTCAACTGACTTCTTTTTTAAATTACCACTATTTATTTTTTGCTTTTGATACGAATCACTTCCAGTGACTCATCATCTTGACTTTTATCGCCAGCAGATGAAACAACATTCTCGAGTCTCTGATGTTTGTCCTGGTCACCCAAAGAAGTGAGTGATGATGCTGAAGCATTGTTGGAAATCAAGACTTTTTCAGATGAAGTCTCGCTGTGTTTTCTGGTACCGATTGTGAAGTTTCCGTTTGTGGAGTTGCCGTCTGTAGGGAAGCCGGAATCAGCAGATATGGTACTGACCTTCATGTGGTCAGTGTGAGACTGAGCGTCCAAGCTGGCAAGACTCTGGGTGTCTGAGTCACTTGACAAGCCAAACGTTGACAGTGATAAATTAGCAAATACCTGCACAGTTTAAAACACACAAAAAAAATGGTTTGTAAATTTAATAAAATTTGGCAATATAGTCAACAATTTCTTACTTAACAAAACTTTTTCCTGGCAATAGAGTTAACAATTTCTTAACAAAACTTCTTGGCAATACAGTCAACAATTTCTTTAAAAAACTTCTCCTTCTTTGTTCTTCCCTGTTTTGGGATTTTAGATATTGATGCCGATTTCAGCAAAATATTTCACTGTGGTTCACAGATCTTTCAAAGAGCCAAAGATCTTAATATTCAGAGTTATCTCAAAGGCCAGAATATCTCTTGAACTGAACTGTTCAGGAGAAAAAACAAGATGTATTAACTGGAGATTGACCACAGGAACAAAGATCATTATCTCAGTTTATGAACTACTAATATCTGTTTAAAAATCTATTGTGTGCAGATTTCAGTCTGTGAGCATCTGTGTGCCAAAATCTATTGTGCTCATATTTCAGTCTATGGAAGGCTATGAGGAGACCAGGGGTGGACTTGTAAACCAGTTTTATTGTTTCAGACAGCGGGATTTGCTGGGGACAGAAAAAATTAAAAAGTAAAGAGCCCTGCCAAGTGGCCCATAGGAAATATGGTGTTAGTGATTATAATATTTATAGATCTTCGGCACATAATGTTTGAGGTAACGTGGCTGGTATTAAACCCATGTCGCTTTACACTCCCAGGAAAAAATCTGGTACCCATTTAAGGCTGGGTGATCCCAGAAGCCATCGATCAGGATCGAACCCCACCTCTTGTCCTTTGTAGTCCAATTCACTAACCACTGAGCTATCGCAGCTCCTAGGAGATGTGAGTACTTATGGACAACTATTTGATGGGCGATGAAGATAATTCAACGACTAACACTGTATTGTTAATTTGTTTTCCTACACTTCCTGAATTTTTGCAAGTTTATCACTTTTTTTTATTACTAGGGACTTTTTAATCTAGGGATTGGTTGAAAAACTATTTGATTACATTTATGTAAAATTGTGTCAGAGTTGATTTTAAATTAAATAAGAAAAGTTTATTTGGGTAAATAAGGACTTATGACACAGCTTTTTGCACTTGCTAGAAATACAAAATGTTGGTGTTTCTTTCTTCTTTTTTTTTAACTGAGGACTCCCAAGAACAAATTTGATTCTCCAGAACAATGACAACCCTATCAATAGAAACAAGAACAAGTATGAAAGAAAAAAATAAACTAAGAAATGATGCAATCTAAAAGCTCATTAGATAAAAGCTCATAACCACTAAACTAACCTGTCTAGTCTGGCCATGCGAGCAGGGAAATGAAATAGCTGAGGAAAAAGAAATCATCATCAAGTAACGGGCCTACTGGCATAGGTGATCGTGTCTCTCCACAATTTTCGATCTCGACAGTTATTTATCATTTCTGTTGTTGACCTTCTGCCAAGCCATTCTCTTAAGCTGTCTGTTATTTTTCTCTTTGCTTCCCTCTATCTCTTCATCCCTCGATTTTTCCAGTTGTTACAATATATTCCAGTTGTTCTCTTCTCATTACATGGCCAGAAAATGATGATTGTCTCTTCCTAATATTGGAAATTAGCTCTCTTTTTGCTTTGACCTCTTTCAGAACGTTTTCATTACTCTTCTTAGCAGTCCATGGTATTCTCAACATTCTTCTGTAAAACCACATTTCTGCAGACTCCAGTGATTTTCTTGTCTGTTGTCCTATTATCCATGATTCGCATCCATATGTTAAGACTGGCTCTACATAACATTTAAGAACTCTTTTTCTTGTTTCTATTGTCAAAAATGGATTGCATAGTATCTTCCTCTTTTGGAAAGCTGCTTTTGCCTGAGCCATTCTGCATCTCAGCTCTTTTGTACATCTTCCGTCTGAAGTTAACAAAGTTCCCAAATATTTAAATTCATTTACCTGTTTTAATATTGTTCCACTTGTCTTTATTTTGCAGTGAGGTGATTTTGAGAAGACTCTGTCTTTTTGCTATTAAGGCTGAGTCCTTTATTTTTGCTTCCTTCACTATAATGTCCAACATTTCTTGTAACTCATTTTCACTCTTAGCTATTAAGACTGTATCATCAGCATACCTTAGATTATTTATATTATGACCTCCAATTGTTATTCCAAGCATGTCCCTTTTGGATCTTAAAATAATCTCACTATAAATATTAAACAAATCTGGTGACAGCACACAACCCTGTCTAACACCCTGTTTTATTTGTTGAAACATGAAGGAGAAGAAAGTGTAAGGAAAAAGAAATAGCTGAGGAAAAAGAAAGAAAGAAATAGAAAAAAAGAAGGAAGGAAAGAAATAAATAGAAATAAAGAAGGAAAGAAAGAACGAAGGAAAGAACGAAAGCAAGAAAGAAAGAAAGAGAGCAAGAAAGAAAGAAAGAAAGAAAAAAAGAAAGAAAGAAGAGAGGGGGAGGATGAAGGAAGGAAGGAAGGTTGGAAGGAAGGAAGGAAGGAAAATATTTAATTTCCTCTATGGAAATAAAAGGCTCAATCAACCTAGAATGACCTTAATCTTCCTCATTAAGAGTTGCTGTTTACAGTACTGACCTCTGACTTTGACCTATAACGTGTGGGCTGTCCTCGGCATGAATCAGATGAATCAGAGCTGGTGTAAGCTTCCTGATCAGAACTTCTACGGCTGCGTGGTGGATACGCATTCAGATCCAGGTATGGCACATCCTGTAGATTGTGAGGGGGGAGAATGCAAAAATAGTTAGAATGAAATGCTAACAATATACACAATAATTGACAAGTATTTCTTTATTTATCTTTCTTATTTTTGTTTTCATCTACATCGTGTGCCATACCGGCTGGCGTAGGCGATCATGTCCTTCCACAATCTTCTATCTACAGTGCATCGTATCAGTTCTATTGTTGACTGTTTTCCATGCCATGACACCAAGCTATCCAGTATTTTCTCTCTTTGTCGTCTGCCATCTCTTTTTCCTTCTATTTTGGCAGTTGTAACCAAGTATTCCAACTTTCCTCTTCTCATGATGTGCCCGAAAAATGTTGATTGTTTCTTTCTGAAGTTTTTTAGGAGCTCCTTTTTTGTGTTGGCCTCTTTGAGAATTTCCTCAATGGTCTTTTTAGCTGTCCAGGGAACTTTCAACATTCTTCTGAAAAATCCTATCTTCAGATCCTTCATATTTCTCTGAATTTATTTCCACTTTTCTACCTTCTTCAATAAAAACTTTGTACTACACTTGGCATTTTGTTATGTCTTGCTATCAATCCTATTTTGTTTTTCAGTTTTGAAAAAGAATTGAGTATTCCTTAACCCTAGATTACGATACAGTGGTAAAAATTATCGCATCAAAAGACACAAAGTGCTCAAAATTGGACATTTTTCAAAGATCAAATATTACCCCTGGTAATTCTTTGGAGATGAGAAGAGATAATAATAGCAAAGCAAGCCCTCATGTGGGAAACAACAGGTAAGAGGAAAAGAGGAAGACCCAGAGAGACACTGAGAAGAACATTGATGAGAGAGGCAAGAGAAGCAGGAATCGGCTCCCTCAATGAGATAGAGCTGCTTGCACAGAACAGAGACAAATGGCGAGATTTGATAAAATATCTTTAAAAGAATTGAAAACTGCTAGAATAAAAATTTAGATAAGAGAGGGAGTATCTTGGTCTACGCCCTAGGGGCTGACCACGGCTTGAAAGGTCAATAGATAGATAGAATTCTTTGGATGCAGCTCCGGAGATTGGTCACTCCCACTCGTTTTTCTAATTTACACATCATCATCATCAAGTGCCATGCCTACTGCTGTAGGTGATCATGTCTCTCCATAACTGTCTGGCATCTTTTCCCCTTGCTTCCCTCTATCTTTTCATTCCTCACCTTTCCCAGTTGTCAATATATTCCAGTTGTTCTCTTCTCATTACATGGCCAAAAAATGATGAGTGTTGCTTCCTAATATTGGAAATTAGCTCTCTTTTTCCTTGGCCTCTTTCAGGACATTTTCATTACTCTTCTTAGCTGTCCATTTTAATTCTCAACATTCTTCTGTAAAAGAACATTTCTACAGCCTATAGTGATTTTCTTGTCTGTTGTCCATGATTTACATCCATATGTTAAAACTGGCACTATATTACATTTAAGAACTATGTTTCTTTGTTTCTATTGTCAAAAATGGATAGCATAGTATCTTCCTCATTTTTTTGGAAAGCTGCTTTTGCCTGAGCCATTCTGCATCTCACCTCTGTTGTACATCTACCATCTGAAGTTTTGTAATTTCTCTTAAAAATTTGGCATTTTTCTGCAATTATTTGCCAATTTGTGACACAACACACAAAATATTACATATTTCAGATAAAGTAAATATTTGTCAATATTTTAGTAGAATAACATTCATAACTAAAACATAAAAAATTGGCAAATCTGAGAGTTTCCATGTGCAGGTCTCAATTTTTAACCATAAAAGTTTTTTAATTTTCAGACGCAGGTTCTTCTAATCAACCTAATTCCATAATAGAAGAAACATGTTTTTTTTATCTTCCTGGGAAGATACACATGAGCAAATCAACTCAAATCTCACTGATAAACAGTTGTACTTACATATTCCAAGCGAAATGTGACATAATCCAACCCAGAAGCAAGTGTCAACAGAACACTCATCCTCTGTTGAAAGAGAAGATTGTGTCAGGAAAAATAACAAAAGAAGGCTGGGTCAGGAAAAATAACAAAAGAAGATTGTGTCAGGAAAAATAACGAAAGAAGACTGAATCAGGAAAATAACTAAAGAAGACTGTGTCAGGAGAAATAACAAAAGACTTGTGTCAGGAGAAATAACTTAATTAAGAAGACTGTGTCAGGAGAAATAACAAAAGACTTGTGTCAGGAGAAATAACTTAAGAAGACTGTGTCAGGAGAAATAACAAAAGAAGACTGTGTCAGGAAAAATAACAAAAGAAGACTGTGTCAGGAAAAATAACAAAAGAAGACTGAATCAGGAAAATAACAAAAGAAGACTGTTTCAGGAGAAATAATAAAATACTTGAGTCAGGAGAAATAACAAAAGACTTGTGTCAGGAGAAATAACAAAAGAAGACTGTGTTCTGAAAAATAACAAAAGAAGAATGTGTCAGGAGAAATAACAAAAGAAGACCATGTCAAGAAAAACAACTAAAGAAGACTGTGTCAGGAAAAATAACAAAAGAAGGCTGTGTCAGTAAAAATAACTAAAGAAGATTGTTTCAGGAGAAATAACAAAAGAAGATTGTGTCAGGAGAAATAACAAAAGAGGACTGTGTCTGGAAAATAACAAAAGAAGACCATGTCAGGAAAAATAACTAAAGAAGACTGTTTCAAGAGAAATAACAAAAGAAGATTGTGTCAGGAGAAATAACAAAAGAAGATTGTGTCAGGAGAAATAACAAAAGAGGACTGTGTCTGGAAAATAACAAAAGAAGTCAGGCAGTATCTTATGTTTGAATTATGATGCAATATAGATACACCATGATATTTGCAGATGACCAGGATATAATAATAAATGCACAAATGAGCTACAATAACATGTAAGTAATAAAAAGCAATCTCCCAGAAATATAATACGTTGTTGTTTGCGTACACCAGCTTTATGTCTCAAGCAAGATCCAGAGAGACTGAAGTGTGCATGTATATCACTTTTCTCTATTTTCCCCACTGGCAGCTGTATTTTTAGGTGTCCCCCACCATACAGGCAGATATTCTCCAACAGGACTTCCGGTCAATATGGCAGATAGGTGACAGGAACTGTTGAACCTCTGAAAAGTGTTCCTTGTTGCAGTTTCTTCATATTCCAAGTCCGGTTAGATGCCGGAGCTTCTGAGTTTAGTGCTCTGTGCACACCATGAGCTGTGTATTTCATCCGGATCATGTTTCGATATTCCAATTGTTTACGATGAATGATGACATCATATGATGGTCAGTTTAGCTGCGTTCACTTTTGGTGAGGCTACACCTTATGTCTTTTGGCGTGTGCTGTAGCTGCTATGATGGGGACTGCAGGTGCCTTTCTTTGTTTGGATTCTTCAATGAGATTTTTTTTCCGTTCGCCAGCTTTTGATCTCTGACAAAGTCCCTAGAGAATAGGAACTGAATTTTGCGTGTTAATCCATTTTTCCCTGGCAGCCGTATGCACAGGGGTCCCAGCAGCACAGGTAGATAACTCCGACTTCGGAGGTGCTCATATTTTTATTTTGGATGAGTAATTGATGTTTCATGCCGGACCTCGCTGCTGAGACCAGCGGTGGTTGCTGCAGAGAGAAATTATAAATAAAAATCCCAACTGGTGCAGCTGGGATTTGAACCTACAACCTCTCTATCTCAAGGCCGGTGTCTTGTCTCGAGGCCGGCGTCTTGCCTCGAGACCAACTAGTTCCCCCCAATGAGATGAGATGCTAATTTGGACGATTCCATTGACACGGGCGGTTGAGCAATTATGGATTTTAATTCGTATGCAGTGATGATGCCGGGACCTTTGACTAACTACAACTACAATTATTCTTCAACCTGAGAAGTACTTTCATTTTTTTATCTTCAAGATTTTTTTCTAACAATTCTTCCCACCCAAGCAGTTGCCATTTTTTGTCCTCTAGGTATCTACCCCTTAAGGGGACACACTTTTCCCATTCCTTCCTCACCTTCCCAATGATCTGCCTTTGAAAATCCTCAAAGCTAAGCCTAAACCATATCTCAAGTTCAGTAATTAAATCCTCAATTTCTCTATCACATAGAACCCAGCAGGGAGAATTTCAACCAATAGTGTTTCTTTACAATGACACATAGCATTCCGATTTGCCATCAAAATTTCTTAGAAAAGGGCAAAACTTTGTGACCGACCCTCATAAAACTTACATCCTTGTCCAACACCAAAGCTTCCTTGGCATAATACTTCTTTAGCAGCTTATCACTGTCACACAACAGTCGAATGTAGCTCTCCAGGAGTCCTTCATTAAGGGAAGCATACAGCCAGGCTCTCCCTACAATGATATAAGAAACACCAAAGAAATGTTAATAAACATATGCAAGGGAAGCATACAGCCAGGCTCTCCCTACAATGATAGAAGAAACACCAAAGAAATGTTAATAAACATATGCTAGGGAAGCATACAGCCAGGCTCTCCCTACAATGATAGAAGAAACACCAAAGAAATGTTAATACACATGTACAAGAGAAGCATATAGGCAGGCTCTCCCTACAATGATAGAAGAAACACCAAAGAAATGTTAATACACATGTACAAGGGAAGCATACAGCCAGGCTCTCCCTACAATGATAGAAGAAACACCAAAGAAATGTTAATACACATGTACAAGGGAAGCATACAGCCAGGCTCTCCCTACAATGATAGAAGAAACACCAAAGAAATGTTAATACACATGTACAAGGGAAGCATACAGCCAGGCTCTCCCTACAATGATAGAAGAAACACCAAAGAAATGTTAATACACATGTACAAGGGAAGCATACAGCCAGGCTCTCCCTACAATGATAGAAGAAACACCAAAGAAATGTTAATACACATGTACAAGGGAAGCATACAGCCAGGCTCTCCCTACAATGATAGAAGAAACACCAAAGAAATGTTAATACACATGTACAAGGGAAGCATACAGCCAGGCTCTCCCTACAATGATAGAAGAAACACCAAAGAAATGTTAATAAACATATGCAAGGGAAGCATACAGCCAGGCTGTCCCTACAATGATAGAAGAAACACCAAAGAAATGTTAATAAACATATGCAAGGGAAGCATACAGCCAGGCTCTCCCTACAATGATAGAAGAAACACCAAAGAAATGTTAATAAACATATGCAAGGGAAGCATACAGCCATGTTCTTCCCATAAAAACAAGAAGAAACACCAAAGAAATGTTATTCATGTCAGTGCTATGACGTGCCTTCTGATCCCTTTTACCACTTCCAAAATAAATGTAATGAGGTAAAGGGGGCCCCCCCTCCATGCTTAATGGCGTATGGGGAATATGGTCAAAAAAAGGTAAATAATCCCGTCACGCCAAGTGGCGTAAAAGGAATGTGGTGTTAATGACCATAAATTTTACAGACCATCAGCACATGATTTTTGGAGTAATGTGGTTGGTATTACGTCCATGACGCTTTACTTTCCAAGAAAAAAAATCTGGTACCCATTTAAGGTTGGGTGAACCTGGAAGCTGTTGGTTGGGATCAAATCATGCCTCTTTTATGGGGAATATGGTGAAAGTCCCATATTTTTTAATGACTAATAGCACATTTATCAGTGCTGTGGTTGGCAGCATGCCAGGCTGCCCAACTTTCAGATAAAAAATCTGGCACCCATTTAAGACTGTGAACCTAGGAGCTGCTGGTCAGGATCAAACCTGACCTCTTGTCCTTAGTAGTCCAGTTAACCAATGAGCTACTACGGCTCACTGTAATGACGTGAAAAAGTTAAGAGCTAATTGTTGATACGTGTAATGGAGAACAGTGTCTCAATATTGTATAAAATAAGTATTTTTAGGTAAATGATACTGGTAATGGTGAATTGTGTCTCAATATTGTATAAAATAAGTATTTTTAGGTAATTGATACTGGTAATGGTGGATTGTGTCTCAATATTGTATAAAATAAGTATTTTTAGGTAATTGATACTGGTAATGGTGAATTGTGTCTTAATATTGTATAAAATAAGTATTTTTAGGTAATTGATACTGGTAATGGTGAATTGTGTCTCAATATTGTATAAAATAAGTATTTTTAGGTAATTGATACTGGTAATGGTGAATTGTGTCTTAATATTGTTTAAAGCCAGTATTTGGAGGTGACAAGAAAATCACTGGAGTCTGTAGAAATGTGGTTTTACAGAAGAATGTTGAGAATACCATGGACAGCTAAGAAGAGTAATGAAAACTTTCTGAAAGAGGCCAAAGCAAAAAGAGAGTTAATTTCCAATATTAGGAAGAAACAATCGTCATTTTTTGGCCATGTAATGAGAAGAGAAGAACTGGAGTATATTGTGACAACTGGGAAAATTGAGGGAAGAAGAGATAGAGGGAAGCAAAGAGAAAAGATACCAGACAGCTTAGAAGAATAGCTTGGCAGAAAGTCAACAACAGAAATGATAAATAACTGTCAAGATTGAAAGTTGTGGAGAGACATGATCACCTATGCCAGCAGGCCCGGTACTTGATGATGATGATGATGATACTGGTAATGGTGAATCGTGTTTCAATATTTTATAAAACAGTATTTGGAGGTGACAGATATTTGTAATGATGAATCATGTTTCAATATTTTATAAAACAGTATTTGGAGGTGACAGATATTTGTAATGGTAAATTGTGTCTCAATTTTAAAATGGGGTCAGTGCTCTTACTCACTGTTAGTTCCCTTACCCAACCTCAGCTGGTGAGCCGTTACTTGCACCAAATTCCGAGAGTCAGGAATTATTTATAGCTCTCGAGCACAGACTCTTTCATACATATAATGGGGACTGTGTCATCTAGAGGTACGACATCGGCAGGAAGGTCCCACAAATGAGGAGGGATTTATTCACTTCAAATCCATGGTTTCTTCATGGTTTTATACTCCCTTTGGTGTCTAGTTCGTTCGTTCGCTTTCGTCAGCTTTGACCTCTGACGAAGTCCCACCCACTCAATTTTGTGGGACTGAATTTTGCGTGTAAAGTCTGTTTTTATCCCATTACAGGATGCCCCTCGCCATGCAGGCAGATTTACTCCGACTTCAGAGGTACTAATTTTTAGGGAATTAGTAAAACCCAGGTGTCCTCGCCAGGGTACGAACCCCGGCTGTTGCCGTGGTAAGCCAACCGCCTATCGATTGCGCTAACCGGACACCCGGTGTCTAGTTCAAAACTTCATGGTTTTATACTCCCTTTGGTGTCTAGTTCAAATCTTCATGGTTTTATACTCCCCTGGTGTCTAGTTCAAACCTTCATGGTTTTATACTCCCCTGGTGTCTAGTTCAAATCTTCATGGTTTTATACTCCCCTGGTGTCTAGTTCAAATCTTCATGGTTTTATACTCCCCTGGTGTCTAGTTCAAATCTTCATGGTTTTATACTCCCCTGGTGTCTAGTTCAAATCTTCATGGTTTTATACTCCCCTGGTGTCTAGTTCAAACCTTCATGGTTTTATACTCCCCTGGTGTCTAGTTCAAACCTTCATGGTTTTATACTCCCCTGGTGTCTAGTTCAAATCTTCATGGTTTTATACTCCCTTGGTGTCTAGTTCAAATCTTCATGGTTTTATACTCCCCTGGTGTCTAGTTCAAATCTTCATGGTTTTATACTCCCTTTGGTGTCTAGTTCAAATCTTCATGGTTTTATACTCCCTTGGTGTCTAGTTCAAATCTTCATGGTTTTATACTCCCTTGGTGTCTAGTTCAAATCTTCATGGTTTTATACTCCCTTTGGTGTCTAGTTCAAATCTTCATGGTTTTATACTCCCTTGGTGTCTAGTTCAAATCTTCATGGTTTTATACTCCCCTGGTGTCTAGTTCAAATCTTCATGGTTTTATACTCCCTTTGGTGTCTAGTTCAAATCTTCATGGTTTTATACTCCCTTGGTGTCTAGTTCAAACCTTCATGGTTTTATACTCCCCTGGTGTCTAGTTCAAATCTTCATGGTTTTATACTCCCTTTGGTGTCTAGTTCAAATCTTCATGGTTTTATACTCCCTTTGGTGTCTAGTTCAAATCTTCATGGTTTAATACTCCCCTGGTGTCTAGTTCAAATCTTCATGGTTTTATACTCCCCTGGTGTCTAGTTCAAACCTTCATGGTTTTATACTCCCCTGGTGTCTAGTTCAAATCTTCATGTTTTATACTCCCCTGGTGTCGTTCAAATCTTCATGGTTTTATACTCCCCTGGTGTCTAGTTCAAATCTTCATGGTTTTATACTCCCCTGGTGTCTAGTTCAAACCTTCATGGTTTTATACTCCCCTGGTGTCTAGTTCAAATCTTCATGGTTTTATACTCCCCTGGTGTCTAGTTCAAATCTTCATGGTTTTATACTCCCCTGGTGTCTAGTTCAAATCTTCATGGTTTTATACTCCCCTGGTGTCTAGTTCAAATCTTCATGGTTTTATACTCCCCTGGTGTTGTTCAAATCTTCATGGTTTTATACTCCCCTGGTGTCTAGTTCAAACCTTCATGGTTTTATACTCCCCTGGTGTCTAGTTCAAACCTTCATGGTTTTATACTCCCCTGGTGTCTAGTTCAAATCTTCATGGTTTTATACTCCCTTGGTGTCTAGTTCAAATCTTCATGGTTTTATACTCCCTTTGGTGTCTAGTTCAAATCTTCATGGTTTTATACTCCCTTGGTGTCTAGTTCAAACCTTCATGGTTTTATACTCCCCTGGTGTCTAGTTCAAATCTTCATGGTTTTATACTCCCTTTGGTGTCTAGTTCAAATCTTCATGGTTTGATACTCCCTTGGTGTCTAGTTCAAACCTTCATGGTTTTATACTCCCTTTGGTGTCTAGTTCAAATCTTCATGGTTTTATACTCCCTTTGGTGTCTAGTTCAAATCTTCATGGTTTTATACTCCCTTTGGTGTCTAGTTCAAATCTTCATGGTTTTTTACTCCCCTGGTGTCTAGTTCAAATCTTCATGGTTTTATACTCCCCTGGTGTCTAGTTCAAACCTTCATGGTTTTATACTCCCCTGGTGTCTAGTTCAAATCTTCATGTTTTATACTCCCCTGGTGTCATTCAAATCTTCATGGTTTTATACTCCCCTGGTGTCTAGTTCAAATCTTCATGGTTTTGTACTCCCCTGGTGTCTAGTTCAAACCTTCATGGTTTTATACTCCCCTGGTGTCTAGTTCAAATCTTCATGGTTTTATACTCCCCTGGTGTCTAGTTCAAATCTTCATGGTTTTATACTCCCCTGGTGTCTAGTTCAAATCTTCATGGTTTTATACTCCCCTGGTGTCTAGTTCAAATCTTCATGGTTTTATACTCCCCTGGTGTCTAGTTCAAACCTTCATGGTTTTATACTCCCCTGGTGTCTAGTTCAAACCTTCATGGTTTTATACTCCCCTGGTGTCTAGTTCAAATCTTCATGGTTTTATACTCCCTTGGTGTCTAGTTCAAATCTTCATGGTTTTATACTCCCTTTGGTGTCTAGTTCAAATCTTCATGGTTTTATACTCCCTTGGTGTCTAGTTCAAATCTTCATGGTTTTATACTCCCTTGGTGTCTAGTTCAAATCTTCATGGTTTTATACTCCCTTTGGTGTCTAGTTCAAATCTTCATGGTTTTATACTCCCTTGGTGTCTAGTTCAAATCTTCATGGTTTTATACTCCCTTGGTGTCTAGTTCAAATCTTCATGGTTTTATACTCCCTTGGTGTCTAGTTCAAATCTTCATGGTTTTATACTCCCTTTGGTGTCTAGTTCAAATCTTCATGGTTTTATACTCCCTTGGTGTCTAGTTCAAACCTTCATGGTTTTATACTCCCCTGGTGTCTAGTTCAAATCTTCATGGTTTTATACTCCCTTTGGTGTCTAGTTCAAATCTTCATGGTTTTATACTCCCTTGGTGTCTAGTTCAAACCTTCATGGTTTTATACTCCCCTGGTGTCTAGTTCAAATCTTCATGGTTTTATACTCCCCTGGTGTCTAGTTCAAATCTTCATGGTTTTATACTCCCCTGGTGTCTAGTTCAAACCTTCATGGTTTTATACTCCCCTGGTGTCTAGTTCAAATCTTCATGTTTTATACTCCCCTGGTGTCGTTCAAATCTTCATGGTTTTATACTCCCCTGGTGTCTAGTTCAAATCTTCATGGTTTTATACTCCCCTGGTGTCTAGTTCAAATCTTCATGGTTTTATACTCCCCTGGTGTCTAGTTCAAATCTTCATGGTTTTATACTCCCCTGGTGTCTAGTTCAAATCTTCATGTTTTATACTCCCCTGGTGTCGTTCAAATCTTCATGGTTTTATACTCCCCTGGTGTCTAGTTCAAATCTTCATGGTTTTATACTCCCCTGGTGTCTAGTTCAAATCTTCATGGTTTTATACTCCCTTGGTGTCTAGTTCAAATCTTCATGGTTTTATACTCCCTTGGTGTCTAGTTCAAATCTTCATGGTTTTATACTCCCTTTGGTGTCTAGTTCAAATCTTCATGGTTTTATACTCCCTTGGTGTCTAGTTCAAATCTTCATGGTTTTATACTCCCTTGGTGTCTAGTTCAAATCTTCATGGTTTTATACTCCCTTGGTGTCTAGTTCAAATCTTCATGGTTTTATACTCCCTTTGGTGTCTAGTTCAAATCTTCATGGTTTTATACTCCCTTGGTGTCTAGTTCAAACCTTCATGGTTTTATACTCCCCTGGTGTCTAGTTCAAATCTTCATGGTTTTATACTCCCTTTGGTGTCTAGTTCAAATCTTCATGGTTTTATACTCCCTTGGTGTCTAGTTCAAACCTTCATGGTTTTATACTCCCCTGGTGTCTAGTTCAAATCTTCATGGTTTTATACTCCCCTGGTGTCTAGTTCAAATCTTCATGGTTTTATACTCCCCTGGTGTCTAGTTCAAACCTTCATGGTTTTATACTCCCCTGGTGTCTAGTTCAAATCTTCATGTTTTATACTCCCCTGGTGTCTAGTTCAAATCTTCATGGTTTTATACTCCCATGGTGTCTAGTTCAAATCTTCATGGTTTTATACTCCCCTGGTGTCTAGTTCAAACCTTCATGGTTTTATACTCCCCTGGTGTCTAGTTCAAATCTTCATGGTTTTATACTCCCCTGGTGTCTAGTTCAAATCTTCATGGTTTTATACTCCCCTGGTGTCTAGTTCAAATCTTCATGGTTTTATACTCCCCTGGTGTCTAGTTCAAATCTTCATGGTTTTATACTCCCCTGGTGTTGTTCAAATCTTCATGGTTTTATACTCCCCTGGTGTCTAGTTCAAATCTTCATGGTTTTATACTCCCCTGGTGTCTAGTTCAAACCTTCATGGTTTTATACTCCCCTGGTGTCTAGTTCAAATCTTCATGGTTTTATACTCCCCTGGTGTTGTTCATATCTTCATGGTTTTATACTCCCCTGGTGTCTAGTTCAAACCTTCATGGTTTTATACTCCCCTGGTGTCTAGTTCAAATATTCATGGTTTTATACTCCCTTTGGTGTCTAGTTAAAATCTTCATGGTATTATACTCCCTTGGTTCAAATCTTCACGGTTTTATACTCCCTTTGGTGTCTAGTTCAAATCTTCATGGTTTTATACTCCCTTGGTGTCTAGTTCAAATCTTCATGGTTTTATACACCCTTGGTGTCTAGTTCAAATCTTCATGGTTTTATACTCCCTTTGGTGTCTAGTTCAAATCTTCATGGTTTTATACTCCCTTTGGTGTCTAGTTCAAATCTTCATGGTTTTATACTCCCTTGGTGTCTAGTTCAAACCTTCATGGTTTTACACTCCCCTGGTGTCTAGTTCAAATCTTCATGGTTTTATACTCCCCTGGTGTCTAGTTCAAATCTTCATGGTTTTATACTCCCTTAGTGTCTAGTTCAAATCTTCATGGTTTTATACTCCCTTAGTGTCTAGTTCAAATCTTCATGGTTTTACACTCCCCTGGTGTCTAGTTCAAATTTTCATGGTTTTATACTCCCCTAGTGTCTAGTTAAAATTTTCATGGTTTTATATTCCCCTAGTGTCTAGTTCAAATCTTCATGGTTTTATACTCCCCTGGTGTCTAGTTCAAGCATTCATGGTTTTATACTCCCCTGGTGTCTAGTTCAAATCTTCATGGTTTTATACTCCCTCTGTGGGGGTGGGTGGGGATAAGGCAAAGAAATGTAAATGTATGCATAAAAATGTTAAGCTGCAGTAAAGCTAAATGTGAGGGAGAATTGAAAAAAAAAAACATAGAAAAAATGGTATGGTAAAAGCTTCACAGGATTGATAGACAACTCAAATTTGAACGACGTTTTGGCTCAATGTGTGTTGTTTGTTTGTTCCTGATGAAGGCCTATTGAGCCGAAACGTCGTTCAAAGTTGTGTCGTCTATCAATCACGTAAAGCTTTTACCACACCATTTTTTCTATCCCTTTGGAGTAACCACGACTGTGCTTTCTGCTGCAAGTTAGGTTCATGGAGGTGACTCTTATCTCTTGTGTCATTTGCTGAGCAAAATAAACTGATCTCAGAGGAAGAAGAAACAAGAAAACCTGCACCTATGATCCTGCTGAAGCATATTTGTTAGCTGCAAGAGGATACACTACAGAACTTACCTTTACGTAGATCAGTTGTGATGTTAATGTTAGCTGC
Source organism: Megaustenia siamemsis (assembly GCA_032433765.1). Taxonomy (NCBI): domain Eukaryota; kingdom Metazoa; phylum Mollusca; class Gastropoda; order Stylommatophora; family Ariophantidae; genus Megaustenia; species Megaustenia siamemsis. The sequence continues at coordinate 24,034,033 of JAVIAB010000104.1, forward strand.
AAGAGGAATCACTACAGAACTTACCTTTACGTAGATCAGTTGTGATGTTAACGTTAGCTGCAAGAGGATACACTGCAGAACTTACCTTTACCCAGATCAGTTGTGACGTTAACGTTAGCTGCAAGAGGATACACTACAGAACTTACCTTTACGTAGATCAGTTGTGACGTTAACGTTAGCTGCAAGAGGATACACTACAGAACTTACCTTTACCCAGATCAGTTGTGACGTTAACGTTAGCTGCAAGAAGATACACTACAGAACTTACCTTTACCCAGAACAGTTGTGATGTTAACGTTGGCTGTAAGAGGATACACTACAGAACTTACTTTTACCCAGATCAGTTGTGATGTTAACGTTGGCTGCAAGAGGATACACTACAGAACTTACCTTTACGTAGATCAGTTGTGATGTTAACGTTGGCTGCAAGAGGATACACTACAGAACTTACCTTTACCCAGATCAGTTGTTATGTTAACGTTAGCTGCAAGAGGATACACTACAGAACTTACCTTTACCCAGATCAGTTGTGATGTTAACGTTAGCTGCAAGAGGCTACAATACAGAACTTACCTTTACCCAGATCAGTTGTGACGTTGACGAGCATCTCAATCTCTCTGACCATAGCATGAGGTGAGAGCTGTTTGACAACACGCCAGTAACCCCGGATAACATTTTTCAATCTGTAAATGTGTACACACAATAATAGGTTAAAAGAAAAAAGAAAAATGAGAGAGGATCAGTGAGTCTGGGTAGTATTGTGGTTAAAGTCATTTTAATTTTTAAAATACAAAAATTGATTCTTACTTGAAATCATCAGGTTTTTATTTAAGTGATTCTTAATCTTGGCTCAAGATGACATACAGCAGCACTTGAACTGAAAGCTACCAGCAACTCATAGCTGACAGCTTTCTGTACACCTGCCTGACAATCCATCTATCTATCTTCTTTCTTCTTTTCTCTTTCACTGATACCTAAAAGGTGTCGTGGTTTATATCATTTGTCGTTCTTGTGCTGCTCGAATTGTCTGAATTAGTGATTTTCCTTTGTTGTTACATGTCTCTGTCACTGCATCTATCCATCTTCTTCTGGGTCTTCCTCTTGGTCTTTTTCAATGCATTCTCGAGAAGAACGCCCTTGATGGTGATTGGTGAGGATTCATTCTGACCAGGTGGCCGAACCATTCAAGTTGTTGTTGTTCTATATATTTTTGGCAGGGTTTAGTTCCTACCATTTTTCTTATGGTTTCATTTGGTATTCTATCTCTTCTTGTGTTGTTTGTTACTTTTCTCAAGCATCGCATCTCACATGTATTGATCTTTCTTAAATGTGATTTAGAAAGGGTCCATGTTTGACTTTCATAGCACAAAGTTGGTATGAAGATGCTATTTATCATTTGTTGTTTAGCTGGCATAGAAATGTTTGGATGTCTTAGCAATGGTGAAAGCTGGTATGTGACAGCATTTGCTTTTTGTATTCTCATGTCAATTTCTCTGTCTAGTTTTCCATCTTCTGTGAACATTGCGCCTAAATACTTGAATTCCTCTACTTGTTTTATTTCTTTGTCTTTGATCTTGATGTTTAATGGGTGTCTTAATTTGCTTATTCTTATAGCCTCTGTTTTTGCTGTGTTAATTTTCATACTGTAGTTTATTTTCATACTGTAGTTTGTGCAGCTTTAGGATGGTCTGGTCAGTCTTGACTTGCTAGAGTAGTCTGTGGTCTTGTTGAGTATAGGAAGGTCTGGTCAGTCTTGACTTGCTAGAGTAGACTGTGGTCTTGTTGAGTATAGGAAGGTCTGGTCAGTCTTGACTTGCTAGAGTAGACTGTGGTCTTGTTGAGTATAGGAAGGTCTGGTCAGTCTTGACTTGCTAGAGTAGACTGTGGTCTTGTTGAGTATAGGAAGGTCTGGTCAGTCTTGACTTGCTAGAGCCGGCTGTGGTCTTGTAGGAAGGTCTGGTCAGTCTTGACTTGCTAGAGTAGGCTGTGGTCTTGTAGGAAGGTCTGGTCAGTCTTGACTTGCTAGAGTAGACTGTGGTCTTGTTGAGTATAGGAAGGTCTGGTCAGTCTTGACTTGCTAGAGTAGTCTGTGGTCTTGTTGAGTATAGGAAGGTCTGGTCAGTCTTGACTTGCTAGAGTAGACTGTGGTCTTGTTGAGTATAGGAAGGTCTGGTCAGTCTTGACTTGCTAGAGTAGGCTGTGGTCTTGTTGAGTATAGGAAGGTCTGGTCAGTCTTGACTTGCTAGAGTAGACTGTGGTCTTGTTGAGTATAGGAAGGTCTGGTCAGTCTTGACTTGCTAGAGTAGGCTGTGGTCTTGTAGGAAGGTCTGGTCAGTCATGACTTGCTAGAGCAGGCTGTGGTCTTGTAGGAAGGTCTGGTCAGTCTTGACTTGCTAGAGTAGACTGTGGTCTTGTAGGAAGGTCTGGTCAGTCTTGACTTGCTAGAGCAGGCTGTGGTCTTGTAGGAAGGTCTGGTCAGTCTTGACTTGCTAGAGCAGGCTGTGGTCTTGTAGGAAGGTCTGGTCAGTCTTGACTTGCTAGAGTAGACTGTGGTCTTGTTGAGTATAGGAAGGTCTGGTCAGTCTTGACTTGCTAGAGTAGGCTGTGGTCTTGTAGGAAGGTCTGGTCAGTCTTGACTTGCTAGAGCAGGCTGTGGTCTTGTAGGAAGGTCTGGTCAGTCTTGACTTGCTAGAGCAGGCTGTGGTCTTGTAGGAAGGTCTGGTCAGTCTTGACTTGCTAGAGCAGGCTGTGGTCTTGTTGAGTATAGGAAGGTCTGGTCAGTCTTGACTTGCTAGAGTAGGCTGTGGTCTTGTAGGAAGGTCTGGTCAGTCTTGACTTGCTAGAGCAGGCTGTGGTCTTGTAGGAAGGTCTGGTCAGTCTTGACTTGCTAGAGCAGGCTGTGGTCTTGTAGGAAGGTCTGGTCAGTCTTGACTTGCTAGAGCAGGCTGTGGTCTTGTAGGAAGGTCTGGTCAGTCTTGACTTGCTAGAGCAGGCTGTGGTCTTGTTGAGTGTAGGAAGGTTTGGTCAGTCTTTACTTGCTAGAGCAGTGTGTGGTCTTGTTGAGTGTAGGAAGGTTTGGTCAGTCTTTACTTGCTAGAGCAGGCTGTGGTCTTGTTGAGTGTAGGAAGGTTTGGTCAGTCTTGACTTGCTAGAGTAGACTGTGGTCTTGTTGAATGTAGGAAGGTTTGGTCAGTCTTTACTTGCTAGAGCAGGCTGTGGTCTTGTTGAGTGTAGGAAGGTTTGGTCAGTCTTGACTTGCTAGAGCAGTGTGTGGTCTTGTTGAATGTAGGAAGGTCTGGTCAGTCTTTACTTGCTAGAGTAGGCTGTGGTCTTGTTGAGTGTAGGAAGGTCTGGTCAGTCTTGACTTGCTAGAGCAGGCTGTGGTCTTACTCAGGTGTAAGAAGGTCTGGTCAGTCTTGACTTGCTAGAGCAGGCTGTGGTCTTACTCAGGTGTAAGAAGGTCTGGTCAGTCTTGACTTGCTAGAGCAGACTGTGGTCTTGCTCAGGTGTAGGAAGGCCAGACCAGTCTTGGTTTTCAGTCCCTGGTAACTGTTAGTCCCCATCCCCATGACAAGAATCATCAGGGAATGAAAACTTTTTAAGATCCCACTCCATCTGTCCATGCTGAGCAGCGGTTGAAGAGGTTAGGTGGTACCCAAAAATGCCCTGCCTAAGTCGGATGCGGCGGGCCAGATGGCACAAAACTGACTGCTTGCTGCAGATGGCAACACAATGCACAAATACCAAATTAATGTTCTTTTAAGGAAAGACTCAGAAATCGAGCACCAGAAAATCTTTCCTGGGAAAGTAAGGTGACCTGATGTGATACTTATTGTTATCATCAACTATCTATCTATTGTCCTTTCGAGCCGGAGACGGCACATAGGGCAGAACCACAATCTCAAAAAACAGAAACCTTGCGTGCCAAAATGGCACATATTGCAGAGATCACTACTCTAAAATATATGGCTCTGTTTCCATAACAATACTTTTTACAATGACAGCTTGTCAAGCCATCGATCAACTCCTTAGTCGCCTCTTACGACATGCCTGGAAGGTCACAGTTTCACTATTCTCTACTTCCCTCATAATGAGGCCCGAGAACACACAGAATATCATCAACTATGCAGTAGTATTTGCATTATTGGTTATAGTTATCATGAATCACCATTTCACTCTCTTTGCCTTGATGTTACTTAGCTAGCTAGTTCTTCTCTGGCCGAAGACAACTCACAGGATCGAAATCGTAAATTTCAATGTCTGGAAATTCACTTTGTTTCTGTAGATCTTGTTTTAAATCCTAAGTTGATTCATCTCTATTGATTGCTTCTTTTAGAGTTTCTTTTTGTCTACCTTGTTATCTTCTGCCACCAAGTGTAAACATTAAGGTGAGAGTCCTCTTTCATCCATTCTGATCAGTTGACTGATCTACTTTCAGCACTTTCTCTATTTATAGTTTTTTTTTTCCTGGTTGCCAGCTTCCCTAGAACATAGGAACTGAATTTTGCGTGGAAATCCGTTTTTCCTTGGCAGACAAGTGCACAGGGGTCCCTCATCGCTAAGACAGATAACTCCGACTTTGGAGGTATTCATATTTTTTTTCCGTCGAAGAGTAATTGAGGTTTCAAGCCGGGCCTCACTGCTGAGACCAGTGGTGGTTTGCTGCAGAGAGAAATTACAAATAAAAATCCCAACTAGTGCTGTCGGGATTTGAACTCACAACCTCTCTGTCTCTAGACCAGAATCTTGCCTCGAGACTAACCCGTTCCCCTTGTTTATAGTTTGAAACTTATTCTTGTTTGGTTTCTTCTCTTATAATTTCATTTGGAGTTAAGTCCCTTAAATTCCTGTTTAAGAATCTTTAGTCGCATTTCTTTAAAGCCATACCTTGATAGTCTCAGTGGCTGAGTGGTTAGTGTGCTCGCTTCCTGACCAGAAGGGTCCTGGTTCAATCCCCAACAGTGGCGGATTTTTTTTCGGACTGAGGTTCGCTCCTGGGTTCACCCAGTCTCTAAAAATGAGTACCAGAGATTTTTTCTGGGAAGAAAAGGCGGCCTGGCGTGATACCGACTCCATCACCCTAATATGTGCCGTGGTTATAGAAAAATATGGTCACTAACATATTCCTTATACGCCTAGCAAGGCATGAAGGGAACCTTACATTTCTTTTTACATACCTTGACGGTACATGCTATTTGGTTCTCCAGTACACCTGAATCAACTTTAGTCTTTGTCTGCCTCTTCTTATTTGTTGTTCCTTTTTTCAAGACAACATTAACCCTAGATTATGATTCATACCTGTAGGTCATGTTTTAATGATAATGTCATTAATATTACTACCACTTAAGTGTTACATTAGGAGTTCCAAAAATAGCATATTCTTTGAACTTTTGCTACATAGCTGTGTGTTTAGACAAGATGAGACACAGGGATCAGATGTGATAATAATTTCCCGGCTAACGATCAATTTATAGCTTGAAATCCGACCACATACGCGCCCCCAACCGCAAGCAACAAGATGTGTTACGTTCGTCTATTCACACGGTGACCATCTGCTGTATAGTTCAGCCCTTAATATTCAGCTCCCTCTTAGCACTGTTTCCTACCTATCCCATGCTACAAAGGTTTGTTTCATGTCTTGCTGACTGCTAAGGAAATTGTCTCCGTCACGAGGAAAAAAGAATGAATTTCTTTAAAATTGGCAAAATTTATTTTAAAAAAAAACAGAGCATATTCTTATGATACCTTCGCAAATTTCACGAAAAATACGATGTGTTTGAAAAAAAAATCCAACATCTAAGGAAATAAACACTCCAGCAAAAAAAAATTAGAAAGGTGTAAGGAGGGGAAAACGTTTGCTTCTGGTAAACTGTTGAATTCCAAAAACACGTATTTTGAGTATGTAAATTTTACGATGGTATTGTAATCTCCCGTTAAGTCATTTATTCTATCCTTCCACATAAAAAAAATTGTATTTGTTTTATTAAAATTATGTTTAAAAGTTCTGTCTACATTTTCAGCTGTTTTAACAAATTCAGTACTAAGGGTTTAACCACACAGTGGCAGGACGGTCTTTCACATTTTTGTTAAATATTTGAAATAACGAGAAAATAATGAAAATTAACCTAACACAACTTTTGTTCATACAATTTGCTTAGGAAGTCGGAGAAGTGATTAAATAAGAGAATTACAGGGTTTTAGTAGAAACAATTGTGGAAATGTAGATAAACCAAAAGCTGCAAAAACTGACTCCTGAGTTTCTCAAGTCAGTTACTAGAGCCACATTTTGTGGCCCTGGGAGTTAAGACTTTATTATTTGTTTTCTTCTCTGTTCACTTCATTTTTCTGTGAATCCACATTTCAAGAGTTTTAATTCTCTTTTCTGTGAACACCATCATCGTGTGCCATACCAGTTGGTGAATGCGATCATGTTCTTCCACAATTCTCTACCAACAGTACACCATATCAATTCTGTTGTTGACTGTTCTCCATGCCATGACACCAAGCTATCTAGCATCTTCTCTTTTAGTTGTTCTCAATCTCTTTTTCCCTGTATTTTGTCTGTTGTAACCAAGTATTCCAAATTTCCTCTTCTCATGATATGCCCAAAAAATGTTGATTCTTTCTGATGTTTCTTAGGAGCTCCCTTTGTTATGTTGGCCTCTTTGAGAATGTCCTCATTGGTCATTTTTTTTTTTGGCTGTCCAGGAACTCTCAACATTTTTCTCAGAAATCCCATCTCTGTGGCCTCTCAATCGTCTTTTCCTTATTTGTCTACTGTCCATGATTCACTTCCATAGGTCAGAATTGACTCTATATAGCACCAAACATATTATACATAAATGAGGCAATAGTCACCGAAGAATACTGGCATCATCTTCATTTCCGCCCCTCACCGGCCAGAGGCTGTGAGGGAGACCTTTTACTTACAGTAGCACAGTGATACTTACCCATGGAGTAAAGTGTGATCCAAATTTTCACACAGCTTATGACACAGATGATTGTTGCCGTACAGCACTACACCTTCATCATACCCTGCTAACGTTGAGTCCTTGTACTGGTAGTAAACAAGCTCCTGGATCTAGCACACACACACACACAAAAATAAAGAAAGAGAACAAATTAGGAGGGAAACAAATTATAACAAGTAATTCCAACATATGTTGGTCATAATATGAGAAGACAGACAACAAGAGAATGTCAAAGCATTCCCTCAAATGGGAACCAGATGGTAAAAGAAAAAAGGCCAACATAGAGAAACACTAAAAGAACATTGAGGTGAGAGGCAACAATAGCAGGCATAAGCTCCCTCACTGAAATTTAACAATTCACTCAGAACAGAGCTGTGTGACGAAACCCAATGCAGGTCCTGTGCAAGGTCTAACACTTGTCATCAGACACAAGAGTCTAGAATTTCTGCCCTATGTGCTGTCTTCGGCTCGAAAGGACAACAGATAAATAGAATTCCTTTTTCAGTCCTTAAAAGAATTATAATAGTCATACTTCAAGTAGCAATAAAATAATGTATAACAAGTCATTATAACTGCTTCTACTTTCAGCAATAATCATCACCAAGTATTGAAAAAAAAAAAAAAAAAAGTAAAGTACCCCCGTCATGCCAAGTGGCGTATAGGGAATATGGTGTTAGTGACCATAAATTTTATAGACCTTCGGCACATGATTTTTGGGGTAATCTTGGTAGGTATTACGCCCATGCCGCTTTACTTTCCCAGAAAAAAAATCCGGTACCCATTAAAGGCTGGTGAACCGGAAGCCATCGGTTAGGATCGAACCCTACCTCTTGTCCTGTGTAGTCCAGTTCACTAACCACTGAGCTATCGTGGCTCCACATCAAGTATTGTGCCAGCTGGCATAGGTGATCATGTCTCTCCACAACCTTTTATCTCAATAGTTTTTCTTTTAAAATCAATTCCATCGTTGACATCTTACAACATTATTCTTTTAACACAATCACTACCAAGGGGGTTAATATCCAGGGCCACAACTTTCTTTGGAATTTTTTTTTTAATTTGAAAGAATGGCAATAAAATAAATTAAAATTGACCTAAAACATTTTTTTTTTTTTTCTTCAGAAAATGTGTTCAGGAAATAGGAAATGCAGTTACATTAGAAAGTTACAAGGTTTTAGTGGAAATAAATGCCAAAAAAAATTTAAAATGCCAAATTTTAAAGACAAATTACAAAACTTCAGATGGTAGATATACAACAGAGTGGAGATGCAGAATGGCTCAGGCAAAAGCAGCTTCCAAAAAATGAGGATATACTGTATATTTTCATTTTTGGTAATAGAAACAAGAAAAAGAGTTCTTAAATGTTATGTAAGCCAGTCTTAAGATATGGATGTGAATCATGGACAATAGGACAGCAAACAAGAAAGTCACTGGAGACTGTATAAATGTGGTTTTACAGAAGACTGTTGAGAATACCATGGACAGCTGAGAGGAGTAATGAAAACGTTCTGAAAGTAGCCAAAGCAAAAAGAGAGCTAATAATGGTCATCAATAATTTCCAATATTAGGAAGAAACAATCATCACTTTTTGGCCATGTAATGAGAAGGGAACAGCTAGAATTTATTGTGACAACTGGGAAAATTGAGGATGAAGAGATAGAGGAAAGCAAAGGAAAAATATAACAGACAGTTTAAGAGAATGGCTTGGCAGAAGGTCAACAACAGAAATAATAAATAACTATTGAGATACGAGTTATGGAGAGACATGATCACCTACGCCAGCTGGCTTGGTACTTGATGATGATGTATAAATTAGAAAAAGAAGAGGGAGTGACCAATCTCCAGAGCTCCATCCAAAGAAAACAAATGAAATAGTTTGGGCATGTCACTATACCAGCAAGCATTATACTTGATGATGATAAATATAAAAGTAAAATTATCTCTAAATCTATAATTGTCAACAATTATATATTATTCCAGTACCATGATCTGTGTTACCACAGACTATATAGTAGTCTATACTATACTTTTTTTAAACCTGTTAAGTATTTTTTTTCCTAAGATCACAAAACTGAAACCTTTACTTTTTTTATGTATCAAATTATAGACATAATTATATATCTGAAACATTTTTCATTTTGCTTGTACATAATCAATCATAAAGATACAGACTTTCATTAATGGATGCTTACGCACAATAAAATGATGGAAATGACAAGACAAAATAACTAACATAGAATTATGGAAATGTACCAGTTAAATACCTGTGGTTAAAGAGCTACAGCAAAGATGAGGAAATCCATGGCTGGATAGGACACACACTGTGGAAGCCAACTGAGAGTATTACACAACAGGCCTTTTTTGGAATCCCCAAGGAAAATACAAAAAGGATGACCAAAATATTCTTGGAGAAGGCAGATAGAAGCAGAGATGAAGATGATGGGATGACATGGAATGATCTTAAAAGAATGGCAAGAAAAAGAGCGGCTTGGAAAGTGTTTATTGAAGACCTATGCTCCACAGGGAGCTGAAAGTGTTTGTTGAAGACCTATGCTCCACAGGGAGCTGAAAGTGTTTGTTGAAGACCTATGCTCCACAGGGAGTTGAAAGTGTTTGTTGAAGACTATGCTCCACAGGGAGCTGAAAGTGTTTGTTGAAGACCTATGCTCCACAGGGAGCTGAAAGTGTTTGTTGAAGACCTAATCTCCACAGGGAGTTGAAAGTGTTTGTTGAAGACCTAATCTCCACAGGGAGCTGAAAGTGTTTGTTGAAGACCTAATCTGGGTCAATCTCCACAGGGAGCTGAAAGTGTTTGTTGAAGACCTAATCTCCCCAGGGAGCTGAAAGTGTTTGTTGAAGACCTAATCTGGGTCAATCTCCACAGGGAGCTGAAAGTGTTTGTTGAAGACCTATGCTCCACAGGGAGCTGAAAGTGTTTGTTGAAGACCTATGCTCCACAGGGAGTTGAAAGTGTTTGTTGAAGACCTATGCTCCACAGGGAGCTGAAGTGTTTGTTGAAGACCTATGCTCCACAGGGAGCTGAAAGTGTTTGTTGAAGACCTAATCTCCACAGGAGTTGAAAGTGTTTGTTGAAGACCTAATCTCCACAGGGAGCTGAAAGTGTTTGTTGAAGACCTAATCTGGGTCAATCTCCACAGGGAGCTGAAAGTGTTTGTTGAAGACCTAATCTGGGTCAATCTCCACAGGGAGTTGAAAGTGTTTGTTGAAGACCTAATCTGGGTCAATCTCCACAGGGAGCTGAAAGTGTTTGTTGAAGACCTAATCTCCACAGGTTGAAGACCTAATCTCCACAGGGAGCTGAAGTGTTTGTTGAAGACCTAATCTCCACAGGAGTTGAAAGTGTTTGTTGAAGACCTAATCTCCACAGGGAGCTGAAAGTGTTTGTTGAAGACCTAATCTCCACAGGGAGCTGAAAGTGTTTGTTGAAGACCTAATCTCCACAGGGAGCTGAAAGTGTTTGTTGAAGACCTAATCTCCACAGGGAGCTGAAAGGTACTAAGGTAGAAGAAGAAGACATATTTTTTTTGGTAAGACCATAACTGAAACCTCTACTTTTTGTATGAATTAAATTATAGACATAATTATATATCTGAAACATTTATCACTTTGCTTGTACCAAGTCAACATTACACAGTCAACCATGGCTCTGTGATGAATCATTATTTGAGTACTCAAGCACCCAGTGGGAACAAAAAAGAAAGGAAACTCCGCCTTTGTTCCCAAAGAATGAGAACAATATCATCACCATGCGATATATTCCCATAATATTAAATGTGAAATGATTTACCATTCTTTTATATGTATACATACATTATTTTCAAATTCAATAACTGGTCTAGTAGCGAGGTGTACGAGTGTACGTTTTACTATTTACAATCAAATTAATTATTCAATGACAATTGAATAGAAGAATACAAACCGATTTGATCGACTTTGATATATTATCAACGATCCTGTCTTTCAGTCTTATTCGCTCTCCAGGTCTCTCCATTTTATGTTAATAGATGCTGGTTTTTGCATGGTAGGCTAGCGTGAAGAATTCCGCGAATAAAATCAAAAATAATTTATGTCAAATAGAACGGAATTCACATTAGTCCAAGATGTTTATAATCGACCAGCACCGCCATGTTTAGTCTGCAAGATGATTACCAACACGGAATCATTGTCGCTAGATCTATTAACGTCGTTTACTACCACATTTCAGACAATTAAAAGAGACTTATGCAATAAGTGGGTACAGTCAGAAACAAGAAACTTAGTTGGCGTGTAAGAAGACTTAACAACCAACATAGAACTGGAGTCGTCAGTCGCTGGACGCTGCGGGACTTGCTGAGGAGGGGATCTGAGCACCTATAGACATGTTCGGAGTGCAATGATGATGACCCGCTAATAACTCAATAAATCAATAACTCAATGTAACAAAACAAGTCTATATCAATAGAAATGAGAAAAAATAGTTCATCGGTGCTATATACAGCCAATTCTGACCTATGGAAGCGAATCATGGACAGTTTAAAAACAAATGAAAAGACGATATAATTACAGGCAACAAAGATGGGATTTCTCAGAAGAATGTTGAAAGTTCCCTGGACAGCTAAAAAGATCAGCGAGGAAATTCTCAAAGCGGCCAACACAAAAAGGAAGATCATTAAAAAAAAAAACATCAAAAATAAACAATCGACATTTTTCGAATATATCATGAGAAGAGGAAAGTTGGAATACTTGGTTACAACTGGCAAACTACATGGAAAAAAGTTCGCTAACGACAAAAGATAGAAGATACTAGATGGTTTGGTGTCCAGGTTTGGAAAACGATCAACAACATAGCTGATACGATACACTGTGGATAGAAGATTATAAAAGGACATAATCGCCTACATCATGTATGACACATAATGATGATTATTTTTTAAAAATCAGTGGCTTTAAACAAGTTAAAATAAATCTTGAAAGAAAAAAAAATATATATCGCTTTCAGAATAAGAAAAAGACAGATGCACTTACATGTTGTATTCACCCATGTTTACATTTGTGAGACGTTGGTCTGACATTGATATTGTGATTTTTGTCCATAAAAATAAAAAAAACAGTAATTCGTCATTGATGCATAGAGCCAGTCTTGGTATATAAATGTTGATATTGTTGTTTCCGTTTAATGGCTTTATATTTCCAGCGAAGTTCAGAGGGACAGAATTTTGCGTAAATATTATTTTTTTTTAAAACACCCGCAGCCGTGTGCTCATGTGTCCCCTGCCATACAGGCAGGCTTTCTCCAACGTCAGAGATACTCTTATACTTTTATTGCCGAGAGTTTTGCCGTTTTTTGAGTAAATGTTTTCCTATTAATTAATTCCGCCTGAAAATTAGTCATATTTAGTATACTCTTTTGGATTTCCAACTTTCAAGAGTTCGTTAACGTGCGCAGAATATTACATGAGACCTCCTGTTTGCTGCCTTTTCTCGAGTGGGCTAGACATCGGATCTCACTATCAAGAGACTAGGTGGGGCAGAGCCACGAAAAAGCCACAGGTTTGATTCCCCCCCCCCCCCACCCTTTCCACCTGTGGTAAGAATCGAACTTTAGGTGCCCTGTCAAAATGTTGACGGCTTGCCTCTACACCATCCATCCCCCTGATCTATGGATGTCTGACGGAATAAAGAGAACTGACCTATGGATGGCTGACGGAATGAAGAGAACTGACCTATGGATGTCTGACGGAATGAAGAGAACTGACCTATGGATGTCTGACGGAATGAAGAGAACTGACCTATGGATGTCTGACGGAATGAAGAGAACTGACCTATGGATGTCTGACGGAATGAAGAGAACTGACCTATGGATGTCTGACGGAATGAAGAGAACTGACCTATGGATGTCTGACGGAATGAAGAGAACTGACCTATGGATGTCTGACGGAATGAAGAGAACTAAGCTATGGATGTCTGACGGAATGAAGAGAACTAAGCTATGGATGTCTGACGGAATGAAGAGAACTGACCTATGGATGTCTGACGGAATGAAGAGAACTGACCTATGGATGTCTGACGGAATGAAGAGAACTGACCTATGGATGTCTGACGGAATGAAAAGAACTGACCTATGGATGTCTGACGGAATGAACAGAACTGACCTATGGATGTCTGACTGAATGAAGAGAAAATACACAGACATTTTTTTTTTATTTGTGCGCAAATGGAACATAACACAATAACAAACTTTTTCGGCTAAAGAGTCTTTCTTAGTAGACATGGGCACAAGACAGGTGCTATGCACCTACTACGTCGGCGATGTTACAAATAAACAAAAGTTCAAAACCGGATCAAGCAGTACATAGGTCCTTATAGAGATCCCGTGATCACCGTGAAAAGAAAAGTACGAACTGATCACTGTGAAAAGAAAAATACGAACTGAAGTGGTATGGCCTATGTCCAAACCGTTCGGTTTTCACAAAAAACCGTGTAGTAGGAAGCTGAATAGTTGATGCCAACGAAAAAAGCAAGGTTGTTGGGGAAAAAAACATTAATTATAGAATAGACAAGCCTTGGCTTAACAGCTCCAAGCGAGCATCCGTAAATGGAATAAATGTAGGAATTAACCGGAAGGAATAATTTTGACACAAAAGTTATACTGTCTTTCTATATGGAGTTGGAACATGACAAGATATAGTAATTCTAGCGATAATGTCGACAAGTTGGTAAATTCGACTCGCAAGACTATCAAGAGTTACAGCTCATTATTTTTTTTTACTCATAGATGGCATAACTGTCGTCACTATCATCCTGTGCCATGCTTTTTTCATCATCTTCAAGTACTGTGCTTGCTGGTGTAGGTGATCATGTCTCTCCACAACTTTTGATCTCGACAGTCATTTATCATTTCTGTTGTTGACCTTCTGTCCAGCCAATCTCTTAAGTTTTTTGGTATCTTTTCTCTCTGCTTCCCTCTAACTCTTCGTCCCGCGATTTTTCCAATTGTTACAATATATTCCAGTTCTCTTCTCATTACATGGCCAAAAAGTGATGATTGTTTCTTCCTAATATTGGAAATTAGCTCTCTTTTTGTTTTGGCCTCTTTCAGAGCGTTTTCATTACTCTTCTTAGCTGTTCATGGTATTCTCAACATTCTTCTTAAAGCAGATGGTGAAAGAACTAGGGGGCGAACGAAACCAAGATTTAAAGACGTGTGTAAACGTGACATGAAGACTGAACATAAACATTGCAGCCTGGGAAGACATAGCTGTAGACCGCAATCTTTGGAAACACACTCTGGAGCTCCAGCTCAAACAAGAAGCATACAGATTCATAGAAAAAGGGAAATACACGGCGAAAGAAAAGAAAAGTAAAAAAAAAAAAAATTTCCAAGGGGCGCTGCAAAATCTATAGTCAACTATGACTGACGGAGGCTTTCACTGTTACTTTATTTAACTTTACACAGAATGTATGTGTCTTGTGTGTCCCCAACTGCCTTCAGGTGAAACTTCATCTACACTGACACCAGCTCTTGCAGATGTAGGTGAATCAAACTGACGTTATCTTCACCTCAAAGTACTTGATGAAGTCTCGTGTTTGGTGCAGTTCTTTTTCTTCTTCCTCTGCCATTTTCAACGAATAACTATTTCTTTTTATTATCTGCCGTTAAAAGGGCATTTGGTGGACATAAATGCATTGTGTTGTTGTAGCGATCTGTGATTTGTGTCCAGTTCATCCGACTACAACAAGGCCCATTTTTCAGTTACCAGGCTGCCTTCCATCTTTGATCCATACTTGCTTGGTTGCACCGTTAGTTTAGGCATGTAACCCAGTGCATCTGTTTATCCATCGGGTGAGCTCGTTGTTGCTGAAATTAGGCAGTTGTTCAAAGCTGGCTGTTTGATGTTAGGATCGGTGAACTAGAGCTGATTAAGACCACGCTCCACTCCCCACCACCCGATGGTGATACTGGAATCAAACTTTGATCAGGACTGAACTAAAGAAAGAAGGAAGGCAATCCAGATATAATGAGATGTTATACTGATGCCGGAAGTATCGAACATCGCAGTTTGCTGTACATTGCATTATCCTGCTTATTTAAGACGAACGCCAAACACGAAACCATAACTAACAAAGAAAATACAGCACATTATTTTTGCTCCCACATTTACCGTTGCTCTTTTCATTTTCCACTTCATTCATTCGATGCTGTCTCCACATCGAAGGTTGGCTACCATGGAGCGCCATTCATTCATTGGGTGCCGTCTCCACACCAAAGGTTAGCTACCATAAAGCGCCTCTGTCTCTTGCCTTAATGACGCATGTTGCCATATATTCACCTGACTAAATTTTAAGATGTTATCAGTCCGCTTTAGTCTTGGTCTGCCTTTGCCACGTCTATCTTGAACCGTCCCTTCCAAGATGACTTTAATCCAGATATTATGTCTCTACACACATATAACAAATGTCAGTTATCTTTATCGAATTATGTTAAACTATAGTTCTTATTTTCATTTTCAACCGATTCAGAACTGCCTTATTTGTCTTATTTTCCTTCCACCCAATTCTCCCCATTTCCCTATAGATCCACATTTCACAGACTTCAATCTTCTGCTTTGTTTTCTTATTTAATGCCCATCTTTCTGCACCATACAGGAATGTTGAGTAAATATAGCATTTTGCTATTCATAGTTTTAGTTCCGATGTTATTTGCTTTGATGTAAGGTGTCTCCCACACATTTACTTGTACCTGTTAGATTTCAACAATTGATTTTTCAAACGATTTGTCACGCACATTTCATATTTCTAATAATTATAACTTTAAAACATAACAAATAATGAACCCATGGCCGTGCTACGGTGGTTGTACACGAGGGTCAGGCAGGACCGGATTTAGACCTAGGCTAGATAAGCTATAGCTTAGGGCAAACGCAGGCAACCTACAGTATGTGGGCCAGAACAGGCTCGCCAAACTATTTTGATCGGCCCGTATATTTGATTTAAAAATGACTATGCACTCCGTTTCCTAAGATTTGTACATTACAATCGTTTGTGAATGTAAATTAGGTAATTTATATAATGGCCTTACTAGGTGATGTTACCTGGCCCTCGGCGTCTTCACAGTTTTTGAGAACTAGCCATCAGAAAATAAATGGTTGCCCATCTCTGGCCTGGAACCTCTGAATCCGAAGGAGACTTAAATATATTTTACTTGTAGTGATATATCTATGAATCAAGACTTCTGGTCAGTATAGCGGATAGGCGACAGGAACCTTTGGAGCTCTGTTTTAAAAGTGTTCCTATTGCAGTTTCCTCATATTCCAAGTCCGACTTGCTGCTGGAGCTACTGAGTTTATTGCTCTCTGCACACCGTGAGTTGGTTTTTTTTTCATTCTGATCATTTTTCGATATTCCGATTGCTTACGATGAATGATGGTATCGTATGACGAAGAACAGTCATACGATGCCGTGGTTGCGTTCACTTTCGATGCAGTTACGCCTTATGTCTTTTGGCGTGTACTGTAGCTGCTATGATGGAGACTGTAGCTGCCTTTTTTTGTTTGGATCCTTCAATGAGATGAAATGTTAGTTCGGATGATTCCACTGGCACGGGCGGTTGAGCAATTATGGATTTTCATTTATTTGCAGTGATACTGGGGCCTTCGACTAGCTACAACTAACTACAACTAACTACAACTAACTACAACTAGCTACAACTAACTACAACTAACTACAACTAACTACAACTAACTACAACTAACTATAACTAACTACAACTAACTACAACTAACTACAACTAACTACAACTAACTACAACTAACTACAACTAACTACAACTAGCTACAACTACCTATAACTAACTACAACTAACTACAACTAACTACAACTAACTATAACTAACTACAACTAACTACAACTAGCTACAACTAACTACAACTAACTACAACTAACTACAACTAACTACAACTAACTACAACTAGCAACAGCTAACTACAACTAGCTACAACTAACTACAACTAACTACAACTAACTACAACTAACTACAACTAACTACAACTAGCTACAACTAGCTACAACTAACTACAACTAACTACAACTAACTACAACTAACTACAACTAGCTATGAGGGAATTGGTTCTCCTCAGTGTAGTATATTCAATACATTCTTGAAGTATGTGTTCAGCAGTCAAGGGCGCCTGTCCACATGTACATGTGGCTGAAATGCCAATCGTGAATTTTGTATACATGTGACTGTGTAGTCGATTGTGTCCTGTTCTGGGGCGTATAATGATAACTTGTTCACATCTATTCATGTTGTGGTGGCGTCTTGATTGTGTGTTTGCGATTTTCTGATTGATTTGATTATTTGTTTCTTGTAATGTTATGTAACTGGTAAATATGATTGTTTGCCTGCTGCATTTCCTTTACTAGCCGGCCTACTATTTTATTTTCTGGTACTCCACGATGAGATGGGATCCATCCGGAGAGACTTTGTGATGTCTGCAGAGTTCAGTCAATAATGTCTGCTGATGTGATTGTTTGTTTCATCGAGAGTTCATCGGTGCTAAATAGAACCAATTCTGACCTATGGAAGCGAATCAGGGACAATAGACAAACAAATGAAAAGACGATTGGAGGCCGCAGAGATGGGATTTCTCAGAAGAATGTTGAAAGTTCACTGGACAGCTAGAAAGACCAATGAGGAAGTTCTCAAAGAGGCCAACACAAAAAGGGAGCTCTTAAAAAACATCAGAAAGAAACAATCAACATTTTTCGGGCACATCATGAGAAGAGGAAAGTTGGAATACTTGGTTACAACTGGCAAAATAAAGGGAAAGAGATATCGCGGACGACAAAGAGATAAAATGCTGGATAGCTTGGTGTCATGGCATGGAAAACAGTCAACAACAGAACTGATACGATGCACTGTAGATAGAAGATTGTGGAGGGATATGATCGCCTACGCCAACCGGTATGGCACATGATGAATGATGAATGTCTCCAGATTAAGAGAATGGTTTGGCAGTAGGTCAACAGCAGAAATGATAAATAATTGTCGAGATCGAAAGTTGTTGAGAGACATATCACCTACCCCAGCAGGCACGTCACTTGATGATGAATCGCGACAGTTTTGTGCATATGAGAAATAATAAGAAAGAAATATTAAAATGGCAGCGTTGGGATCAACCTGTATTGAACCATTAACTGCCGATCTATGAATGTATAAGCTCTTCTGTCACCTGGTGGTAAATTAGAAGTTCTCTACCCTGCTTTGCTAGGCGTATGGAGAATATGGTGTTAGTAACCACATTTTGTTCATGACTACGGCACATTTTTGGTTGATGTGGTCGGTATCTCGCCAGGGCACCTTTGCTTTCCAAAAAATAATAATAAAACGCATGTTTCCTTGACGAGGCATCAGGGGCAATCCAAGAAGAATACGGCTTCAAGGCAACAAGGAGACCTTGAACATAAAGGAAGAAGTGAGAGATCTGGCTTGAGGCAGAAATTCTTTCAAACGGGTTGTGGTGAATGTAACATTATATGGGAGATCTGGCTAGAGGCAGAAATTCTTTCAGACGGGTTGTGGTGAATGTAACGTTCTGTGGGAGATCTGGCTAGAGGCAGAAATTCTTTCAGACGGGTTGTGGTGAATGTAACGTTCTGTGGGAGATCTGGCTAGAGGCAGAAATTCTTTCAGACGGGTTGTAGTGAATGTAATGTTCTGTGGGAGATGTGGCTAGAGACAGAGATTCTTTCAGACGCGCTGTAATGAATGCAACGTTCTGCGGGAGATCTGGCTAGAGACAGAGATTCTTTCAGACGGGCTGTAATGAATGCAACGTTTTGCGGGAGATCTGGCTAGAGACAGAGATTCTTTCTGGTGGGCAGTGGTGAATGTAACGTTCTGTGGGAGATCTGGCTAGAGTCATATATTCTTTAAGATGGGCAGTTGTGAATGTAACGTTCTGTTGGAGATCTGGCTAGAGACAGAGATTCTTTCAGACGGGCTGTGGTGAATGTAACGTTCTGTTGGAGATCTGGCTAGAGACAGAGATTCTTTCAGACGGGCTGTGGTGAATGTAACGTTCTGTGGGAGATCTGGCTAGAGACAGAAATTCTTTCAAACGGGTTGTGGTGAATGTAACATTATATGGGAGATCTGGCTAGAGGCAGAAATTCTTTCAGACGGGTTGTGGTGAATGTAACGTTCTGTGGGAGATCTGGCTAGAGGCAGAAATTCTTTCAGACGGGTTGTGGTGAATGTAACGTTCTGTGGGAGATCTGGCTAGAGGCAGAAATTCTTTCAGACGGGTTGTAGTGAATGTAATGTTCTGTGGGAGATGTGGCTAGAGACAGAGATTCTTTCAGACGCGCTGTAATGAATGCAACGTTCTGCGGGAGATCTGGCTAGAGACAGAGATTCTTTCAGACGGGCTGTAATGAATGCAACGTTTTGCGGGAGATCTGGCTAGAGACAGAGATTCTTTCTGGTGGGCAGTGGTGAATGTAACGTTCTGTGGGAGATCTGGCTAGAGTCATATATTCTTTAAGATGGGCAGTTGTGAATGTAACGTTCTGTTGGAGATCTGGCTAGAGACAGAGATTCTTTCAGACGGGCTGTGGTGAATGTAACGTTCTGTTGGAGATCTGGCTAGAGACAGAGATTCTTTCAGACGGGCTGTGGTGAATGTAACGTTCTGTGGGAGATCTGGCTAGAGACAGAAATTCTTACAGACGGGCTGTGGTGAATGTAACGTTCTGTGTGAGATCTGGCTAGAGATAGAAATTCTTTCTGGTGGGCAGTGGTGAATGTAATGTTCTGTGGGACATCTGGCTAGATATAGAGATTCTTTCAGACGGGTTGTGGTGAATGCAACGTCCTGTGAGATATCTGGCTAGAGACAAAGATTATTTCATACAGGCTGTGGTGAATGCAACGTTCTGTGGGAGATCTGACTAGAGAAAGAGATATTTTTAGGCGGGCTGTGGTGTATGCAACGTTCTGTTGGAGATCTGACTAGAGACAGATTCTTTCAGACGGGCTGTGGTGAATGTAACGTTCTGTGGGAGATCTGGCTAGAGACAGAAATTCTTACAGACGGGCTGTGGTGAATGTAACGTTCTGTGTGAGATCTGGCTAGAGATAGAAATTCTTTCTGGTGGGCAGTGGTGAATGTAATGTTCTGTTGGACATCTGGCTAGATATAGAGATTCTTTCAGACGGGTTGTGGTGAATGCAACGTCCTGTGAGATATCTGGCTAGAGACAAAGATTATTTCATACAGGCTGTGGTGTATGCAACGTTCTGTTGGAGATCTGACTAGAGACAGAGATCCTTTCAGATGGTTTGTGGTATATGCAACGTTCTGCAAAAGACATGTAACCTGATGATGAACACAACGTATTCAAACAAACTCACCAGAAAAGTGTCCACCAATTGCCTTTTTCCCACACTAACAGATTACCTGATATGTGAAATATATCCATAGTTGTTTACTTTGGCCTACATTTGGCTTAACTTTGGCTTCAAGTTACAAATAGTGTATACATTTCTGATCGTGAATTGGTTGATCTGGTCAATCGTAGCCTATAAATATTCACGACATTTTCATATCTCACAACGAGGTACTCAGACTGTCCCAGCATTTTGAAGGCCCTAATCTCAAGCATAAACCAAGATCTCTATTATACTAGACACAGCCGATCAAGCTAAACCGCCACATTTTGATTTGATCATGATCGGGATGAAGCTTCTGGCCATTTTGGCCTGCACTGCTTTTCTGGCCAACGCTTTCTTCCTGGATAATCGGGTAAATATAATATTTAATTAATAAACCAGGCAATCAAATTAGTCTCTTGGCAAAATAAGCGGGCTTTCATTCATCAATCGCGATAGTTCTCTATTCTTCCTCTTCTTTTCTTCCTCATTTCCCTTTCAGCATCGAGGAGAGATATAATTTGCGGTCTTTTGTTTTTTCTGTTCGTCTCAGCTGCTGTTATGTTTCCAAGTGCTTATATTATTTAAGTCAATCCATCTTTTTCGTGGCCGGTCCTTTGGTCTGGTATGTTACTTTACAGTATACGCATATGCTGGCTACCGTCACTGTGGATAAATCTGGGCTACCGTCACTGTGGATAAATCTGGGCTACCGTCACTGTGGATAAATCTGGGCTACCGTCACTGTGGATAAATCTGGGCTACCGTCACTGTGGATAAATCTGGGCTACCGTCACTGTGGATAAATCTGGGCTACCGTCATTATGGATAAATCTGGGCTACCGTCATTTTGGATAAATCTGGGCTGCCGTCACTGTGGATAAATCTGGGCTACCGTCATTGTAGATAAATCTGGGCTGCCGTCACTGTGGATAAATCTGGGCTACCGTCATTTTGGATAAATCTGGGCTACCGTCATTTTGGATAAATCTGGGCTACCGTCACTGTGGATAAATCTGGGCTACCGTCATTATGGATAAATCTGGGCTGCCGTCACTGTGGATAAATCTGGGCTACCGTCATTATGGATAAATCTGGGCTACCGTCATTTTGGATAAATCTGGGCTGCCGTCACTGTGGATAAATCTGGGCTGCCGTCACTGTGGATAAATCTGTGCTGCCGTCACTGTGGATAAATCTGGGCTGCCGTCACTGTGGATAAATCTGGGCTACCGTCATTGTAGATAAATCTGGGCTGCCGTCACTGTGGATAAATCTGGGCTACCGTCACTGTGGATAAATCTGGGCTGCCGTCACTGTGGATAAATCTGGGCTGCCGTCACTGTGGATAAATCTGTGCTGCCGTCACTGTGGATAAATCTGGGCTGCCGTCACTGTGGCTGTTGTTGTTCTTGACAGATTGCCTCGAGTTGATGCGTGCTTGTTGCCCTTTGACTCATTTGATGTGGCGGGTTGTAATGGCTTTTTTGACATTCCCGGCTCTTACTGGAGAAGTTGGATTTCGTCTGGTCCCAGGCTATGCTGGGAAAGTATTAGTCCAGTCCAGAGGTACTGCAATACTGGGTCCTCTATAGTAGGGGGAAAATTGAAAAAAAAAAAAAGAAAAAATGGTATGTTAGAAGCTTTACGTGATTAGTAGATGACACAGATTTGAACGATGTTTCGGCCCAATAGGTCTTCAGCAGGAACAAACAAAAAAAAAAAAACACACACACAGATATGTAAGTAAATAAAACTAATCCTACATAGCTAGCCAGTAACGAAACATCCACAACAAAAATAATCGAAATATGTTAAAGAAAATACTAAAGGATGATAAAAAAAATGGCAGTATAGTAAAAGGTCTAAACTAAGATATATATATATATATATATATATATATATATACTAAAGTAAACACTTAGGACGAGATACAAACATTAAGTAGCAGCGGTATTGTACTAGTAAGGGGTTAATTTTTTTCAATTTTTTTTTTCAATTTTCCCTCACATTCAGCTTTACTGCAGCTTCGCATTTTTATGCATTCATTTGCATTTCTTTGCCTTAACCCCGTCCTCTATATTATCAGTAACAGTCACTACTATGAATGTACCATGAATGAATGAAACCTATAAAATCACACATCTAACTAGCACCACTCTGAAATGTGTGCCACATGGCAGGAAACAACCAGAGGAAAAAATCGTAAAACGAAGAACTAAGGATAGAAACTGGAAATAATAACCGCTACTGAAATACACAAATAAAGCAACATTAAAAATGGGTTGCTGTTTGGTAAGATAGAAAGAACAAAGCACACAATAAGGAGTATTCATCAAAAGAGACGAGGACAAAAGATACGAAAGTCGATCTCGAAAAGTTTGGATTGATGGAATATTAGAAACACTAACAGCAGGAAAGTAAAACAAAAGCAAAACAAACCGCAATGTATACCTCCCTAGTTTTTGTTTCAGAAAGGTAAGTTAGGAAGGAAAGAAGAACAAAAAGATCCTTTCACAGCTTATTCGAGAGTTCTATTTAAAAAAAAATATTTAATTTGTTCTATATTATTTAACAGCTTATTCAAGAGTTCCATATAAAATAAATATTATATTAATTTGTTTTACATTATTTAACAGCTTATTCAAGAGTTCCATAAAAAGTATTGTAATATTTTGTTCTATATTATTTAACAGCTTATTCAAGAGTTCCATAAAAAAGTATTGTAATAATTTGTTCTATAATATTTAACAGCTTATTCAAGAGTTCTATTTGGTTATTTGGTTGTGGAAGGCGCCGGTATCACTGCAAACGAATTAAAATCCATAATTGCTCAACCGGCCGTGCCAGCGTAATCATCCGAATTAATATCTCATCTCCCAAACACATAAAGGTAACTTTAGTCCCCATCGTTGCAGTCTCAGCACACGTCAAAAGACATAAGGCGAAACCACGCAGAAAGTGAGCACAGCCAACTGTTCCCTGTCATACGATATTATCACTTATCGTAAACAATTAGAATATCGAAACATGATCAAAACGGATGAGACACACAGCTCACGGTGTGCACAGAGCACCGAGCTGTGACCGCAGCCTTATGCTTTAGTCATGAGAACACCTGCGCGAAAAGGCATTGTCTATGAAGCTAATTTTTTAGTTAGCTGAGTGGCAGTGTTCCCTAGCGTTTGACTTTTCGTGGCAAGGCGCTGTGCCACTGAGTTCGAGTTCGATCCTGCTTTGGTCCATATTTTTTTTCTGTTGTTGATTATTTGTCCTTTTTTTAGGGTGCTGTAAACATACCTCTTCTCCTGATTTGATTCGCCGATTATCGCCTCGGAAGTTTAACTCTGTAATAATATTCATTTATTATTATTTGTCTCCCGTGCACAGAGCTCTTAACTCAGTAGCTCCTGCAACAAGCCGGACTTGGAATATGAGGAAACTGCAACAAGGAACACTTTTCATGCATAGCCTTCAATTGTTCCCGCCGCCTATCCACCATATACCGGAAGTTCACGTCCTCCTGAAAATGATGATCGTCGTATTTAAAAAAAAATGTATAGCACTTGATGATGATAGGTCATCGTTGTTGACTCCAATTCCGAACATATAGACACACAGTTCATCGTCAGATTATCCCCGTTGCACATCAAACAACAGATCGTAAGATTATTAGCGTACGACCGGTCTAGGGATGTACAATGAGCCATTACGATGACGTAGCGCAAAAAAATGTCGTACTTACAACAATTTCGCTCCCTTTAGATTCATGATTACTCTAGTAAAAGCAGCCTACGACGAACAAAACATGGTGCAAATTCCTAAATAGATAAAACTGCGGCTGACGAAGTAGTTTACATTAATAAGTAACATGGAAATAACTTGCGTCAAGGAATTCCAACAACGGCCATGAACAGCACCAATGTCAATCCATCATGAAATCTTAATCTTAATGTTAATTAATAATCTTAATGTTAATTAATAAACCAGCCTGGTTTATTAATTAACATTAAGAATTCTATTCATTTGTCCAAAAATTGTTAACAGATTGCTAAAGAGTTCTATAACAAATCTAGATGTTTTCTGCATTATGATACATTGAATTAAAGAGCTCTATTATCTACAACAGCAGTAGAGGTTATCAGAAAAAAAAAACAATTACTTAAACAAAAACCCCCAAAAAACCAGAGGCTATATCTCGATTATAAAAAGGCAGATAAGAAGGGAAAGAAGCAGACAAACTGGAAAATGCACAAACTAATTATTGCCTATTTTAAACCAGTGACGTGACAAGGAGTGCCATCCCTGGACCGATTGTACTCGCATGGTGACCAAGGGGATTAAATAACATTTTGCGTTTCAACATTTGTTTCTTGGCATTTAGTTTTCGGTCAAGCAGAAGCAAATAAACCCATCTGTCTCCAGAGATGAATTTCACAGATGACAGTCGTAGTGGCGTAAATTAGGTTCCTAGCGCCGTGAGTAGGGCAAGTATTGCGCCTAACCTGGAATTAGTTTATTCATTTATTAACTCATCATCATCGAGTGCCATCTCCGCAGCGAAGGTTGGCTACCATGGAGCGCCATACTGCTTTGTCTATTGTTTTGATGCTGCAGGTTGTCATAGGCTGATTTGTCCATCTTTTGATAGTTACTCGTCCATGTTAGTTTTGGTCTACCTCTGCCACCTTGCATTTTCCCCTCCAAGATTACTTTTAGTAGGCTGTTATGTCTTTTAACATGGCCCAAAAATCACATTTGTCTTGTTTGAATTGTGTTTAGTAGTTCTCTTTTCATTTTTAGTTGTTTTAAGACTTCATCGTTTGTTTTCTTTTCCTTCCATCTAATTCTACCTATTCTTCTATCCACATTTCAAAGGCTTCAATTCTCTGTCCTGATTTCTTGTCTAATGTCCATGTTTCTGCACCATATAGGAATGTTGAGAAGACATAACATTTTGCTATTCTTAGTTTTATTATTAACTAGTTCTGTTACAATTTTGTGCCTATATAAAAACTATCTTTACGACACAACCAATCATTGTTGGTGTATGTCGGGGGGCCCACTACATGACCAAAGGGATAAAGGCCGCTTAGTCAAAATAGTCGCCACGATGTGTGAGACTCTGGATTTTTAATTTCTCACCCCCTCCCCCACCCCCTTATGAACTTTTTTTTATTTCACAGTAGTTTGTGGCTAATACTTTAGTTCTTTTTCTTCTTTTTTCCTTCCTCATCTGCTTTTCAGAGTCGAGGGGAGATATAATTTGCGGTCTTTTGCTCTTCTATTCGCCTCTGCTGCTGTTATGTTCATTGCTTCTATAAGTTCAACTTCTTTATTTTTTTTATCCCGCATAAATTTATCGTTGCTACTTTATGTTTATCTATCTCCATCTTCTGTGTATTTCTCTGAGCATTAAACATTTATCCCTTACCGACCTGCTGAGTCAGTCGTAAATTAAGGGCTTAACTAAAGAAAAACACACGCTGGGGATTTAGCCCGGCTGTTTCCCCAACGTGTTTGATTGCTAAGGTCTCACATGCGATCTTTCACGATCTAACTATACATTTTTATCTGTTTACATTTCAAAAGTACTTATCGGATCTTATCCTCCTCCTTGGTAGAAAACTTTACACAACTGTGTATACTTTAGTTGATTTCCTCATTTGTGTCTTTTCAGAAGATGAAATGCACATGCTCTTTCTTGTATACATTGAAAATGATTAGAAGGGGCTTTATCTTAACATTGTAAACAGATTTGTGGTCAACAATTGAGTATTGTAGTCTTCTTCTACTTTTTCTTTTCAGCTCCCTGTGGAGCATAGGTCTTCAACAAACACTTTCAGCTCCCTGTGGAGCATAGGTCTTCAACAAACACTTACAGCTCCCTGTGGAGCATAGGTCTTCAACAAACACTTTCAGCTCCCTGTAGAGCATAGGTCTTCAACAAATACTTTCAGCTCCCTGTAGAGCATAGGTCTTCAACAAACACTTACAGCTCCCTGTAGAGCATAGGTCTTCAACAAATACTTTCAGCTCCCTGTAGAGCATAGGTCTTCAACAAACACTTACAGCTCCCTGTAGAGCATAGGTCTTCAACAAATACTTTCAGCTCCCTGTAGAGCATAGGTCTTCAACAAACGCTTACAGCTCCCTGTAGAGCATAGGTCTTCAACAAACACTTACAGCTCCCTGTGGAGCATAGGTCTTCAACAAACACTTTCAGCTCCATGTAGAGCATAGGTCTTCAACAAACACTTTCAGCTCCCTGTGGAGCATAGGTCTTCAACAAACACTTTCAGCTCCCTGTAGAGCATAGGTCTTCAACAAACGCTTATAGCTTCCTGTGGAGCATAGGTCTTCAACAAACGCTTACAGCTTCCTGTGGAGCATAGGTCTTCAACAAACACTTTCAGCTCCCTGTAGAGCATAGGTCTTCAACAAACGCTTATAGCTTCCTGTGGAGCATAGGTCTTCAACAAACACTTTCAGCTCCCTGTAGAGCATAGGTCTTCAACAAACACTTTCAGCTCCCTGTAGAGCATAGGTCTTCAACAAACGCTTATAGCTTCCTGTGGAGCATAGGTCTTCAACAAACGCTTACAGCTTCCCGTGGAGCATAGGTCTTCAACAAACGCTTACAGCTTCCTGTGGAGCATAGGTCTTCAACAAACACTTTCAGCTCCCTGTAGAGCATAGGTCTTCAACAAACGCTTACAGCTTCCTGTGGAGCATAGGTCTTCAACAAACGCTTACAGCTTCCTGTGGAGCATAGGTCTTCAACAAATACTTTCAGCTCCCTGTAGAGCATAGGTCTTCAACAAACGCTTACAGCTTCCTGTGGAGCATAGGTCTTCAACAAACGCTTACAGCTTCCTGTGGAGCATAGGTCTTCAACAAACGCTTACAGCTTCCCGTGGAGCATAGGTCTTCAACAAACGCTTACAGCTTCCTGTGGAGCATAGGTCTTCAACAAACACTTTCAGCTCCCTGTAGAGCATAGGTCTTCAACAAACACTTTCAGCTCCATGTGGAGCATAGGTCTTCAACAAACACTTTCAGCTCCCTGTAGAGCATAAGTCTCCAGCAAACACTTTCAGCTCCCCGTAGAGCATAGGTCTTCAACAGACACTTTCATCTCCCTGTAGAGCATAAATCTTCAGCAAACACTTTAAGCTCCATGTAGAGCATACGTCTCCAGCAAACACTTTCAGCTCCCTGTAGAGCATAAGTCTCCAGCAAACACTTTCAACTCCCTGTAGAGCATAAATCTCCAACAAACACTTTCAGCTCCCTATAGAGCATAAGTCTCCAGCAAACACTTTCAGCTCCCTGTAGAGGATAGGTCTTCAACAAACACTTTCAGCTCCCTGTAGAGCATAGGTCTTCAACAAACACTTTCAGCTCCCTATAGAGCATAAGTCTCCAGCAAACACTTTCAGCTCCCTGTGGAGCATAAGTCTCCAGCAAACACTTTCAGCTCCCTGTGGAGCATAAGTCTCCAGCAAACACTTTCAGCTCCCTGAATAGCATAGGTCTTCAAAAAACACTTTCAGCTCCCTGTAGAGCATAGGTCTTCAACAAACACTTTCAGCTCACTATAGAGCATAAGTCTCCAGCAAACACTTTCAGCTCCCTGTGGAGCATAAGTCTCCAGCAAACACTTTCAGCTCCCTGTGGAGCATAAGTCTCCAGCAAACACTTTCAGCTCCCTGTAGAGCATAGGTCTTCAACAAACACTTTCAGCTCCCTGTAGAGCATAGGTCTTCAACAAACACTTTCAGCTCCCTGTAGAGCATAAGTCTCCAGCAAACACTTTCAGCTCCCTGTAGAGCATAGGTCTTCAACAAACATTTTCAGCTCCCTGTTTGTTTCTCTGGTCCTGTCGTGAGCGCCCCCCCCCCAACCCCCACGACATACACCAGCAATGGTAATATGCATGCTAGCGTTCGCCCGATGACTAAAGGAGTGTACCTCTTCATCATCGGCCCTTAAAAGGACACTAAGTGGACGTGTCTGCGTTGTGTTGTAATTTACAGTATAACTGTGATATTTGCGTCTTTCGGTCCAACACATCCGAATTCAGCATGACATATTTGAGTACCGGGTTGTCTTCCCTCTTCGATCCCTACTCGCTTAACCAGACTAGACAGGTTAGTCTGTTACTAGAGGCACCACGGAGAAGTGGAGCAGGATCTGGATGGTTCTGGTTCACCGATCCTGGCGCAAACCATCAGCTCTGAGTCGCTGACAACTTGTAAAGTTAGTTTACTAAATTCTTTTTGACACCCCCGCTTCTACCCTAGAACATAATTTTTGATCCCGGACCAACTTTCTATAAGGCCCCACCCACCTACGCTACGCCACTGAAAAACGAATAATCCTTCTCTTCTTATTTCAGGTTTATTCCTGTAATGGCGATAACCCATTGCAGTTCATCGAAATATCTCCCTCTGAAGACCTAATAATTCTTAGAAGCTCTGACTACGGATTTGGAGCATATGAAAACAATGAGGATTGCATAATCGCATTTTTAACTAACCACCTACCAGTCCTTGTGAACATCACTTTCCTGTAAGACTTATCTCTTGTGTGAAATTTTAATTTGAAATGTGTTTTTAATTTGCAATTATTACTTTTACTTAGCATTGAACCACATGGAGCTGGGATTTTAACATAATCAAGATTCAAAATTGGTACTTCCATCCCTCAGGCATAACAAAAAATTATACAAACTTAGATTAATATTGCAGTTTGTAGTCAATGAAATATTGTATTATAGTGGATTGTATCTCACTGTTTATGCAAAGGGTAAACAATTACAGACATGCAGGTTAAGGACCACAGTAAAATAGAATTGCAAAGCAGAATAATCACATACCGGTCAAATATGGTTGTAAAATGGAACAGCCAAGAGGACTAACCATACATTTTATTGACAGGTCAGTAGTTGACCTTGCATATACCAGCAGTGTGTCAGTAGTTGACCAATCATATACCAGCAGTGTGTCAGTAGTTGACCAATCATATACCAGCAGTGTGTCAGTAGTTGACCAATCATATACCAGCAGTGTGTCAGTAGTTGACCAATCATATACCAGCAGTGTGTCAGTAGTTGACCAATCATATACCAGCAGTGTGTCAGTAGTTGACCAATCATATACCAGCAGTGTGTCAGTAGTTGACCAATCATATACCAGCAGTGTGTCAGTAGTTGACCAATCATATACCAGCAGTGTGTCAGTAGTTGATCAATCA
Source organism: Megaustenia siamemsis (assembly GCA_032433765.1). Taxonomy (NCBI): domain Eukaryota; kingdom Metazoa; phylum Mollusca; class Gastropoda; order Stylommatophora; family Ariophantidae; genus Megaustenia; species Megaustenia siamemsis. Next base: position 24,063,694 of record JAVIAB010000104.1, read on the forward strand.
TATACCAGCAGTGTGTCAGTAGTTGACCAATCATATACCAGCAGTGTGTCAGTAGTTGACCAATCATATACCAGCAGTGTGTCAGTAGTTGATCAATCATATACCAGCAGTGTGTCAGTAGTTGACCAATCATATACCAGCAATGTGTCAGTAGTTGACCAATCATATACCAGCAGTGTGTCAGTAGTTGACCAATCATATACCAGCAGTGTGTCAGTAGTTGACCAATCATATACCAGCAGTGTGTCAGTAGTTGACCAATCATATACCAGCAGTGTGTCAGTAGTTGACCAATCACATACCAGCAGAATGTCAGTAGTTGACCAATCACATACCAGCAGAATGTCAGCAGTTGACCAATCACATACCAGCAGAATGTCAGCAGTTGACCAATCACATACCAGCAGAATGTCAGTAGTTGACCAATCACATACCAGCAGAATGTCAGCAGTTGACCAATCACATACCAGCAGAATGTCAGCAGTTGACCAATCACATACCAGCAGAATGTCAGTAGTTGACCAATCACATACCAGCAGAATGTCAGTAGTTGACCAATCATATACCAGCAGTGTGTCAGTAGTTGACCAATCATATACCAGCAGTGTGTCAGTAGTTGACCAATCACATACCAGCAGAATGTCAGTAGTTGACCAATCACATACCAGCAGAATGTCAGCAGTTGACCAATCACATACCAGCAGAATGTCAGCAGTTGACCAATCACATACCAGCAGAATGTCAGTAGTTGACCAATCACATACCAGCAGAATGTCAGCAGTTGACCAATCACATACCAGCAGAATGTCAGTAGTTGACCAATCACATACCAGCAGAATGTTAGTAGTTGACCAATCACATACCAGCAGAATGTCAGTAGTTGACCAATCACATACCAGCAGAATGTCAGTAGTTGACCAATCACATACCAGCAGAATGTCAGCAGTTGACCAATCACATACCAGCAGAATGTCAGTAGTTGACCAATCACATACCAGCAGAATGTCAGTAGTTGACCAATCACATACCAGCAGAATGTCAGCAGTTGACCAATCACATACCAGCAGAATGTCAGCAGTTGACCAATCACATACCAGCAGAATGTCAGTAGTTGACCAATCACATACCAGCAGAATGTCAGCAGTTGACCAATCACATACCAGCAGAATGTCAGCAGTTGACCAATCACATACCAGCAGAATGTCAGCAGTTGACCAATCACATACCAGCAGAATGTCAGCAGTTGACCAATCACATACCAGCAGAATGTCAGTAGTTGACCAATCACATACCAGCAGAATGTCAGCAGTTGACCAATCACATACCAGCAGAATGTCAGTAGTTAACCAATCACATACCAGCAGAATGTCAGCAGTTGACCAATCACATACCAGCAGAATGTCAGTAGTTGACCAATCACATACCAGCAGAATGTCAGTAGTTGACCAATCACATACCAGCAGAATGTCAGCAGTTGACCAATCACATACCAGCAGAATGTCAGCAGTTGACCAATCACATACCAGCAGAATGTCAGCAGTTGACCAATCATATACCAGCAGAATGTCAGTAGTTGACCAATCACATACCAGCAGAATGTCAGTAGTTGACCAATCACATACCAGCAGAATGTCAGTAGTTGACCAATCACATACCAGCAGAATGTCAGCAGTTGACCAATCACATACCAGCAGAATGTCAGTAGTTGACCAATCACATACCAGCAGAATGTCAGCAGTTGACCAATCACATACCAGCAGAATGTCAGTAGTTGACCAATCACATACCAGCAGAATGTCAGTAGTTGACCAATCACATACCAGCAGAATGTTAGTAGTTGACCAATCACACCAAAAGAAGAACAAAAGCTCGCATATTATGTCTTCCCTCGATGCTGAAAGACAAATGAAGAAAGAAAGAAAGAAAGAAGAAGAAGAAGTTACCGTTTATTTATAATAATATCCATTTAAATGAAAAAAAAAATGGATAAAGGATACAAAAAATGATACAACATTTTAGTTTCAGTTAAAACTTGTGTTACAGGCGTTTAAAATAGAAGTAAACATGAAAGAGGAAGATAGCAACAAGTGAAAGATGTTATTGTAGATAACCAATCCCTGAGCTTCAATGAAATAAATAAATTAAAAAAAAAAACCATTCCTGAAGTAAGTCATGAAGACAGAATTTAAAAAAGTAAAGTATCCCAGTCACGCCAAGTGGCGTATAAGGAATATGGTGTTAGTGAACATAAATTTCACAGACCTTCGGCACATGATTTTTTGGAGTAATGTGGTCGGTATTACGCCCGTGCCGCTTACTATCCCAGAAAAAATCCGGTACCCATTAAAGACAGGCTGAACAGGAAGCCGTCTGTTGAAATCGAACCCTACCTCTTGTCCTTTGTAGTCCAGTTCACTAACCACTGAGCTATCGCGGCTCCCATGAAGACAGAATAAAAAAAAAAGTAAAGTACCCCCCGTCACGCCAAGTGGCGTATAGGGAAATATGGTGTTAGTGACCCTATATTTTACAGACCTTCAGCACATGATTTTTGGGGTAATGTGGTCGGTATTACGCCCGTGCTGCTTTTACTTTCCCAGAAAAAATCCGGTACCCATTTAAGGCTGGGTGAACCCGGAGCCGTCGGTTGGGATCGAACCCTACCCCTTGTCCGTAGTAGTCCAGTTCACTAACCACTGAGCTATCGCGGCTCCTACTAATTTTTAGGGAATTAGTAAAACCCAGGTGTCCTCGCCAGGGTACGAACCCCGGCTGTTGCCGTGGTAAGCCAACCGCCTATCGATTGCGCTAACCGGACGCCGAAGACAGAATGGAGGGAGTTAAATGGAAAAAGAAAAACAAGAGCCACGATAGCTCAGTGGTTAGTGAGCTGGGCCACTAAGGACAAGGGGTCGGGTTCGATCCTGATCGACGGATTTCCTAGATCACCCAGCCTTAAATGGGTACCGGGGTTTTTTTCTGGGAAAGTAAAGCGGCACGAGCGTAATACCGACAACATTACCCCAAAAATCATGTGCTGAAGGTCTGTAAAAATTATAGTCACTAACACCATATTCTCCATAGGCCACTTGGCGTGACGGGGCTATTTGCTTTACTTTTAGTACATGGAAGATATGAGTCAGTACGTGGCAGCTTAAGCAAACTTAGTAGGCATGAGCAGACCAAGATATTCAGACTCATAACAGGTTATTGTGGCCTCAGAGCACATCTATATAAGATAGGATTCAGTGACGTTGCAACATGAGACTGCGGAGCATCCAAACCCCAGGGCATACAGTAGAGGGGGTGCTGTGCTCTCAACATAAGGAGCACAAATGTGACCCACAGAAAACAACCCTACATGACAAGTTTTGGGGAACCAGTGATGACCTCAAACGTAGCGTCTTGTTCGTGACCCAAGCTGGTCTAAATGTCTAAAGGCATAGCAATAGTTGATCAATGAAGAAGATAGAGAAGAAGAAGTGGTAGAAGAAGAAGAAGGAGAGGTATAAGAAGTAGAAGTTTAAGAACATTCCCATATGAACATTCACATATTGAACATTCACATATTGAACATTCAATTTTTGAACATTCACGTAATGAAGATTCACTTATTGCACATTCACATTTTGAACATTCACGTAATGAACATTCACTTATTGAACATTCACATATTGAACATTCACATAATGAACATTCACATATTGAACATTCACATTTTTAACATTCACATATTGAACATTCACATTTTGAACATTCACATATTGATCATTCACGTAATGAATATTCACATATTGTACATTCACATTTTGAACATTCACATATTGAGCATTCACGTAATGAATATTCACATATTGTACATTCACATTTTGAACATTCACATATTGAGCATTCACGTAATGAATATTCACATATTGTACATTCACATATTGAACATTCCCATATTGAACATTCCCATATTGTACATTCACATATTGAACATTCACATATTGAACATTCACGTATTTATTTTACTGACAGCGGCTATGAGCTGGAATTTGGTTCAGAAACCTGTCCCTGGGACTACACATGTACAGGTGGGGACAAATTCTGTGGCAACATAACACGTGATACCTGGAAGGTGTATCGAGTCCCCAGTGATAGCTCGTTCTCTTTCATGTTTCACTCGGACTCTTCATTTACTTTTTCAGGCTTTGAAGTAACTTTTTTTCTTTCAATTTGTGTTGTTATTAATTATAGTTATCACTATTGTTAGTCGTACTTGTGTGCTTAGCACATTATTATATGGATCTGAAACCTGGGCAACATACTCAAATCACGAAAAAAGATTAAATGTCTTCCACATGCGATGTCTCTGTAGAATAACACACATCAAATGGCAGGACAAAATAACCAACTTAACTGTCCTGCAACGTGCTAAGACCCCAACAATCATGTCGAAGACTAAGATGGCTGGGGCACGTCCAGCGAATGGAAGAAAAACGCATCCCCAGACAAATACTATATGGTGAACTAATACACGGAAAAAGACAAATCGGCAGATCTAAACTACGATATAGAGATATCTGTTAATCATCTCTGAATGACTTCCCTGGTAAGTGATCGCACATCATGGAGAGCATGTATAAGGAATGTTATAACATCATTTGAGATTGTACTAAGGTAAAACTTAGAAGAGAAAATGTTCATGAAAAAGGATGGAAAACCCTGTAAATCAGTGTTCCTGACTTGTTAATTCTGTGGCCGTATGTGTTTGTCAAACATTGGCAGAATTAGCCACGAGAGAAGCTGTTCGACAAAAACAAAACCTCAACAACAACAAAATACACAATTGCTTCTACTAGACCGTCTGACAAGACGAAAAGGGCCATATACACAATAGCCTCCACTAGACCGTCTGACAAGACGAAAAGGGCCATATATACAATAGCCTCCACTAGACCATCTGACAAGACGAAAAGGGCTATATATATATACAATAGCCTCCACTAGACCGTCTGACAAGACGAAAAGGGCTATAAATATATACAATAGCCTCCACTAGACCGTCTGACAAGACGAAAAGGGCCATATATACAATAGCCTCCACTAGACCATCTGACAAGACGAAAAGGGCTATATATATATACAATAGCCTCCACTAGACCATCTGACAAGACGAAAAGGGCTATATATATATACAATAGCCTCCACTAGACCGTCTGACAAGACGAAAAGGGCTATATATATATACAATAGCCTCCACTAGACCGTCTGACAAGACGAAAAGGGCCATATATATACAATAGCCTCCACTAGATCGTCTGACAAGACGAAAAGGGCTATATATATATACAATAGCCTCCACTAGACCGTCTGACAAGACGAAAAGGGCTATATATATATACAATAGCCTCCACTAGACCGTCTGACAAGACGAAAAGGGCCATATATATACAATAGCCTCCACTAGATCGTCTGACAAGACGAAAAGAGCCATATATACAATAGCCTCCACTAGACCGCCTGGCAAGATGAAAAGGGCCATATATACAATAGCCTCCACTAGACCGTCTGACAAGACGAAAAGAGCCATATATACAATAGCCTCCACTAGATCGTCTGACAAGACGAAAAGAGCCATATATACAATAGCCTCCACTAGATCGTCTGACAAGACGAAAAGGGCCATATATACAATAGCCTCCACTAGACCGCCTGGCAAGATGAAAAGGGCCATATATACAATAGCCTCCACTAGACCGCCTGGCAAGATGAAAAGGGCCATATATACAATAGCCTCCACTAGACCTTCTGACAAGACGAAAAGAGCCATATATGTTGTTAGTCGTTGTTCTTGTTGATGTAATGTCACGAATGGAGGCGGGTAGGGTGCCCTTTACTCATTGATGTGGCGGGTCGTAATGGGTTCCTTGACATTCCCGGCTCTTACTGGAGGGGTTGGAGTTCGTCTATCTCAGGCTATGCTGGGAAACTACTAGTCCAGTCCAGAGGTAATGCAAAACTAGGTCTTCTATATCCGTAAGAGCCATCACTACAGGGAACACAGCCATCTTAGCTTATGTTAGCCCAGCCTGTTTTTAAACTACGACATCATTGATTGGCAATGAATGAGACTGTACAATTCCTTCCTTCCTTCCTTCCTTCCTTCCTTCCTTCCTTCCTTCCTTCCTTCCTTCCTTCCTTCCTTCCTTCCTTCCTTCCTTCCTTCCTCCCTTCCTCCCTACCTCCCTCCCTCCCTTAATTCCTTCCTTCCTCCCTCCCTCCCTCCCTTCATTCCTTCCTTCCTCCCCCTCCCTCCCTCCCTTCATTCCTTCCTTCCTCCCCCTTCCTTCCTTCCTTCCTTCCTTCCTTCCTTCCTTCCTTCCTTCCTTCCTTCCTTCCTTCCTTCCTTCCTTCCTTCCTCCCTCCCTACCTCCCTCCCTTCATTCCTTCCTTCCTTCCTTCCTCCCTCCCTCCCTTCCTTCCTCCCTTCCTCCCTCCCTCCCTCCCTCCCTCCCTCCCTACCTCCCTCCCTTCATTCCTTCCTTCCTTCCTTCCTCCCTCAATCCCTTCCTCCCTTCCTCCCTCCCTCCCTCCCTCCCTCCCTTCCTTCTTTCCTTCCTTCCTTCCTTCAAGTTCTATAATTATCTTATTTTATGCTCCTCCCTTCAACGCCTTCATCGTCGTATCTACTTATTTCTTTAATTCAATAATTATACATTATCTTCACGGCATTTTCAAAATAATTGGGCCTGCCTGGTGGGTGGGAAAAAAGGAGGGGTGGGGGTGTCTTATAGGACTGAAGAATAGAGGTCGCTTGTCCAAAGCGGTCGCCTCGAGGTTTTCGGGGTCTAAGGTTTTATTTTGACCCCGATAATAAACAAAACTGTGTGTTAACGGGGCCTCATTATGAGGAGAGTAAAGAATAGTGACACTGTGACCTTCCAGGCATGTCGTAAGAGGCGACTAAGGAGATTGATCGATGGCTTGACAAGCTGTCATTGTAAAACGTATTGTTATGGAAACAGAGCCATAGATTTTAGAAGCAGTGATCTCTGCAATATGTGCCATTTTGGTAAGCAAGGTTTCTGTTTTTGAGAGTGTGGTTCTGCCCTATGTGCCGTTTTCGGCTCGAAAGGACAATAGATGGAATAAACAAAAACTGTTGATCCTACCAGGATTCGAACACACGTTCTCCTAGTCTGAAACCCGACATGTTATCTGATATTTTTGAAGGGAAACATAATAAGACGAGCTTCATTGTTATGTATGTTAATTTAATTGCATTCTTTTGTCACGTGTTTTATTTCAACCAATCAGATTTCAGTGCTTGTGACCGAAGATCCAGATGGCAACGTTGAGAACTACGAAGACAAATGCCAAACTGGCAAGTTCAACACTTACCAGACAACAAGTTACGATTTCTCCACTGCCAGCAACTCATGGGAAAGCGAGACTCAACCAGCAGCATGCTTGTTGGATACCTCCACTCAGAGTCCAGAGAAATAGACAGACTAATTAGGTATTTTATGAAAACTTTATAACATCTCTATGGTAGGAAAGCGCCAGTGAATCTCCGGAACGAGAAGGCGTCAGTAGAACTTCATTCTCAGAAAGCGTCAGTGGAACTTCATCGTGAGATATTGGTAGTGTGAGCTAAGATAACAGGTATACAGGGACATAGAAAGTAGCTATTTGTTTATGTCACCAGCCACGGATGAACCAATTATTTATTTGTTTTGGAAACGGGTTTATGTTAATGTGACGACAAATACTAAGAATAAAACCGATTTCTGATATTCGTGTTTGATAATACTTTGGTTTCTAAAAAAATTACAAGGCGAGAGAGAGAGAGAGAGAGAGAGAGAGAGAGAGAGAGAGAGAGAGAGAGAGAGAGAGAGAGAGAGAGAGAGGGAGAGAAAGAGAAAGAATGTAACCAAATGATAAAAAAATATACCAAGTTCCCCCGCCTCCCCTCCCCCATTCCAAACCAATTTTCTTCTTTGTAGCAAACAAAACATGGGAGGAATTCAAAGGGGTAGAGTAATGGGAAGGTAACCATAGAGTAGTAGGGAGGGTAATGTGAGAGGTAGAGTGATGGGAGCGGTAATGTGAGAGGTAGAGTAATTAGAGGGTAACCACAGAGTAGTTGGGAGGGTAATGGAAGAGTTAGAGTAATGGGAGGGTAATGTGAGAGGTAGAGTAATTAGAGGGTAACCATAGAGTAGGTGAGAGGGTAATATGAGGGTTAGAGTATTGGGAGGGTAATGTGAGAGGTAGAGTAATTAGAGGGTAACTATAGAGTAGGTGAGAGGGTAATACGAGGGTTAGGGTAATGGGAAGGTAATGTGAGAGGCATGGTAATATGAGGGTAATGTGAGAGGTAGAGTAATGTGAGGGGTAGAATAATGGAAGGGTAACGATAGAGTAGTTTGGAGGCTAATATGGAGATACAAGTTTGTTGACAATAAACGCGAATGGTAATGATGAAGTCAACGAGTTGAGTCTATCGAAGGGGAGAGAAATCATCAAAGCAAGAACCAAAGCTGTCCGGAATGAGAACCTTGTGGGCTGACAATGTGACGTCACACCGGTTGTCCATAAGTCTGGAAATGGCTGCCAGAATGGTTTAATTTGTAAATTCTTGCTCATTGGATTTGGACTAGTCAACTTCTGTTCAAGAATATTTGTAAATGTTGTTTCAGTGAACTGATAAATTGCTGTTCCAGTTGGCGCTGGTTAGAACTGACATAAGTTGTGAGGAACAAAAAAACAAGAAGCGACATAATTCAGATTCAGCTGGTAACCTTCGAAAATGATAGTTGGTGGTCAGAGACTGAATAATGGGGCTAGTCGATGACAAATGGTAGAAGAAGCTTGAGTTCGTCATTGTGAATCGGGAAAATAGTGGATAATTAGAGATGAATATTTGGATATAATACTGAGACAACCTGGAATACCACAACAAAAGCATTAACATCACTAAAAAACATACCACAACAAAAGCATTAACATCACTAAAGAACATACCACAACAAAAGCATTAACATCACTAAAGAACATACCACAACAAAAGCATTAACATCACTAAAGAACATACCACAATAAAAGCATTAACATCACTAAAGAACATACCACAACAAAAGCATTAACATCACTAAAGAACATACCACAACAAAAGCATTAACATCACTAAAGAACATACCACAACAAAAGCATTAACATCACTAAAGAACATACCACAACAAAAGCATTAACATCACTAAAAAACATACCACAACAAAAGCATTAACATCACTAAAGAACATACCACAACAAAAGCATTAACATCACTAAAAAACATACCACAACAAAAGCATTAACATCACTAAAGAACATGACACAACAAAAGCATTAACATCACTAAAGAACATACCACAACAAAAGCATTAACATCACTAAAGAACATACCACAACAAAAGCATTAACATCACCAAAGAACATACCACAATAAAAGCATTAACATCACTAAAGAACATACCACAACAAAAGCATTAACATCACTAAAAAACATACCACAACAAAGGCATTAACATCACTAAAGAACATACCACAACAAAGGCATTAACATCACTAAAGAACATACCACAACAAAGGCATTAACATCACTAAAGAACATACCACAACAAAAGCATTAACATCACTAAAGAACATACCACAACAAAAGCATTAACATCACTAAAGAACATACCACAACAAAAGCATTAACATCACTGAAGAACATACCACAATAAAAGCATTAACATCACTAAAGAACATACCACAACAAAAGCATTAACATCACTAAAGAACATACCACAACAAAAGCATTAACATCACCAAAGAACATACAACAATAAAAGCATTAACATCACCAAAGAACATACCACAATAAAAGCATTAACATCACCAAAGAACATACCACAATAAAAACATTAACATCACCAAAGAACATACCACAATAAAAGCATTAACATCACTAAAGAACATACCACAATAAAAGCATTAACATCACCAAAGAACATACCACAATAAAAGCATTAACATCACTAAAGAACATACCACAATAAAAGCATTAACATCACCAAAGAACATACCACAATAAAAGCATTAAGATCACCAAAGAACATACCACAGCAAAAGCATTAACATCACCAAAGAACATACTACAATAAAAGCATTAAGATCACCAAATAACGTACTAGAATAAAAGCATTAACATCACCACAGAACATACCACAACAAAAGCATTAAGATCACCAAAGAACATACCACAACAAAAGAATTAAGATCACCAAAGAACATACCACAATAAAAGCATTAACATCACCAAAGAACATACCACAATAAAAGCATTAAGATCACCAAAGAACATACCACAATAAAAGCATTAAGATCACCAAAGAACATACCACAATAAAAGCATTAACATCATCAAAGAACATACCACAGCAAAAGCATTAACATCACCAAAGAACATACCACAACAAAAGCATTAAGATCACCAAGAACATACCACAACAAAAGCATTAAGATCATCAAAGAACATACCACAACAAAAGCATTAAGATCACCAAAGAACATACCACAACAAAAGCATTAAGATCACCAAAGAACATACCACAACAAAAGCATTAAGATCACCAAAGAACAAGTACGACAGCTTCCTTTGTGTTGTTCACACAGAGGCGGTACTAAGTCACTGGTTCTAGCTTGACACGGGAGTGAAACAAGAAAGTATTTTATCTCCCTTGTGGGTGACTGGTTGACTTCGAAACAGAGAGGCTGTGGGTTCAAATCCCGGCTGCACCAGTTGGGATTTTTATTTATGATTTCTCTCTGCGGCAACCACCCCTGATCTCAGCAGCGAGGCCTGGCTTGAAACGTCAATTACTCATCGACGGAAAAAAAATATAAGTATCTCCGAAGACGGAGTTATCTGCCTGTGCGGCGATAGACCCTGTGCACACGACTGCCAGGGAAAAAAAGGAATAACACCCAAATTCAGTTTCTAGTCTCTAGGGACTTCGTCAGAGGTAAAAGCTGGCGAACAGAAAAAAAATGTCTCCCTTGTTATTTTGGATTACCATCGACTTCATTATGCAAAAGTGTTGTACATGTAACAAAGGCATTGGACGGACACTTGGTATCAATTGGTGGACCTTGATTTAGCAGACAACATAGTTCTTATTAGTATCAATGCGAACATGATGCAAGAAAAAAACAGACGCCCTGTCATCAATGGCTAAGAAAACTGGACTTGAGATCAACCAAAAAATAAAAACGTGATGAAAAAATCAAATTCGCTCAGAACAAAAAATATAAATATTTATATACCTTGAAGAAAAAACTGTGGAAGTAGAAGATCACTTTGTATGTCATGGAAGCTGCATAAATCAAAAAGGAGACACTAAGAAAGAAGTTAGAAGCAGAATAGCGATGACAACCAATTTAAGAAATCTTGATAAAATATGGAAATCAAAATGTCTAAGCACAAAAACAAAGCTCAGGATTTTCAAATCAAATGTGAAGTAAAGAAATAGAAAACAAACTGGATGCATTTGAAAACAAATATCAGAATACTTTGTGTACTTCTCTTCTTCCTCTTTTCTTCCTCATTTGTTTTTCAACGTCGAGGGAGATATAATTTGTAGACGTTTGCCCTTCTGGTCGCCTCTCCTACTGTCATGTTCCCTAGTGTTTCTAATATTCTATAAATTCATCTTTTTCATGGACAGCCCTTGGGTCTGGTATTCTCACAACGTTTGTTGAAGGCTCGTTGTGTTGTGTTTTAATTTTTCTGATTTATCACGTGGCCAAACCATTTTACCAGTTGTTTGTTTATGTATTCAAAGACGAGAATTATTCCTAGCTTTTTTTCCTCAGTTCTTCATTTCTGATCTTGTCTCTCAGTCTGTTTCCTGTCATTCGTCTAACACATTTCATCTCGATAGTGACTATTTTTTCTTATTGTTCCTACTTTTAGAGTCTATGTCTGGCATTGGTAGCACAACGTTGGGATGAAGATTGTATTGTAGAGTGCCCGTTTTGACTCTAGAGTTATTTCCTTATTGGACAATAGTGGTGATAACTGTTCAATGATTTGACAAGCTTTGTTGTATCCTGAGTCTATTTCTGCTTCTTTTGAACTGTCAAATGTGTGAAATCAGTAACGTTGAAATACATACTGTCCGCGATGTTGAATAGTACAATTTCTGTGAAGTAGATGACCAACATTAACGACACGGTATCACGAACGCATTAATAGTACAACTATAGAGCCCAGTAATGTACAAGAAGAGAACTGAACAGGAAACAGAAATATCAAGAGAATACGACAATCCAACTGTTATCTAAACATGAGACCAAATATCAATTTTGAAAACAACACGATGAAGCGTGGAGGCCGCGATAGCTCAGTGGATAGCGAGCTGGACTAAGGACAAGAGGTCAGGTTCGATCCAGATCAATGGCTTCCAGGTTCACCCAGACTTAAATGAGTACCTGATTAATTGTTTCTGGGAAAGTAAACACATGCCCTTTTTTGGAATCCTCAGGGAAAGAAACAAAGAGATGACCAAGACATTCTTGGAGAAGACAGATGGAAGCAGAGAGACGAAGATTATTAGGAAGACATGGAATGATCTTAAAAGAATAGCTAGAAGATGAACGGCTTGGAAAGTTTTGGTTGAAGACCTATGCTCCACAGGGAGCTGAAAGGAAGAGGAAGTAGAAATCGTCACAGGCGTAATATCGACCACATACACATATGTTTTCTAAAGTTACCCCAAAAATAATGTGCTCAAGGTCTATTTAAACAACAAAAGGACACTAACCTCACATTCTGTATACGCCACGTGGCGTGACGGAGCTCTTTACTTTACTTTATTTTACATTTTACCTTTACTTTACCTTTACTTTATTTTAATTTACATTTTACATTTACTTTACTTTACTATACCTTACTCTACTTTTACTTTACTTTACATTTTACTTTTACTTTACTTTATTATCAACGAGATATTGACTACATTCCGATTCATGAAAGTGGATAACAAAGAGATACTGCTATGACTACAATGAGATGCTGAACTGACTACAATGAGATGCTGAACTGACTACAATGAGATGCTGAACTGACTACAATGAGATGCTGAACTGACTACAATGAGATGCTGAACTGACTACAATGAGATTTATCAAAGTGCAGATGATATTAAGAAACGTTACTGGTCTCACTCTATAGTCATCTCATCATCGGAAACTAAATCAGAAAGAGAAGAAAATGAAGAGGAAAGAAAACAAGAAAGAAAAAAGAAGATGTAGAGAAGATAACTGCAGTTTTTTCTACAACAGGCAAAGGTCATGACACACATGGATATGATAAGCCAAGACTTATTTCTTTAAAAAGGGCATGCACGTATTAGTAAGGGGTTAAGGCAAAGAAATGCAAATGAATGCATAAAAATGCGAAACTGCAGTAAAGCTGAATGTGAGGAAAAATAAAAAAATTTAAAAAAATTGTATGATAGAAGCTTTACGTGATTAGTGGATGACACAGATTAAACGACGTTTCGGCCCAATAGGCCTTCAGCAGGAACAAACAAAAAAAAAAACACATACACGGATTTCCTTTTCATTTTGACCTCGGCCTGACACACAGGATAGACATATTTCGATTATTTTTGTTTTGGATGTTTCGTTATTAGTTTTACTTACATATCCGTGTGTGTGTTTTGTTTGTTTGTTCCTGCTGAAGGCCTATTGGGCCAAAACGTCGTTTAATCTGTGTCGTCCACTAATCACGTAAAGCTTCTAACATACCATTTTTTTCTATTTTTTTAATTTTTCCATGCACGTATTAAGTATTCAAAAGACAGTTAACAAAACAATAACATTAAACTGTAAACAAAGTCCACACATTGATTGAGCCTGCCTCAACTATCATGTTCCCCATCGTTACCGTATCTCAGCGCTTCTACGTCAGTTGCAATCACCAACACATTGGGGGGAAACAAATTATTTATATAACACAAATTATTTACATAACACAAATTATTTACATAACACAAATTATTCAAACAAATGCTGCAAAAAAAAGATAAAAAAATTACCGATTTCGTTTTCACACACAAAAATTACCTGATACTTGAAATACACCCATAACTGTTTAGTTTGGCATAAATTTGGCTCACTTTTTGGCTTCATGTTACAAATGCTATATCAGGTCACAATCACGAATTGCTAAATCTGGACAGACGTATCCTATAAATATCCACGACATCTCCATATCTCACAGCGAGGTACTCACACTGTCTCAGCATTTTGAAAGCACTGGTCTCAAACCTAAACCAAGATCTCTATCATTCTCGACAGTGCTGATCAAGATAAACCGCCACATTTTGATTTATACATGATCGGGATAAAGCTTCTGGCCATCTTGGCTTGCACTGCTTACTTTTCTGGCCAATGCTTCTACAGACGATAACCATGTAAAATTGTTTAAAAATACATTAACCAATAAAATTAGTTACTTAGTAGAAGAGTTTAAAGTAAAGTACCCCCTTCACGCCAAGTGGCGTATAGGGAAATATGGTGTTAGTGACCCTATATTTTACAGACCTTCAGCACATGATTTTTGGGGTAATGTGGTCAGTATTACGCCCGTGTTGCTTTACTTTCCCAGAAAAAAATCCGGTACCCATTTTACGGCTGGGTGAACCCGGAAGCCGTCGGTTGGGTTCGAACCCTACCCCTTGTCCGTGGTAGTCCAGTTCACTAACCACTGAGCTAACGCGGCTCCCTAGAAGAGTTTAAGTACTTTCATTTATTCTTCATTTTGGATAATTTTTCTGTTGATTGGATCATTTCTGACATTTATGCCTAGTTTACAAAAGTTGTATAGTTAGTAGGCACCGGTATCACTGCAAACGAATTAAAATCCATAATTGCCCAACCGCCTGTGCTAGTGGAATCACCCGAATTAACATCTCATCTCATTGAAGAATCCAAACAAAGAAAGGCAACTACAGTCTCCATCATAGCAGTTACAGCACAAGCCACAATTTATAAGGCGTAACAGCACCGAAAGTGAACGCAACCAAACTGTCCTTCGTCGTTCGATGTCATCATTCATCGTAAACAATCGGAATATCGAAACACGATCTGGATAAGAAAACACAGCTCACAGTGTGCACAGAGCACTAAACTCAGTAGCTCAGTCAGCAAGCCGGACTTAGAATATGAGGAAACTGCAAGAAGGAACAACTTTCAAACAGGATCTCAACGGTTCCTGTCACCTATCGCCATATTGACCGGAAGTCCTAAAAAGTCATAAAGAAAAGTACTTCACTCGTGATTTGATCATTTCAGGCATCGATGCCTAGTTAAAGAAAGGTGTTTCACTGTTGTCCACAGCTCCGCTAGAGAGCCAAATATCTTGTCCCTTAGGAGAGCCTCATGTGGCTATCGTAATGGAATGCTTATCTTCGAAGACTTGAGAATGGGAAACACAATTATACATACGCAGTGCAGTAAGCGTAACATTGAGAAAATTGACAATCATGATGATGCAGACTTTCATTAATGGATGCTTACGCAGAATAAAAGGATGGAAATAGCAGGACAAATTCACTAACATAGAATTATGGAAATGTACCAGTCAAATACCTGTGGATAAAGAGATACAGCGATGACGATGGCGCTGGATAGGACACACACTACGGAAGCCAACTGAGAGTATTACACAACCGGCCCTTTTTGGAATCCCCAGGGGAAAAAAAACAAAGAGGAAAACCAAGAAATTCTTGGAGAAGACAGACAGAAGCAGAGATGAACATGATGGGGAAGATATGGATGGATCTTAAAAAAATGGGAAGAAACAAAACGGCTTTCAAAGTGTTTATTGAAGACATATGCTCCACAGGGAGCTGAAAAGTAGAAGTAGAAGTGCAGTCAGGGTCAAAATTTGGAAACTTACAGCGAATCGTGTTCATTCATTGGTTATTCTGAGGTCGGTTCTGTCTACTGACAGATTCAGCAACAAGGGAAGCTGCTCATCAAAACAGCATCCAGCAGAAAAGACTAATTAAGTGCCCGAATTGTTGACTTACCACGATTGCTTGCTACCAACCGTCTGACAAGACGACAAATGCCAGATAGAACGAATCACACGTGTTCATTTCAGCTGTTAGTGAATTGGACTACAAAGGGCATGAGGTCGGGTTCGATCCTGATTCATGGCTTCCTGGTTCACCCAGCCTTAAATGGCCGGATTTTGTTTGGGAAAGTAAAGCGGCACGGGCGTGATACCGACCACATTACCCCAACAATTAATGTACTGAAGGTCTGTAAAAAGTATGGTCACTATTGTTCGTTCAGTAATTCGTGCCCACATAGTTGATCAATTATCTCGGAAACTGTTTGATGAATTTCTGGACCTTCAGATTTTATAACATTTAAGTACAAAGGTAGTCTGAATTTTGCACAAATCGTTTTTTGTTATATAATTTTAGGAAAATATCAAACCGTGTGCTCTAAACATTAGATTTTACTGTAAATTATGTTAATTTTCTAACAATGCAAGTCAAAGGCGTATCCATATCACATTGAAGAGGGTCACATTTTTTCATTTGATTTTATATCTTCGTCATAGAAATATGTAATTGCAAAAGTGCCTGTACAAAAACACAGTTAGCTTTTGCATAGTGATGAATTTACACTTTAAGCTCTTCATGGTTTTAAAAATCAAGTAGTCACTTCACAACAGCTTACAAATTAACACATGTAAAGACATTAATAGTAAATATTTTGTCAAAGTACGCCACTGGACCTATTTAACAAGAAATCAGAAATGACAAAAGCGGCGCGTCTTTCAAAATCACGTTCAGTAAGTGCGAGCAAGTGCTAAGATTGTGTGGATAAACACGTGACATTTTGCCTTTTTAAATGATAATGTTGATTACGACAAATGTGGGTATTGTAAACTCCTAAAAATTAGGACAACCAAGAAAATCATATTTTTATATAACCTAAAGAAATAAAAAAAAAATTCCTAAATGCATGACAATAGGGAAAAACAAATGAGGCTTGAGGTCGGTGGAAAAATAAGATTTCATGAAAAAAAATGATGGTGACGGGGCTTTTACGTATGCATGTTCATTGGCTCTAGTAGCCCTGACCGAGTTGTGAGAAGAAAGTATCATCTGCCAAAATGTCCTTAGAGGCAACCGAGTAGGTTTTGGAAACAAGTATTCGACGGTATTATAATAATGCATCTGACCTGAAGCAGTCTTCAGTGCTTTCACTAGTGTGTGGCGGGCGTGCTGCATACTGGGGAACGTGCTGCGTGGGGGTCTGAGCACTTTAGAGTTGTCTCCCGCGTAATGTCAGATGATCTTTCAACTAAACCAGGGTAAATTGGTCAATCATCATCATCATTAAGTACAGGGCCTGCTGGCGTAGGTGATCATGTCTCTCCATAAGTTTCGTTCACGACAGTTATTTATCATTTCTATTGCTGACAAGCCATTCTCTTAAGCTGTCTGGTATTTTCTCTCTTTGCTTCCCTCTATCTTTTCGTCCCTCAATTTTTCCAGTTGTTACAATATATTCCAGCTGTTCTCTTCTCATTACATGGCCAAAAAATGATGATTGTTTCTTCCTAATATTAGAAATTAGCTCTCTTTTTGCTTTGACCTCTCTCAGAACGTTTCATTACTCTTCTTAGCTGTCCATGGTATTCTCAATATTCTTCTGTAAAACGACATTTCTACAGACTCCAGTGATTTTCTTGTTTGTTGTTCTATTGCCCATGATTCACATCCAGATGTTAAGACTGATTCTACATAACATTTAAGAACTCTCTTTCTTGTTTCTATTGTAAAAAATGGATTGCATAGTATCTTCCTCATTTTTTGGAAAGCTACTTTTGCCTCAGCTATTCTGTAACTCATCTCTGTTGTACATAAATTGGTCAATAAAGACATGACATGGGTAAAGGCATCAAGATGCATAGAAATGCTAAGCTGCTGTAAAGCTGACGATTATAATGACAATTTAAAAAAAAAGAAAAAGTGGTATAATAACAACTTTACGTTGGTGAGAAAGAAAACAACAGTGGAACGACGTTTCGGCCAAAAGGCCTTCAACAGGAACAACTAACAACAACACAAAATTATATAAAGATATACACAGAAATCTAACTACATGGCGATAATATGCTAGACTCTCAAACAAGGGAAATAAGTCACTTCCCTGTGATCCAGAGCCTGGTCTGGCATGGAGCCTGGTCAAGCAACGACACAAATGTTTACACAAATAGACATGACATACTTGAGGAGACCGACATCAGTTGTATTGAGACAGAACAACGGAACTGGAACACTAGGAAAAGTTTGGGCATTAAATCAATCTTGCCTTATAAAGAAAAAGTAACAAAAGAAGTGGTTTGACCACTTCAAAAGAATGCATGGAAATGTCTAAACATTGAGAGCACACATCACAGTCAATAAGTGGATAAAGACTACGAGGAAGACAGAAACAGTTGTTGGCGTGACATTAAAGATAACCTGCTACAACACAAGCGGATTACCAAGATGCCTCAGAGCAAGAATCCTCCAACTGGCTCGACACAAGAAGGCAGGGAAGAAGACACCAACGCCAATTCCGTTATAACGGGAGAAGACAACACCTCCAACTTAGGTATAACTGGAGAAGACAACGCCACCAACTCAGGTATAACGAGAGAAGACACCGCCATCAACTCTAGTATAACGAGAGAAGACACCGCCACCAACTCTAGTATAGCGAGAGAAGACACCGCCACCAACTCTAGTATAACGAGAGAAGACACCGCCACCAACTCTAGTATAGCGAGAGAAGACACCGCCACCAACTCTAGTATAACGAGAGAAGACACACCGCCACAAACTCTAGTATAGCGAGAGAATACACCGCCACCAACTCTAGTATAACGAGAGAAGACACACCGCCACCAACTCTAGTATAGCGAGAGAAGACACCGCCACCAACTCTAGTATAGCGAGAGAAGACACCGCCACCAACTCTAGTATAACGAGAGAAGACACCGCCACCAACTCTAGTATAACGAGAGAAGACACCGCCACCAACTCTAGTATAGCGAGAGAAGACACCGCCACCAACTCTAGTATAACGAGAGAAGACACCGCCACCAATTCTAGTATAGCGAGAGAAGACACCGCCACCAACTCTAGTATAACGAGAGAAGACACCGCCACCAACTCTAGTATAGCGAGAGAAGACACCGCCACCAACTCTAGTATAGCGAGAGAATACACCGCCACCAACTCTAGTATAACGAGAGAAGACACCGCGACCAACTCTAGTATACCGGCAGTTATTAAGCGACTCCCCCATGACAGAACCGTGTGGCGGGATGCAATGAGCCTCCTGTGCCAAGTCAACCATTTGATAACAAAGATCGTCGGACACAAGAAAATATAATTTCTGATCTGTGTGCCGTCCTTGGCTCGAAAGGACAATAGATAGAAAGACATATAGGAAAATAGATAGACATATAGACAGACAGACAGACAGAGAGAGACAGATAGATGGATAGATAGATAGATAGATAGATAGATAGATAGATAGATAGATAGATAGATAGATAGATAGATAGATAGATAGATAGATAGATAGATAGATAGATAGATAGATAGATAGATAGATAGATAGATAGATAGATAGATAGATAGATAGATAGATAGATAGATTCTCTTTCTTCTTCTTAAGTTTTCTTTATAAATCTTTTCAGATTAAAATCTCTTTAGTTATTATTATTATTTTTTTAAATATAAAGACACAGCGCAGTTATTCTTACAGGAGACACTTCATAAATTCTCCTCCCCATTGGCACTACTTCTATATCTTTAATAAAACGATAAAACGCTACTTGACTAGTCGTTCCTTGGTTGCCATGGTAACAGGGGGGTAGTTAGGGTTAAATGGCCGACCTAGTTCTCATACACAATGCAAGGTCGATAGGTGTTGTACGGTTGTAGTAGGTTTGACCTACATAGACATTGAAGCCTATTTATTAGTAACGACTTGAGTTATTTGAACTATATCATGGCTATACTAAGGAATACGGTGGATGGTTGTAAACTGACATTGAACTATATCATGGCTATACTAAGGAATACGGTGGATGGTTGTAAACTGACATTGAACTATATCATGGCTATACTAGAGAATACGGTGGATGGTTGTAAACTGACATTGAACTATATCATGGCTATACTAGGGAATACGGTGGATGGTTGTACACCGACATTGAACTATATCACGGCTATACTAGAGAATACGGTGGCTGGTTGTAAACTGACATTGAACTATATCATGGCTATACTAGGGAATACGATGGATGGTTGTAAACTGACATTGAACTATATCACAGCTATACTAGGGAATACGATGGCTGGTTGTACACTGACATTGAACTATATCATGGCTATACTAGGGAATACGGTGGCTGGTTATACACTGACATTGAACTATATCATGGCTATACTAAGGAATACGGTGGATGGTTGTAAACTGACATTGAACTATATCATGGCTATACTAGAGAATACGGTGGATTGTTGTAAACTGACATTGAACTATATCATGGCTATACTAGGGAATACGGTGGATGGTTGTACACCGACATTGAACTATATCACGGCTATACTAGAGAATACGGTGGCTGGTTGTAAACTGACATTGAACTATATCATGGCTATACTAGGGAATACGATGGATGGTTGTAAACTGACATTGAACTATATCACAGCTATACTAGGGAATACGATGGCTGGTTGTACACTGACATTGAACTATATCACGGCTATACTAGGGAATACGATGGCTGGTTGTACACTGACATTGAACTATATCATGGCTATACTAGGGAATACGGTGGCTGGTTATACACTGACATTGAACTATATCATGGCTATACTAAGGAATACGGTGGATGGTTGTAAACTGACATTGAACTATATCATGGCTATACTAGAGAATACGGTGGATTGTTGTAAACTGACATTGAACTATATCATGGCTATACTAGGGAATACGGTGGATGGTTGTACACCGACATTGAACTATATCACGGCTATACTAGAGAATACGGTGGCTGGTTGTAAACTGACATTGAACTATATCATGGCTATACTAGGGAATACGATGGATGGTTGTAAACTGACATTGAACTATATCACAGCTATACTAGGGAATACGATGGCTGGTTGTACACTGACATTGAACTATATCACGGCTATACTAGGGAATACGATGGGTGGTTGTACACTGACATTGAACTATATCACAGCTATACTAGGGAATACGGTGGCTGGTTGTACACTGACATTGAACTATATCATGGCTATACTAGGGAATACGGTGGCTGGTTGTACACTGACATTGAACTATATCACAGCTATACTAGGGAATACGATGGCTGGTTGTACACTGACATTGAACTATATCATGGCTGTACTAGGGAATACGGTGGATTGTTGTAAACTGACATTGAACTATATCACGGCTATACTAGGGAATACGATGGCTGGTTGTACACTGACATTGAACTATATCACAGCTATACTAGGGAATACGGTGGCTGGTTGTACACTGACATTGAACTATATCACGGCTATACTAGGGAATACGATGGCTGGTTGTACACTGACATTGAACTATATCACGGCTATACTAGGGAATACGATGGGTGGTTGTACACTGACATTGAACTATATCACGGCTATACTAGGGAATACGATGGCTGGTTGTACACTGACATTAAACTATATCACAGCTATACTAGGGAATACGATGGCTGGTTGTACACTGACATTGAACTATATCACGGCTATACTAGGGAATACGATGGCTGGTTGTACACTGACATTGAACTATATCACGGCTATACTAGGGAATACGATGGATGGTTGTAAACTGACATTGAACTCTTTGAGCTGGAATGTGATTGTGTTATTTATTCTGATCAAATATTAGAGGGGTTGTGGGGACAGTCGCCTCCTCTGAAGATCCGCCACTGCCATAGATATGTTGGGACGAAAATGTGGGGATACAAATATGTCGGCAATGAAGGTGAGGGGAAATGATGAAATAAAGATGTTGAGGTTATCGCTTGGGAGGGAGATAACCCTGTGAGGTTAAACTGACAAAAGTTGTGATAAAACGTGAAATTTGCAGAAATTTCGAAAAAAAATGAGTTTAGTGAGTTAGAGAAAGTGAGTTAGAGAAAGTGAGTTAGAGAAAGTGAGATGGGAGATTTTAGAGGAGATTCTGTTGGCTACTTTCGAAAGGGTTAGATTGGAAGACTAGTCAGTGGCAAACAGTAGAAAATGGTTGGAGATTGAGTTAGTCATTGTGAACGTCAAAGATCATCATCAGATCGCATGTCCTTTGCAGATCGTTATATTCACCACAGCCCGTCTGAAAGATTTTCTGTCTCTAGCTAGATCTCCCACAGAACGTTATATTCACCACAGTCCGTCTGAAAGAATCTCTGTCTCTAGCTAGATCTCCCACAGAACGTTATATTCACCACAGTCCGTCTGAAAGAATCTCTGTCTCTAGCCAGATCTCCCACAGAACGTTGCCTTTACAACAACCTGTCTGAAAGAATCTCTGTCTCTAACTAGATCTCCCATAGAACGTTGCACTCACCACAACTTGTATGAAAGAATCTTTATCTCTAGCCAGATCTCCCACTTCTTCTGTTGTCATGAGCAATGGCAATACTTGACTCGCTTGCTCAAGAAGCCCAGTGGCATCTTTTATACATTTTATTTACACAAAACAAAATATTCAAACAAACCCATCAGAAAAATGTTCGCCAACTGGCTTTTCCCACATTAACAATTTACCGGATACGTGAAATATATCCGTAACTATTTACTTTGGCCCAGTTTTGGCTTCAAGTTACAAATAGTGTATCAATATCTGATCACGAATTGGTGGACCTGGTCAATCGTAGCCTATAAATATTCACGACATTTTCATATCTCACAACGAGGTACTCAGACTGTCCCACCAGTTGGAAGGCACTGATCTCAAACCTAAACCAAGATCTCTACTATTCTCGACACAGCAGATCAAGCTAAACCACCACATTTTGATTTGACCATGATCGGGATGAAGCTTCTGGCCATTTTGGCCTGCACGGCTTTTCTGGCCAAAGCTTCTACACTCGGTGACCAGGTAAAAGTCAAACAAGATTTAAAAGTTGGAAATTCACCAAGACTTTAGATATTAAAAATGCAATACGTATGAACACAAGTCTTCATTGACGTGCATTCGTACACGGTGAAGATTCATTGTCATTTAAAATCGAAGAGAGTAGGCCACAAAAATGGCCCCTGTCCGAGCAACATTACCAACAAAAACCTACCCACACCGTGAATCCCAGGCCGTGCTACGGAGTTCGTGCACGTGGGCCAGGATTGTCCTCGGATTTTCTCCAGTCTCCAAGGGAGTTGTTTGGTTGCGTTCGCCCGATGACTAAAGTATTCTAGAGTATCGTAGTAGGCTAAAATATTCCTCTTCATCATCCGCCCTTAGAAGGACGTAGTGGACGTGTCTGCGTTGTGTTGTGGTTTGCAGTATAACTGTTATATTTGCGCCTTTCGGCCCAACACATCCGACTTCAGCACACCTCCAAGGGAGTGTAGAGGGACCTATGGATTCGTCAGGTGTGCAGTGATGATAACAACACACAGAAACAAACAATTGTAATGTGTACTACACACTTGTACATGTATTAAATAGCTCCTTCTTAATAAACCAGCAACAGAGGCTATCAGAAGAGTGCAAACCCGGGAACTATATCACTCCTTCACTCGGAAAGGCAGATATGGATGGGAAGAAGAAAATACAAATGTCGCACGAATCACCAACTCTCTTGTCGTCCTGTGACATCAAAAGACGTAACAATCTCTGTTTTGTCGTCCTGTGACATCAAAAGACGTAACAATCTCTGTTTTGTCGTCCTGTGACATCAAAAGACGTAACAATCTCTGTTTTGTCGTCCTGTGACATCAAAAGACGTAACAATCTCTGTTTTGTCGTCCTGTGACATCAAAAGACGTAACAATCTCTGTTTTGTCGTCCTGTGACATCAAAAGACGTAACAATCTCTGTTTTGTCGTCCTGTGACATCGAAAGACGTAACAATCTCTGTTTTGTCGTCCTGTGACATCAAAAGACGTAACAATCTCTGGTTTGTCGTCCTGTGACATCGAAAGACGTAACAATCTCTGTTTTGTCGTCCTGTGACATCCAAAGACGTAACAATCTCTGTTTTGTCGTCCTGTGACATCCAAAGACGTAACAATCTCTGTTTTGTCGTCCTGTGACATCGAAAGACGTAACAATCTCTGGTTTGTCGTCCTGTGACATCGAAAGACGTAACAATCTCTGGTTTGTCGTCCTGTGACATCGAAAGACGTAACAATCTCTGGTTTGTCGTCCTGTGACATCCAAAGACGTAACAATCTCTGTTTTGTCGTCCTGTGACATCCAAAGACGTAACAATCTCTGTTTTGTCGTCCTGTGACATCGAAAGACGTAACAATCTCTGGTTTGTCGTCCTGTGACATCGAAAGACGTAACAATCTCTGTTTTGTCGTCCTGTGACATCCAAAGACGTAACAATCTCTGGTTTGTCGTCCTGTGACATCGAAAGACGTAACAATCTCTGGTTTGTCGTCCTGTGACATCCAAAGACGTAACAATCTCTGTTTGTCGTCCTGTGACATCGAAAGACGTAACAATCTCTGTTTTGTCGTCCTGTAACATCGAAAGACGTAACAATCTCTGGTTTGTCGTCCTGTGACATCCAAAGACGTAACAATCTCTGTTTTGTCGTCCTGTGACCACGAACAAGACAATATAAGAGCTTGTATTTCACAATATGTTTTGGATGTAGTGTTTCATGAAGTGGAAGCAACTAAGTCTTCGGATATTAATTTCGCCGTTGGCAATGGTAGCGGCGTAACTTACGTTTCCAACGCCAGGGCTGGGGAACTGGTTAGTCTCGAGTCAAGACCTCGGTCTCGAGACAGAGAGGCAGTGAGTTCAAGTCCCGGCTGCACCAGTTTAGATTTTGATTTGTGATTTCTCTCTGCGGAAAACACTCCTAGTCTCAGCAGCACAGCCCAGCTTGCCGGGAAAAAAACAAACTATGAGTACCACTTAAGACGGAGATATCTGCCTGTACGGCGATGTACCCATGTGCACACGGTTACCAGGTAAAAACTAATGAGTACGCAAAATTCAATTCCCAGTCTCTAGGGACTTCACCAGAGACGAAAGCTGACTAACGAAACAAAAAACACCTTGAGTAAAGCAAGTATTGCGAGACTAACACCTGGAGTAAAGCAAGTATTGCGAGACTAACACCTTGAGTAAAGCAAGTATTGCGAGACTAACACCTGGAGTAAAGCAAGTATTTCGAAGACTAACACCGTGAGTAAAGCAAGTATTGCGAGACTAACACCTGGAGCAAAACAAGTATTGCGAGACTAACACCTGGAGCAAAACAAGTATTGCGAGACTAACACCTGGAGTAAAGCAAGTATTTCGAAGACTAACACCTTGAGTAAAGCAAGTATTGCGAGACTAACACCTTGAGTAAAGCAAGTATTGCGAGACTAACACCTGGAGTAAAGCAAGTATTGCGAGACTAACACCTGGGGTAAAGCAAGTATTGCGAGACTAACACCTGGAGTAAAGCAAGTATTTCGAAGACTAACACCTTGAGTAAAGCAAGTATTGCGAGACTAACACCTTGAGTAAAGCAAGTATTGCTAGACTAACACCTGGAGTAAAGCAAGTATTGCGAGACTAACACCCGCTATACTTATTTATTTTTCATTACTCTTTTCTATTAAAAAAATGTAATACAAAAAACCACGCCCCCCCCCCCCCCCCCAAGAATTTTAAACCCAGCTTAAGGTTTTCTAAGCCCTATCCTATGTTACGACATTGAACAACTAATAATCCCCATCTTCTTCTTCCAAGCTCAGATTTATGAGTGCCAGGGGGGTACCTCACACCAGTCCATCGATCTATCTCCTTCTGACAACCCAATAATTATTAGTAGCCACGACTTTGGGAAACGTTACTACAACGACGACAAGGACTGTACAATTGATCTCACAAGCGGCTCGGGACCTGTCATTCTAAATGTCACTGTCAAGTAAGAATTGCGTTCAATGTTAATCTTAAGCATGCTTTTGTTGTTGCTGAATTATGACTTTTACTCACATTTTAACTTTATGAAGCTGTGTTTTTAACAGATTCAAACTTACTTCTTGAAACACTCGAGCATAACAACTACTAGAACTGAGAGAAATATCGCAAACAGCTGCATGCAGCCGGAGAAAAATGTGTTACAGAGGTGGGGAGATTTTCAAAGACGTTTAAAATATGGCACCAACAGCCATTGGCGCAACAAGAACCTAAATAGGATGCACAAACACTGAACCCAACAAAGTAAAAGAGAAAACAAAAGTAGTAATCAAATACGCACCAAGAAATAGAGCACCGGGGATAGATAACATACCAGTAGAAATAATATCAGCAGCAGGAGAAACAGGAGTTACGTGACTGCACAGAATATTCAATGCAGCGTAGCACCAACAGAAAACCCCAGAAGACTGGCAACAGGGAATTATCGCACCAATGTGGAAATATAAAGGCAGCAAGAGAGACTGCAATCAATATAGAGGTATATCGGTTCTCAACCATGTGGACAAGTTATACGCCAAAATTATGGAAAAAAAAGGTTCAGGCCAATAATAGAACTAACCTAAGCGATTCTAAAATGGGGTTCGGAAAAATATAGAGAATGTACTGATTGTTATTGACATGTACATTTTTGTTGTTCACATGTACATTTTTGTTATTGACATGTACATTTTTGTTATTGACACGTACATTTTTGTTATTGACATGTACATTTTTGTTGTTGACATGTACATTTTTGTTATTGACATGTACATTTTTGTTGTTGACATGTACATTTTTGTTATTGACACATTCATTTTTGTTATTGACATGTACATTTTTGTTGTTGACATGTACATTTTTGTTGTTGACATGTACATTTTTTGTAATTGACACGTACAATTTTGTTATTGACACGTACATCTTTGTTATTGACATGTACGTTATTGTTTCTGAGGCAGCACCTATTATCTGGAATATGCTACAGAAACATGCCGTTTTGGCTACACCTGTACAGGTGGTGACAAGTTATGTGGCTTCATTCGACCTGGTACCTGGAAAGCTTATCGAGTGCCTAGCCACAGTTCGTCCACTCTCAAATTTGCCTCCGTGTTTTCTCCAACATATTCAGGTTTTAATGTAAGTTTCTCGATTTGTGGCGTTATTTGTTATACTTATTGTTGTTATTATCTGAAATAAGTACATCGCTTCAAATACTTGAGCACAATAATAACATCAGATGGAAGATGCAACACAGAAATAAAAAGTAGAATAGCTCAGGCCAAAATAACATTTCAGAAAATGTAAAACGTCTTATGCAACAAGTCTATGTCAATAGAAGTGAGAAAGAGAGTTCATCTGTGCTATATAGAGTCAATTCTGACCTATGGAAGCGAATCATGGACAGTAAGTAAAGAAATTGAAAGGTGATTAGAGGCCACAGAGATGTGATTTCAGAGAAGAATGTTGAAAGCTCCCTGGACAGCTTCTCAAAGAGACCAACGCAAAAAAGAGAGCTCCTAAAAAAACACCAGGTAGAAAAAAATCAACAATAATGGGGCATGTCATGAGAAGAGGAAAGTTGGAATACTTGGTTACAACTGGCAAAATGTAGGGAAAGAGAGATTGCGGACGACAAAGAGAGAAACTATTAGATAGCTTGGTGTCATGGCATGGAAAACAGTCAAGAACAGAATTGATACGATGCACTGTCTATAAGTTATAAGGGAGCCGCGATAGCTCAGTGGTTAGTGAACTGGGCTACAAAGGACAAGGGGTAGGGTTCGATCCCAACCGATGGCTTCCGGGTTCAACCAGCCTTAAATGGGTACCGGATTTTTTCTGGGAAAGTAAAGCAGCACGGGCGTAATACCGACCACATTACCCCAAAAATAATGTGCTGAAGGCACACACTACGGAAGCCAACTGAGAGTATTACACAACAGGCCCTTTTTTGGAATCCCCAGGGGAAAAGACAAAGAGGAAGACCAAGGAATTCTTGGAGAAGACAGATAGAAGCAGAGATGAAGATGATGGGGAAGACATGGAATGATCTTAAAAGAATGGAAAAAAAACAGAACGACTTGGAAAGGGTTTGTTGAAGACCTATGCTCCACAGGGAGCTGAAAGGTAAAGAGGAAGAACACCATATTTCCCAATACGCCACTTGGCGTTACGGGGGTACTTTACTTTTTTTACTGTCTATAAGTGACATTACAAATGGTTACGATGAATGATGATATCGAATGACAAGGAACAGTTGACTGTGTTTAC
The DNA here is from genome assembly GCA_032433765.1 of Megaustenia siamemsis. Taxonomy (NCBI): domain Eukaryota; kingdom Metazoa; phylum Mollusca; class Gastropoda; order Stylommatophora; family Ariophantidae; genus Megaustenia; species Megaustenia siamemsis. Next base: position 24,092,248 of record JAVIAB010000104.1, read on the forward strand.
TTTATGTGCCGTTTCGCCTAAGGTCTTTTGGCGTGTGCTGGAACTGCTATGATGGGGACTACAGCCACTTTTCTTTGTTTGGGAGATGAGTTTGTAATTCTGATGATTCCACTGGCGCGGGCGGTTGAGCAATTGTGGATTTTAATTTCTTTTGCAGTGATACCGGGGCCTTCTACCGGATACCATAACCCTAACTTAAATCATCTTTGTCAATGTAACATATGGTATTCATATTTATTCCCAATTATTGTTTATAGTACCACGGTATTCACAACTTTCGGCCCAACGCATCCGACAGCAGCATGGTATTTATGACTATCGTCGTCTTTCGTCTTTCAACAAATTCGGCCTTTTCCAGATTTGTTAATTTATATTCAGAGGCACCGCTATGACGCGGAGATGGACCTCTATCCAATTTGGTGCACTGATCTTGTATTTTTAATTAGTCATCTATAATGCTTCATGCATCTCGACCTATTGTATTTATTTAATTAATTATTTACAATTGATTGACAACGAATGAGACTGCACAATTCCTTGCTTCCTTCCTTAATTCCTTTTCTTCCATCCTTCATTCCTTCACTCCTTACTTCCCTCATTCCCCCTCCCGCATTCCTTTCTTCTTTCTTTCCTTTCATACTCCCTCCCTCATGACCTTCCTTCCTTCCTTCCTTTTCTTCCATCCTTCATTCCTTCACTCCTTCCTTCCCTAATCCCTCCCTCTCGCCTTCCTTTCATCTTTCTTTCCTTTCATACTCCCTCCCTCATTATCTTCCTTCCTTCCTCTTCATTCATTCACTCATTCCTTCCTTCCTTCCTTCTACTAACCCTTAATGTCAATATATCAATTATCTTTATCTAGTGTCCAATTATCTTTTCTTCTCCATCACTTTCCTTTCTTTATGTTGTTCATCATTGCTCTTCATTAATTCTTTTATTTATCCATTAATGATGACAGTATGAGAGGACTAGCTTCACTCCCCCCCCCCCCCCCCATGTCGTATAATGTTTTATTGCAAATGCCTCATCACGTGTTTTATTTCAACCAATCAGGTTTCAGTGCTTGTGTCCGAGGATCCAGATGGCAACGTAGAGAACTACGAAGACAAATGCCAAACTGGCAACTTCAACACTGACCAGACTTCTGATTACGATTACGTCACTTCGAGCAACTCAGAAAGAAGCGAGACTCCAACTCCAGACTGGTGATCAGATATCTCCATTTAGAGTAGGGGGCGACTCCAGATTGATAAATATTATATTATTGTACATCTCCAGGGTAGAAAAGTGTCAGTTGAACTTTATTGTCAGAAAGCGTGAGTGGAACTTCATTGTCTGAAAGCGTGAGTGGAACTTCAATGTCAGAAAGCGTGAGTGGAAATTCATTGTAAGAAAGGATGAGTGGAATTTCATTGAGAGAAAGCGTGAGTGGAACTTCAATGTAAGAAAGCGTGAGTGGAACTTATTTGTAAGAAAGCGTGAGGGGAACTTCATTGTAAGAAAGCGTGAGTGGAAATTCATTGTAAGAAAGCGTGAGTGGAACTTCATTGTAAGAAAGCGTGAGTGGAATTTCATTGAGAGAAAGCGGGAGTGGAACTTCATTGTAAGAAAGCGTGAGTGGAAATTCAATGTAAGAAAGCGTGAGTGGAACTTCATTGTAAGAAAGCATGAGTGGAACTTCATTGTAAGAAAGCGTGAGTGGAAATTCACTGTAAGAAAGCGTGAGTGGAACTTCATTGTAGGAAAGCGTGAGTGGAACTTCATTGTAAGAAAGCGTGAGTGGAACTTCAGTGTCAGAAAGCGTGAGTGGAACTTCATTGTCAGAAAGTGTGAGTGGAAATTCATTGTAAGAAAGCATGAGTGGAACTTCATTGTCAGAAAGCGTGAGTGGAACTTCATTGTCAGAAAGCATGAGTGGAACTTCATTGTAAGAAAGCGTGAGTGGAACTTCATTGTCTGAAAGCGTGAGTGGAACTTCATTGTAGGAAAGCGTGAGTGGAACTTCATTGTAAGAAAGCGTGAGTGGAACTTCAGTGTCAGAAAGCGTGAGTGGAACTTCATTGTCAGAAAGTGTGAGTGGAAATTCATTGTAAGAAAGCATGAGTGGAACTTCATTGTCAGAAAGCGTGAGTGGAACTTCATTGTCAGAAAGCATGAGTGGAACTTCATTGTCAGAAAGCGTGAGTGGAAATTCATTGTAAGAAAGCATGAGTGGAACTTCATTGTCAGAAAGCGTGAGTGGAACTTCATTGTCAGGAAGCGTGAGTGGAACTTCATTGTCAGAAAGCGTGAGTGGAAATTCATTGTAAGAAAGCATGAGTGGAACTTCATTGTCAGAAAGCGTGAGTGGAACATCATTGTCAGAAAGCGTGAGTGGAAATTCATTGTAAGAAAGCATGAGTGGAACTTCATTGTCAGAAAGCGTGAGTGGAACTTCATTGTCAGAAAGCGTGAGTGGAAATTCATTGTAAGAAAGCATGAGTGGAAATTCATTGTAAGAAAGCATGAGTGGAACTTCATTGTCAGAAAGCATGAGTGGAAATTCATTGTAAGAAAGCGTGAGTGGAACTTCATTGTCAGAAAGCATGAGTGGAAATTCATTGTAAGAAAGCATGAGTGGAACTTCATTGTCAGAAAGCATGAGTGGAAATTCATTGTAAGAAAGCATGAGTGGAACTTCATTTTCAGAAAGCATGAGTTGAAATTCATTGTAAGAAAGTGTGAGTGGAACTTCATTGTAAGAAAAAAAAAAAGTGGAACTTCATTGTCAGAAAGCATGAGTGGAAATTCATTGTAAGAAAAAAAAAAGTGGAACTTCAGTGTCAGAAAGCATGAGTGGAAATTCATTGTAAGAAAAAAAAAGTGGAACTTCATTGTCAGAAAGCAACATTGGAACTTCATTGTCAGTGAGAATCCATAGAAAGACGACATTCCAAATATATATAGAAACAGCCACAACTATTTGTTAACATCACTGTACATTAACTCAATTCATTCTGAGACAGAGATTTATGTTTAACTGACCACAATAAAGACAAAAATAAAACCAACATTGCGCAATTTCTTGCTCTAAATTTATCTTTAAATATAATTCTTTGTTTTCCAAATAAATGGTTAAACAAAGGGATCAGAGAAAGTATAGAGAGGAAAAGTTTGTGAGTGTGATAGGCAAAAGTAATTGTTAGAAATAATAGTGTACCTAATTACCTCCTCCATTTTTTTCCTTCTTTTTTCTTGTATTGAAGTAAATCATGGAAGAACATGGGAGAACACGGGAGAACATGGGAGAATTATGATAATACAACCCCGAGGTGTAGGGAGGGAAATATAGGGACCCAGAAGATAAAAGTCAGGTGACAATAATCGTGAGTGGAGATGTGTAGGGAGTAGAGATGTGTAGGGAGTGGAAATGTAGGGACCCAGAAGATAAAAGTCAGGTGACAATAATCGTGAGTGGAGATGTGTACGGAGTGGAGATGTGTAGGGAGGGAAATGTAGGGACCCAGAAGATAAAAGTCTGGTGACAATAATCGTGAGTGGAGATGTGTACGGAGTGGAGATGTGTAGGGAGGGAAATGTAGGGACCCAGAAGATAAAAGTCTGGTGACAATAATCGTGAGTGGAGATGTGTAGGGAGTGGAGATGTCTAGGGAGTGGAGATGTGTACGGAGGGAAATGTAGGGACCCTGAAGATAAATGTCTGGTGACAATAATCGTGAGTGGAGATGAGGAAGTCATCGAGTTGAGGCTAATGTTATCATCATCATGTGCCATTTCGGTTGGCGTAAATGAACATGTTCTTCCACAATCTTCTATGTACAGTGCACCATATACGTTCTATTGTTGACTGTTTTCCATGCCATGGCACCAAACAATCCAGTATTTTCTCTCTTTGTCGTCCGCGATCTCTTTTTCCTTTTATTTTGCCAGTTGTAACCAGGTATTCCAGCTTTCCTCTTATCATGATGTGCCCGAAAAATGTTGAATGTTCTTTCTGATGTTTTTTGTGTTGGTCTCTTTGAGAATGTCCTGGTTGGTATGTTAGCTGTCCAGGGAGCTTTCAACATTCTTCTCTGAAATCCCATCTCTGTGGCCTCTAATCGTCTTTCAATTTCTTTATTTACTGTCCATGATTCGCGTCCATGTGTCAGAATTGACTCTATATAACATAGATGAACTCTCTTTCTCAGTTACTTCTGTTTTCTTACTATTCAGACTAAGACATTTCTTGTTGCTTTCTTTTACTATTATGTTTATCATTTCTTGTAGTTTCATTCTCTGTCTCTGCTATTAAGCCTGTGTCATCCGCATATCGCTAATTTTGTCCGCTGATTTCAACTCATTCTAAATCCTGAAATGAAAACAAAAATATTAATTTGCCAGTTCACAAATAAGTCACCTTGAAAATCCTGAAATGAACACAGAAAATATTAATTTGCCAGTTCACAAATAAATCACCTTGTAAATCCTAAAATTAGGACATATATTATTAATTTTTATTTTCAAAAATAAGTCACTTTGTAAATCCTGAATGAAAACAGATAATAATTTGTCAGTTCTAAAAAAAGTCACCATGTAAATTCTGAAATAAGCACATATATTATTAATTTTCCAATTCAAAAATATGTTTGCTTGTAAATCCAGAAATGAACAGAGAAATTATTAATTTCCCAGTTCACTAAGAAGTCACCTTGTATATCCTAGAATGAGGAAATATATTATTAATTTATCACTTCATAAGTAAGTCACATTATAAATCCTGAAATGAGCAAAGATAAAATTAATGTGCCAGTTCAAAAAAATATCTTCTTGTAAATCCTGAAATGGACACAGATATTAATTGGCCAGTTAGCAAAGAAGTCAACTTGTATATCCTGAAATCAGCATAGATATAGATAAAGTGCCAGTTCACACATAAGTTACCTTGTAAATCCAGAAATGAACAGATAAATTATTAACTTGACAGTTCACATATAAGTCATCTTGTATATCCTGAAATTAGGACAGATATTATTAATTTGCAAGTTCACAAATAAAACACCTTGTAAATCCTGAAATGAGGACTGATATTATTAACTGGCAAGTTCATAAAAAAGTCACGTTTAAATCCTGAAATGAAAAAAGATAATAATTTGCCAGTTCACAAATTAGTCACCTTGAAAACCCTGAAATGAAGACTGATATTATTAATTTGCAAGTTCACAAATAAGTCATCTTGTAAATCCTGAAATTAGGACATATATTATTAATTTGTAATTTCACAAAAATAAGTCAATTTTTAAATACTGAAAGGAGGACAGATATTATTTATTTGCAAGTTGACAAATAATTCACCTTGTGAATCCTGAAATGAGGACATGTATTGTTAATTGGCAAGTTCAAAAATAAGTCACTTTGTAAATCCTGAAATGAAAAAAGATAATAATTTGTCAGTTCTAATAAAAGTCACCTTGCAAATTCTGAAATAAGCACAAATATTAATTTGCTAATTCAAAAATATGTTTCCTTGTAAATCCTGAAATGAAAAAAGATATTAGTTTGCGAGTTCACAAATAGGTCACCATGCAAATTCTTAAATAAGCATATTTATTATTAATCTGCCAGTTCACAAATATGTTTCCTTGTAAATCCAGAAATGAACAGAGAAATTATTAATTTCCCAGTTCACTAAAAAGTCACCTTGTATATTCTGGAATGAGGACAGCTATTATTAATTTAACACTTCACAAGTAAGTCTCATTATAAAACCTGAAATGAGCAAAGATAAAATTAATGTGCCAGTTCACAAAAATATCATCTTGTAAATCCTGAAACGGACACAGATATTAATTGGCCATTTCACAAAGAAGTCACATAGTATATCCTGAAATCAGCATAGATATAGATAAAGTGCCAGTTCACACATAAGTTACCTTGTAAATCCAGATAAAATCAGTGAAATTATTAATTTTCGCAGTTCAGTAAGAAGTCACCTTGAAAATCCTTAAATGAGGACAGATATTAATTTGCAAGTTCACAAAGAATTCACCTTGAAAATCCTGAAATGAGGACAGATATTATTAATTTGCAAGTTCATAACAAAGTGACATTGTAATGAGCAAAAATGTAAATAATATGTCAGTTCACAAATAAAACACCTTGTAAATTCTGAAATGAACACATATATTAATTTGCCAGTTTACAGATAACTCACCTTGTAGATCCTGAAAAGAACACAGATAATAATTTGCCAGTTCACAAATTAGTCACCTTGAAAACCCTGAAATGAAGACTGATATTATTAATTTGCAAGTTCACAAATAAGTCATCTTGTAAATCCTGAAATTAGGACATATATTATTAATTTGTAATTTCACAAAAATAAGTCACTTTTTAAATACTGAAAGGAGGACAGATATTATTTATTTGCAATTTCACAAATAATTCACCTTGTGAATCCTGAAATGAGGACATGTATTGTTAATTGGCAAGTTCACAAATAAGTCACTTCGTGAAAACTGAAATGAAAAAAGATAATAATTTGTCAGTTCTAATAAAAGTCACCTTGCAAATTCTGAAACAAGCACAAATATTAATTTGATAATTCACAAATATGTTTCCTTGTAAATCCTGAAATGAAAAAAGATATTAGTTTGCGAGTTCACAAATAGGTCACCGTGTAAATTCTGAAATAAGCACATTTATTATTAATTTGCCAGTTCACAAATATGTTTCCTTGTAAATCCAGAAATGAACAGAGAAATGATGAATTTGTCAGTTCACAAAGAAGTCACCTTGTGTATCCTGAAATGAGCATATATATTATTAATTTGCTAGTTCACAGATAAGTAACCGTGTAAATCCTGAAATTCACAAATATATTTTTGAATTGCCAGTTCACAAATATGTCTCCTTGTAAATCCAGAAAGGAACAGCCAGTTCACAAATATGTCTCCTTGTAAATCCAGAAAGGAACAGTGAAATTATTAACTTGACAGTTTACAAAGAAGTCACCTTGTGTATCCTGAAATGAGCACTTATTTAATAATATGCAAGTTCAAAAATAAGTCATCTTGTATATCCTGAAATGAGCACAAATATTATTAATTTGCCAGTTCACAAAGAAGTCACCTTGAATATCCTGAAATGAGAACATATATTATTAATTTGCAAGCTCAAAAATAATTCACCTTGTAAATCCTGAAATGAGGACAGATATTATTAATTGGCAAGGTCATAAATAAGTCACCTTTAAATCCTGATATGAAAAAACATAATAATTTGTCAGTTCTAAAAAAATGTTCCTTGTAAATTCTGAAATAAGCACATAAAGTATTAATTTGCCAGTTCAAAAATATGTTTCCTTGCAAATCCAGAAATTAACAGAGAAATTATTAATTTCCCACTTCACTAAGAAGTCACCTTGTATATCCTGGAATGAGGACAGATATTATTAATTTAACACTTCACAAGTAAGTCACCTTATAAATCCTGAAATGAGCATAGATAAAATTAATATGCCAGTTCACAAATATGTCATCTTGTAAATCATGAAATGAACACAGAAATTAATTGGCCATTTCGCAAAGAATACACCTTGTATATCCTGAAATGAGCACAGATAAGAATAATTTGCATGTTCACAAATAAGTCTCCTTGTAAATCCAGAAATGAACAGATAAATTATTAACTTGTCAGTTCACAAATAAGTCACCTTGTATATCCTAAAATGAGAAAATATATTATTAATTTGCAAGTTCCAAAATAATTCACCTTGTAAATCCTGAAATTAGGACAGATATTATTAATTGGTGAATTATTAAGTTCATAAATATGTCGCCTTTAAATCCTGAAATGAAAAAAAATATAATAATTTGTCAGTTCTAAATAAATTACCTTGCAAATACTGAAATAAGCGCATATATTATTAATTTGCCAGTTCACAAATATGTTTCCTTGAAAATCCTGAAATGAGGACAGATTTTATTAATATGAAATTTCACAAATAAGTCACTTTCTTAATCCTGAAATGAGGACAGATATTATTATTAATTTGCAAGTTTAAAAATAATTCACCTTGTAAATCCTGAAATGAGGACAGATATTATTGATTGGCAAGGTCATAAATAATTCGCCTTTAAATCCTGAAATGAAAAAAAACATAATAATTTGTCAGTTCTAACAAAATTTACCTTGTAAATTCTGAAATAAGCACATAAAGTATAAATTTGCCAGTTCACAAATATGTTTCCTTGCAAATCCAGAAATGAACAGAGAAATTATTAATTTGCCAGTTCGCAAAGAAGTCACCTTGTATATGCTGAAATCAGCATAGATATAAATAATGTACCAGTTCACACATAAGTCACCTTGTAAATCCTGAAATGAGCACAGCTATTATTAATTTGCAAGTTCACAAATAAGTCACTTTGTAAATCCTGAAATAAGGACAGATATTATTAATTTGCAAGATCACAAATATGTCATCTAGTAAATCCTGAAATGAACACAGAGAATATTAATTTGCCAGTTCACAAATATGTCATCTTGTATATCCTGAAATGAACACATAATAATTTGCCAGTTCACTAATATATTTCCTTGTAAATCCAGAAGTGACCAGAGAAATTATTAATTTCCCAGTTCACTAAAAAGTCACCTTGTATATCCTGAAATCAGCATAGATATAGATAAAGTGCCAGTTCACACATAACTCATCTTGTAAATCCAGAAAGGAACAGAGAAATAATGAATTTGTCAGTTAACAAAGAAGTCACCTTGTGTATCCTGAAATGAGCATATATATTATTAATTTGCTAGTTCACAGATAAGTGACCGTGTAAATCCTGAAATCACCAAATATATTATTAAATTGAAAGTTCACAAATATGTCTCCACGTAAATCCAGAAAGGAACAGCCAGTTCACAAATATGTCTCCTTGTAAATCCAGAAATGAACAGAGAAATTATTAACTTGCCAGTTCACAAATAAGTCACCTTGTGTATCCTGAAATGAGCAAGTTCACAAATAAGTCACCTTGTGTATCCTGAAATGAGCACTTATTTAATAATATGCAAGTTCAAAAATAAGTCATCTTGTATATCCTGAAATGAGCACAAATATTATTAATTTGCTAGTTCACAAATATGTCATCTTGTATATCCTGAAATGAGCACAAATATTATTAATTTGCCAGTTCACAAATATGTCATCTTGTATATCCTGAAATGAGCACAAATATTATTAATTTGCCAGTTCACAAATATTTCATCTTGTATATCCTGAAATGAGCACAAATATGATTAATTTGCCAGTTCACAAATATGTCATCTTGTATATCCTGAAATGAGCACAAATATTAATAATTTGCCAGTTCACAAATATGTCATCTTGTATATCCTGAAATGGGCACAAATATTATTAATTTGCCAGTTCACAAATATGTCATCTTGTATATCCTGAAATGAGCACAAATATTAATAATTTGCCAGTTCACAAATATGTCATCTTGTATATCCTGAAATGAGCACAAATATTAATAATTTGCCAGTTCACAAATATGTCATCTTGTATATCCTGAAATGAGCACAAATATTAATAATTTGCCAGTTCAAAGATAAGTGACCGTGTAAATCCTGAAATCACCACATATATTAATAAATTGCCAGTTCACAAATATGTCTCCTTGTAAATCCTGAAATGAGCACAAAAATGATTATTTTTTAAGTTCACAAAAAAGTCTCCTTGTAAATCTTGAAATGAACACAGAAAATTGTAATTTGCCAGTTCACAAATATGTCACTTTGTAAATCCTGAAATGAACACAGGTATTAATTTGCCAGTTCACAAGTAGGTCACCGTGTAAATTCTGAAATAAGCACATTTATTATTAATTTGCCAGTTCACAAATATGTTTCCTTGTAAATCCAGAAATGAACAGAGAAATGATGAATTTGTCAGTTCACAAAGAAGTCACCTTGTGTGTCCTGAAATGAGCATATATATTATTAATTTGCTAGTTCACAGATAAGTAACCGTGTAAATCCTGAAATTCACAAATATATTTTTGAATTGCCAGTTCACAAATATGTCTCCTTGTAAATCCAGAAAGGAACAGCCAGTTCACAAATATGTCTCCTTGTAAATCCAGAAAGGAACAGTGAAATTATTAACTTGCCAGTTTACAAAGAAGTCACCTTGTGTATCCTGAAATGAGCACTTATTTAATAATATGCAAGTTCAAAAATAAGTCATCTTGTATATCCTGAAATGAGCACAAATATTATTAATTTGCCAGTTCACAAAGAAGTCACCTTGAATATCCTGAAATGAGAACATATATTATTAATTTGCAAGCTCAAAAATAATTCACCTTGTAAATCCTGAAATGAGGACAGATATTATTAATTGGCAAGGTCATAAATAAGTCACCTTTAAATCCTGATATGAAAAAACATAATAATTTGTCAGTTCTAAAAAAATGTTCCTTGTAAATTCTGAAATAAGCACATAAAGTATTAATTTGCCAGTTCAAAAATATGTTTCCTTGCAAATCCAGAAATTAACAGAGAAATTATTAATTTCCCACTTCACTAAGAAGTCACCTTGTATATCCTGGAATGAGGACAGATATTATTAATTTAACACTTCACAAGTAAGTCACCTTATAAATCCTGAAATGAGCATAGATAAAATTAATATGCCAGTTCACAAATATGTCATCTTGTAAATCATGAAATGAACACAGAAATTAATTGGCCATTTCGCAAAGAATACACCTTGTATATCCTGAAATGAGCACAGATAAGAATAATTTGCATGTTCACAAATAAGTCTCCTTGTAAACCCAGAAATGAACAGATAAATTATTAACTTGTCAGTTCACAAATAAGTCACCTTGTATATCCTGAAATGAGAAAATATATTATTAATTTGCAAGTTCCAAAATAATTCACCTTGTAAATCCTGAAATTAGGACAGATATTATTAATTGGTGAATTATTAAGTTCATAAATATGTCGCCTTTAAATCCTGAAATGAAAAAAAATATAATAATTTGTCAGTTCTAAATAAATTACCTTGCAAATACTGAAATAAGCGCATATATTATTAATTTGCCAGTTCACAAATATGTTTCCTTGAAAATCCTGAAATGAGGACAGATTTTATTAATATGAAATTTCACAAATAAGTCACTTTCTTAATCCTGAAATGAGGACAGATATTATTATTAATTTGCAAGTTTAAAAATAATTCACCTTGTAAATCCTGAAATGAGGACAGATATTATTGATTGGCAAGGTCATAAATAATTCGCCTTTAAATCCTGAAATGAAAAAAAACATAATAATTTGTCAGTTCTAACAAAATTTACCTTGTAAATTCTGAAATAAGCACAAAAAGTATAAATTTGCCAGTTCACAAATATGTTTCCTTGCAAATCCAGAAATGAACAGAGAAATTATTAATTTGCCAGTTCGCAAAGAAGTCACCTTGTATATGCTGAAATCAGCATAGATATAAATAATGTACCAGTTCACACATAAGTCACCTTGTAAATCCTGAAATGAGCACAGCTATTATTAATTTGCAAGTTCACAAATAAGTCACTTTGTAAATCCTGAAATAAGGACAGATATTATTAATTTGCAAGATCACAAATATGTCATCTAGTAAATCCTGAAATGAACACAGAGAATATTAATTTGCCAGTTCACAAATATGTCATCTTGTATATCCTGAAATGAACACATAATAATTTGCCAGTTCACTAATATATTTCCTTGTAAATCCAGAAATGACCAGAGAAATTATTAATTTCCCAGTTCACTAAAAAGTCACCTTGTATATCCTGAAATCAGCATAGATATAGATAAAGTGCCAGTTCACACATAACTCATCTTGTAAATCCAGAAAGGAACAGAGAAATAATGAATTTGTCAGTTAACAAAGAAGTCACCTTGTGTATCCTGAAATGAGCACAAATATTAATAATTTGCCAGTTCACAAATATGTCATCTTGTATATCCTGAAATGAGCACAAATATTAATAATTTGCCAGTTCACAAATATGTCATCTTGTATATCCTGAAATGAGCACAAATATTAATAATTTGCCATTTCACAAATATGTCATCTTGTATATCCTGAAATGAGCACAAATATTATTAATTTGCCAGTTCACAAATATGTCATCTTGTATATCCTGAAATGAGCACAAATATTAATAATTTGCCAGTTCACAAATATGTCATCTTGTATATCCTGAAATGAGCACAAATATTATTAATTTGCCAGTTCACAAATATGTCATCTTGTATATCCTGAAATGAGCACAAATATTATTAATTTGCCAGTTCACAAATATGTCATCTTGTATATCCTGAAATGAGCACAAATATTAATAATTTGCCAGTTCACAAATATGTCATCTTGTATATCCTGAAATGAGCACAAATATTATTAATTTGCCAGTTCACAAATATGTCATCTTGTATATCCTGAAATGAGCACAAATATTAATAATTTGCCAGTTCACAAATATGTCATCTTGTATATCCTGAAATGAGCACAAATATTATTAATTTGCCAGTTCACAAATATGTCATCTTGTATATCCTGAAATGAGCACAAATATTAATAATTTGCCAGTTCACAAATATGTCATCTTGTATATCCTGAAATGAGCACAAATATTAATAATTTGCCAGTTCACAAATATGTCATCTTGTATATCCTGAAATGAGCACAAATATTAATAATTTGCCAGTTCAAAGATAAGTGACCGTGTAAATCCTGAAATGAGCACATATATTAATAAATTGCCAGTTCACAAATATGTCTCCTTGTAAATCCTGAAATGAGCACAAAAATGATTATTTTTTAAGTTCACAAAAAAGTCTCCTTGTAAATCTTGAAATGAACACAGAAAATTGTAATTTGCCAGTTCACAAATATGTCACTTTGTAAATCCTGAAATGAACACAGGTATTAATTTGCCAGTTCACAAATAAGTCACCTTATAAATCCTGAAATGAGGACAAATATTAATTTGTCAGTTCCCATAGAAGTTACTTTGTGTATTCTGAAATGAGGACAAATATTAATTTGCCAGTTCTCAAATAAGTCACCTTGTAAATCCTGAAATGAGCACAGTTATTATTAATTTGCAAGTTAACAAATAATCTCCTTGTAAATCTTGAAATGAACAAAGAAAATATTAATTTGTAAGTTCACAAATAAGCTACCTTGTAATTCATGAAATTAGCACAGATAATAGTAATTTGCAAGTTCACAAATAAGCTACCTTGTAATTCACGAAATTAGCACAGATAATAGTAATTTGCAAGTTCACAAATAAGTCACCTTGTAAATCCTGAGATGTACAAAGTTATGAATTTGCCAGTTCTCAAAAAGTCACCTTGTAAATTCTGAAATAAGCACAGATAGTATTAATTTGCCAGTTCACAAATATGTCAACTTGTTAATCCTGAATTGAGCAGAGAAAGTATTAATTTCCCAATTCACAAAGAAGTTACCTTGTATATCCTGAAACGAGGACAGGTATGATTAATTTGCCACTTCACAAATAAGTCACCTTGAAAATCCTGAAATGAATACAGATATTAATTTGCCAATTCACAAATGTCCCATAAATTTGTAAATCCGAAAGAGAATTAGAAAACTAAATTCCAATGTGCGTAAATTATTTGCTCGTTCATAAACAAGATACCTTGTAAATTTGAAAAGAACACAAATTTGTTTATTTTGCAAATTCACAAATATTCGAAAAACTTGTAAACTCGACACGGGAATACAAAGGTGATATCCACTTTTCGTGATTGATTTGCACATTCACAAATGAGTCTCCTTGTCAATCCTTGAATGAAGACACATTATTAATTTTCAAGTTCACAAACGTCCAATGAACTTTAAATCTGAGATGGAGTAGAAAGGTAATTTCCAATATGCGTGAATTATTTGCTGAAAGTTTACAAATATGTCTCCTTGTCACTCCGAAAAGAACACAAATATGATTACATTGCAAGTTCACAAATAAGTCACTTTGTAAATCCTGAAATGGGCACACATATTAATTTGCCAGTTCACAAATGTTCCATAACTTGTAAATCCGAGATAATAGTAGAACGGTATGTTCGTGAATTATTTGCTTTTGAAGGTTCACAAAAAAAGTCACCTTTATAACCGGAAAAACAACATAAATATGATTAATTTGAACATTCACAAATGTCTGGAAAACTTGTAAATCCGAAAAGAACTGAAAAATGATTCATTTGCAAGTTCTCAGATGCCAGAAAGTCTTCTCAATCCGTGTGAGAATTGAAATGAAAGTTCTAATTTGTGTGATTAATCTACAGCAAGTTCTCAAGTCACCTTGTAAATCCGAAAATGAACATAAAAATTATTAATTTGTAAATTCACAAATGTCTGGAAAACTTGTAAATTCAAGAAAGAAGTCGAAATGTAAAATGTCCTTTGCATTGTTAATTTGCAAGTTGATCTGTAAGTTTCCTTGTAAATCATAAAAGAACACAGTTATTGATTTATTAGCGGGCCATTAGCATTGCACTCCTAACATCTCCATAGGTGCTCAGAACACAAATATTATTAATTTACAAGTTCATAAAAATAATTTGCACGCTAATAAATACAAGTCAATTTGTAAATCTGAAAATAGCACAAAAAAGTTTTCTTTTAAATTAGAAAAGAACATTAAATATAGTGAATCAAGTTCACAAAAGTCTCATCGTTATTCAGAACATTAAATATAGTTAGTTTATCAAGTTCACAAAAGTCTCATCGTAATTCAGAAACGAACACAAATGTGATTCAAGTTTGCAGGTTCTAGATGTCTGAAGATTCCGTGAAAGGAGCTGAATTCTGATTTCAAACGAAATGTGGAGGTTCATGGGCAGTAACCTCCTCAAAATTAAATAAAATAAATGCTTTTTAATATAACATTCTATAATGTAGACATTTTAAAGGTTCTAATATATGTATATTCCGTTCAAAATAAATAAACTTAAAGGAAATGTAAGTTTATAGATGTTGTTTCTATATGTTACAAGCGGAAATAAAATTCATGATGTGCTCTGAAATTATGTAGTTTTATTTACAATCCAAAACAAAAATTGTTAAATCTTTATTTTTGCTCAAAAGTTATCGTCCTTTGTTGAAAGGGGAAGTAACTCTTGTAAAAAAAAAATAAAATCGAGGTTGTATATAAAATTTCTTACTGTATTCTTCAAAATCTATCTATAATTTATATATCATTTTCTAAGTCAACCGTCATGTTTCTTTCCATGTCATCATCATCATCATCTAATGCCATCTCCGCAACGAAGGTTGGATACCATGGAGCGCCATGTCTCTTGCTTTGATGGTGCAGCTTGTCATAGGCTGACTTGTCCATCTTATTGAACGCGCTATTGAACGCGTGAATAAATGGCGGTTTGTTTTCGCCGGTCTGTTGTTAAGGACGCGTAATTCATTTATTTGTAAAAGGCTCACAGTGTATCCGCGTGCTGCAGCGTGGAACGAATTCAAAACAAACGAGGAAATTAGAGAAATCGCCAATCGACCACTAATATCTTCAGTAATAAAGAAAAGACGATGGTCATATGTTGGACATGTGATGCGAAAAGATAATAACCGAATAGCAAAGCAAGCCCTCAAGTGGGAAACAACAGGTAAGAGGAAAAGAGGAAGACCCAGAGAATTGAAAACTGCTAGAACAAAAATTCAGATAAGAGAAAGAGTATCTTACCGGCTACTGCTCGAAAGGTCAATAGATAGATGGATGATGTCATTTACCCTCTCTCTATATAGTATCTTCTTCATCTTAATCCCCTGAACTCCGGTCGGATTTAGGTCACCCCCAAGAGATCTCCACCCATTCCGGTTGGTAGCAAGCATGGACTTGCCAACCTTTATCACTTCATCATGTACGGTTCGTCACCACATCCCCAATGGTCTGTTTGGGTGTAAAAGTAAAAAGTCAAGTACCCCCGTCACGCAAAGTGGCGTATAGGGAATATGGTGTTAGTGACCATCAATTTTACAGATCTTCAGCACATGATTTTTGGGGTAATGTGGTCGGTATTACGCCCGTGCCGCTTTACTTTGAGTGATGAGAATATCGTGATTGTGGAGATAGGGAAGTAGCAACTAAAGGGAAACTGTGTTCGAGCGAGACACAGTCATATACATATATTCAGATACATTCTATTGCATAGTCTTCTATGCTGCCCATGTTTGGACACTTTAATATATCCAATATGCTATGCTACTCATAGTTTTCCACCACTAGACCCCACTGCGATACTTCGGTGGTCTCATATACCACGTATGTCTGTGCGACTTACCCCTCATATGATTTTATTGTACCCCACTCTCAAACATCTCATTCTTTCCGACTTTCGAGGACCTGTTTACCTGTTATTCTACAGTTCTATTCTTTCCCCTTTGTGTATGCACTGTCCTCGGTGTGTACTCTTCTGGTTATGTGTGCGTTTGCGCACATTTATACACATATATGATTGTCCCTGTATGGGTGTGTTTATGTATGTATGTGGTCATTTGTATGGGTACAGGTATATATGTATATATTTATATATATATATAGATATATATGTATATGCATGTATATGTGTATACGTATATACATAAGCATTTATGCGTGTGTGTGTGTGTGTGTGTACACACATGTACGTGTTGCCTCTTAGATACTTATAGACATTGTTAGTGTCTTTGTAGTCGGGGTAACCTAGACAGTGTTCCCCCTACTCACATATTTTTAGAACCCTTTACACGGTTTGACCCTCTGACTAGCAGGGTAATTACAGCGCACAGCCGTGTACCTATCTAACTCATTCCGGCCACGGTCCACGACACACAGAATACATTTATCTTTTCTAAAACCAGTTTCAATTATTTTGTTTTGGATGCTTCATTACTAGTTAACTATGTAAAATCAGTTTTATTTACTTACATATCTGTGTGTGCGTTGCTTGTTTGTTCCTGCTGAAGGCCTATTGAGCCGAAACGTCGTTCAAATTTGTGTCGTCTTTCAATCACGTAAAGCATTTATCATACCATTTTTTTCTATTTTTATTTGTTCGATTCTCCCAGAGGATTGAGAACAAGACTCCAAGTAGAGGTTGACGTGTAAGCTAGGGATGGAAGTGGCCACGACGCGTGCAGTCTTATAGCCGCACAGAAGCCAGAAGATCATGGTTAGCTAGTAGGGATTAGTTAGAGCGGACGGAATTTACAAACAAATGAGTAACTAGGGAGATGTAGTGGATCGAGCAACCGCTCATTGTAGTTAGGTGTGATTTAGTAAATCCATTGGCCCATAGATACAACACTACAGACAAAGCTATATTGGTCACTGTAAGAATTAGAAAAGACAGTAAAATTTATATAGGAAACGACATTGCAGATGTAGACAATACTTTAGGCGAACGAGAGATAGATAGGTAGATAGGTAGATAGGTAGATAGATAGATAGATAGATAGATAGATAGATAGATAGATAGATAGATAGATAGATAGATAGATAGATAGATAGATAGATAGATAGATAGATAGATAGATAGATATATAGATAGGCAGGCAGGTAGGCAGGTAGGTAGGTATGTAGGTAGGTAGGTAGGTAGGTAGGTTTAGTGAAGAACGAGCGAAGCGATGAGATCGATTTTCAGAGTCTGTTGATAATCCATAATTCCCTAACATTTACAATAAATGAGTCGCGATAGCTCAGTGGTTAGTGAACTGGACTACCAAGGACAAGGGGTAGGGTTCGATTCCAACCGACGGCTTCCGGGTTCTCCCAGCCTTAAATGAGTAGTGGATTTTTTTCTGGGAAAGTAAAGCGGCACGGGCGTAATACCGACCACATTACCCCAAAAATTATGTGCTTAAAGTCTGTAAAATATATGGTTACTAACACCATATATAAGCTGTCATTGTAAAAAGTATTGTTATGGAAACAGAGCCATAGATTTTAGAAGCAGTGATCTCTGCAATATGTGCCATTTTGGCACGCATTCTGTTTTTGAGATTGTGGTTCTGCTCTATGTGCCGTCTTCGACTCGAAAGGACAAAAGATAGATAGAACACCATATTCTCTATACGCCACTTGGCGTGACGAGGGTACTTTCCTTTTTTTTTTTTAATTTACAGTGAATAACCAAGCGGTGATGTTAGACTGCTGGGTTGTAATAATCGATGTATTGTTATTGTGTTGAACTTGACCAATAAAGTTGTGATGTACATTTTGATGAGAGACTTCCATGTGCAGTAATGTTCAAGTAGACTGTGGTACTGTAGTCCAACTTAAAGATTGAACTAAACCAACGCGAAGTACGACTATTGACAGTCATACCATCGAATGAGCAGAGTCACACCGCGACTGAGTAAATACGCTGTGGCGATAGACAAAGCTGAGGTTGTTACGTGTGGGGGAGCCAGAGATTCACGACACACCTTATAGATGAAACTTTGAAATCACTCTCTCCAGTTTGAAGCACATTCTCCAGTTTGAAGCACTCTCAGTTTGAAGCACTCTCTCCAGTAGTTTGAAGCACTCTCTCCAGTAGTTTGAAGCACTCTCTCCAGTAGTTTGAAGCACTCTCTCCAGTAGTTTGAAGCACACGCTCTTGTTTGAAGCACTCTCTCCAGTTTGAAGCACTCTCTCCAGTTTGAAGCACTCTCTCCAGTAGTTTGAAGCACACTCTCTTGTTTGAAGTACTCTCTCCAGTTTGAAACACTCTCTCCAGTTTGAAGCATTGAAGCACTCTCTCCAGTTTTAAACACTCTCTCCAGTTTGAAACACTCTCTCCAGTTTACAAAGGCCGTGTATAAAGGCCTTTTACGTTTGTGTAACAAACGCGTTTACATTCGGCCGTGATCACTCGCCACAAGCGTATACGGGCAAACACGGTAAAACTGCTAGCATTGCTGATCATGTCAACACAATAGACATGGGTTTGGTCATCGAGCGACGTAAGTGGACGCCTTGAAGTGTTCTTAGGTCGCGGTAGAGCGTGCACAGGTGACTCTTCTCTCTCTCCCTCTTCTCTCATCCTTCTTCTCTCTCTTCCTCTTCTCTGTTCACCTCTTCTCTTTCCCTCTTCTCTCTCCCCTTTCTCTCACCCCCTCTTCTCTCTCTCCAATTCTCTCTCCCCCTTTTCTCTCACCCCTCTTCTCTCTCCCCTTCTCTCACCCCCTTTTCTCTCCCCCCGTCTCTCTCCCCTCTTCTCTCACCCCCTCTTCTCTCTCCCACTTCTCTCTGAACCTCTTCTTTCCCACCTTCTTCTTTTCCCCTCTTCTCTCTCCCCCTTCTCTCTCCCCTCTTCTCTCCCCCTCTTCTCTCTCCCCTCTTCTCTCTCCCTCTCTTCTCACTCCCCATTCTCTCTGAACCTCTTCTTTCCCACCTTCTTCTTTTCCCCTCTTCTCTCTCCCCCTTCTCTCTCCCCTCTTCTCTCCCCCTCTTCTCTCTCCCCTCTTCTCTCTCCCTCTCTTTTCTCACCCCTCTTCTCTCTCTCCCTTCTCTCACCCTATCTTCTCTCCGCCCCCGTTTCTCACCACCTTTTCTCTCTCCCCTGTCTCTCTCCCCACTTATCTTCACCCCCTCTTCTCTCTCTCCCTTCTCTCACCCCCATTCTCTCACCACCTCTTCTCTCTCCCTCTTCTCTCTCCCCCTTCTCTCTCCCCATTCTCTCTCCCTCTCTTCTCTCTCTCCATTCTCTCTGAACCTCTTCTCTCCCACCTTCTTCTCTCCCCCTCTTTTCTCTCTCCCCCTCTTTTCTCTCTCCCCCTCTTTTCTCTCTCCCCCTTCTCTCTCTCTCTCTCTTCTCTCCCCCCCACTTCTCTCTCCCCTTCTCTCACCCCTTTTCTCTTTCGCCCCTCTCTCTCGCCCCTCTTCTCTCTCCCATTCTTTTCTCACCCCTCTTCTCTCTCCCCATTCTCTCACCCCATCTTCTCTCTCCCCCCGTCTCTCACCCCCTTTTCTCTCTCCCCGTCTCTCTCCCCTCTTCTCTCACCCACTCTTCTCTCTCCTCCTTCTCTCACCCCCTATTCTCTCACCCCCTTTTGCTCTCTCCCTCTTCTCTCTCCCACTTCCCTCTCCCTCTCTTCTCTTCCCCCTTATCTTTGAACTTCTTCTATCTCTCTCCTTCTTCTCTCTCTCCTCTCTCTCCCTCTTCTCTCTCTCCCTCTTTCTCCCTCTTCTCTCTCCCATTTCTCTTTCCCCCTTCACTCTGCCTCTCTTTTCTCTCCCCCTTCTCTCTGAACCTGTTCTATCTCCATCTTTCTCTCTCTCCTCTCTTTCCCTCTTTCTCCCTCTTCTCTCTCCCATTTCTCTTTCCCCCTTCACTCTGCCTCTCTTTTCTCTCCCCCTTCTCTCTGAACCTGTTCTATCTCCATCTTTCTCTCTCTCCTCTCTTTCCCTCTTTCTCCCTCTTCTCTCTCCCATTTCTCTTTCCCCCTTCACTCTGCCTCTCTTTTCTCTCCCCTTCTCTCTGAACCTGTTCTATCTCCATCTTTCTCTCTCTCCTCTCTCTCCCTCTTTCTCCCTCTTCTCTCTCTCTCTCTCTCCCCCCTCTCTTTCAATCTCTCGTGATTCAGACTAGAAATATCTAACTCCCTGTCTCCCCTAATTAATCCATGATTTTATTGAACACAACCAAGCATTCCTTCCAAGCGACATAACTCACATCACAATCTATATTATTCATAATTCTACCTTTTGCGTCCCTTTGACCCCCCTGCATGAAAAATGTACATACAACTATAAAATCCTGAAATCTGAGGTAGGAAAAGTTATAAAAACATTGAAAAAGAAAAAGTAAACAGGACCTGACAATATACAGATAGAGATGATACAGGCTCTAGACGATTTGGCATCGAAGTGATCACAGACATATGCAATGACATATACCATACATGATACATACCAAACGAACTAAAAACATCAACTTTCATTGCATTGCCTAAAAAGAATGGTGCAGTTGAATGCAGTGATTTCAAAACAATAAGCCTAGTGAACCAGGTAACACAAATTTTACTAAAAGTTATACAGGGAAGGGTTCAGAATAAAATCAATACTGAATTAGATTAGCAACAATTTGGATTCAGGAAAAACAGTGGCACAAAAGAAGCCATATTTAGCATGAGAACATTGATTGAAAAGTACACAGAAGTAAACAAACCAATATATGCCTGCTTTATAGACTACACCAAAGCTTTCGATAGAATACACCATAACCAACTTATAAACTGCCTAAAGGATATAAATCTAGACGACACAGACATACGACTGATATGTAATTTGTACTGGGAGCAAACAGCAATAATAAGATATAACAAGGAGAACTCTACACCCATGGACATAAAAAGAGGAGTAAGACAAGGATGCATCCTATCACCAAGCTTGTTCTATCTATACACTGAGCAAATCTTTAAAAACATCTCAGAGATGCCATGTCTAAACATTAATGGAAAGATAATCAATAACCTAAGATATGCTGATGATACTGTTCTACTAGCAGAAAACCTTAAATATCTACAACAATTACTTAATGTGATAAACATAACAAGTAAAAAATATGGACTAGAAATGAATATCAAAAAGACTAAAACTGTGATCATAAAGAAAGAAAATTCTCAAGACCTGCAATTAAATATCACAGTTGAGGGAATACATCTGGAGACAGTCCAGAGCTACAACTACCTGGGACATACTATAACCAATGATGGGAAATGGAAAATTGAAATAAACAAAAGAATAGGTATGGCAAAAAGTAATTTTAATGCCATGAAAAATATACTAACAATAAAACAAATAGCAGGGCTGAAAATAAGAATGGCAAAATGTTACATATTGTCAGTTTTCCTGTATGGTGCAGAAACATGGACATTAGACAAGAAAACAGAACAGAAAATTGAAGCTTTTGAAATGTGGATTTATAGAAGAATAGGCAGAATTGGATGAAAAGAAAAGAAAACAAACGATGAAGTTTTAAAACAACTGAAAATAAAAAGAGAACTACTAAATACAATTAAGACAAGACAAATGAAATTTTTGGGGCATGTTAAAAGACACAACAGCCTACTAAAAGTAATATTGGAAGGGAAAATACAAGGTAAAAGAGGCAGAGGCAGACCAAGACTAACATGGACGAGTAACATCAAAAGATGGACAAGTCAATCTATGACAGGAAAAATAAAAAAATAAAAAAAATGGTATGTAAGAAGCTTTACGTGACAAGTGGACAACACAGACTAAACAACGTTTCGGCTCAATAAGCCTTCATCAGGAACAAACAAAAAACACACACACAAAACTGATAACGAAACAACCAAAACAAAAATAATCGAAATGTGTTAAAGA
This sequence comes from Megaustenia siamemsis, assembly GCA_032433765.1. Classification (NCBI taxonomy): domain Eukaryota; kingdom Metazoa; phylum Mollusca; class Gastropoda; order Stylommatophora; family Ariophantidae; genus Megaustenia; species Megaustenia siamemsis. The sequence goes on from JAVIAB010000104.1 coordinate 24,114,645, forward strand.
AAACAACAAAAATAAATAATACTATCCTGTAACTATCCTGATGAAGGCTTATTGAGCCGAAACGTTGTTTAGTCTGTGTCGTCCACTTGTCACGTAAAGCTTCTTGCATACCATTTTTTTTATTTTTTTATTTTTCCTTATATTCAGCTTTACTGCAGTTTCGCATTTTTTATGCCTTAACCCTCAATCTATGACAGCCTGCACCATCAAAGCAAGAAACAGAGTAGAATGGCGATCCACGGTAGCCAACCTTCGTTGCGGAGAAGGCACACGATGATGATGATGATGATGATGAGCCCCTGCATGACTATGTCTTCTACTTCTATTACAGCCGTCTCCGAAATGGATAATTGCGGATCACTGACTGAATATTCTTATACTTCACCTTCCAGAGGCTGAATATCCTTATACTTCACCTTCCAGAGGCTGAATATCCTTATACTTCACCTTCCAGAGGCTGAATATCCTTATACTTCACCTTCCAGAGGCTGAATATTCTTATACTTCACCTTCCAGAGGCTGAATATCCTGTATTTCAACACAAAGCAATACCTATTACCCCCGAGAAACATCTTGTTCAGAATATATTCAGTCTACCATATGTCTCTCATAACCATTGTACTACCAATGCCAAACATGGACACTTACGTCTAAACATAAAAGAAAGCTTGTCACCACAGAGATGAGATGTCTGAGAAAAGCGCTTGGAGTGACCAGAAAAGACAGAATCAGAAATGATATTATAAGAGAACGAGTAGGCATTGAGCCAATCCTAAGCTACATACAGAAACAACAAATAAACTGATTTGTCCATCTAGAAAGAATGCCGTGTGATTCCTTACCATACAAAGCATTTATTAAAAGAGTAGAAGAAAGAAAGCAAGAGGCAGACCAAGTGTAAGGTACCTCTGTATATAGAAACAAACGGGGAGCTCCTAAAAATCATCAGAAAAAAAACAATTCACCTTTTTCGGGCACATCATGAGAAGAGAAAATTTTGAATATTTGGTTACAACTGGTAAAATACAGGGAAAGAGAGATCGCGAACGACAAAGAGAGAAGATACTGGATAGCGTGGTGTCATGGCATGGAAAACAGTCAACAACAGAACTCATACGATGTACTGTGGACAATTAATTGTTGAAGGACATGATCGATTGCGACAACCGGTATGGCACAAGATGACGATATATAGAAGATTCCAAATAGGAAGAGATATCTCAGTACCGTCGAGATGTTGGAAGATATATCTCAGTACCGTCGAGATGTTGGAAGAGATATATCAGTACTGTCGAGTTGTTGGAAGAGATATCTCAGTACCGTCGAGTTGTTGGAAGAGATATCTCAGTACTGTCGAGTTGTTGGAAGAGATATCTCAGTACTGTCGAGTTGTTGGAAGAGATATCTCAGTACCGTCGAGATGTTGGAAGAGATATCTCAGTACCGTCGAGATGTTGGAAGAGATATATCAGTACTGTCGAGTTGTTGGAAGAGATATCTCAGTACGTTCGAGTTGTTGGAAGAGATATCTCAGTACTGTCGAGTTGTGGGAAGAGATATCTCAGTACCGTCGAGTTGTTGGAAGAGATATCTCAGTACCGTCGAGTTGTTGGAAGAGATATCTCAGTACCGTCGAGTTGTTGGAAAAGATATCTCAGTACCGTCGAGTTGTTGGAAGAGATATCTCAGTACCGTCGAGTTGTGATAAGAGGTATCTCAGTACCGTCGAGTTGTTGGAAGAGATATCTCAGTACCGTCGAGTTGTTGGAAGAGATATCTCAGTACTGTCGAGTTGTTGGAAGAGATATCTCAGTACCGTCGAGTTGTTGGAAGAGATATCTCAGTACTGTCGAGTTGTTGGAAGAGATATCTCAGTACCGTCGAGTTGTTGGAAGAGATATCTCAGTACTGTCGAGTTGTTGGAAGAGATATCTCAGTACCGTCGAGTTGTTGGAAGAGATATCTCAGTACCGTCGAGTTGTTGGAAGAGATATCTCAGTACCGTCGAGTTGTTGGAAGAGATATCTCAGTACTGTCGAGTTGTTGGAAGAGATATCTCAGTACCGTCGAGTTGTGGGAAGAGATATCTCAGTACCGTCGAGTTGTTGGAAGAGATATCTCAGTACTGTCGAGTTGTTGGAAGAGATATCTCAGTACCGTCGAGTTGTTGGAAGAGATATCTCAGTACTATCGAGTTGTTGGAAGAGATATCTCAGTACCGTCGAGTTGTTGGAAGAGATATCTCAGTACTGTCGAGTTGTTGGAAGAGATATCTCAGTACTGTCGAGTTGTTGGAGGAGATATCTCAGTACCGTCGAGTTGTTGGAAGAGATATCTCAGTACTGTCGAGTTGTTAGAAGAGATATCTCTGTACCGTCGAGTTGTTGGAAGAGATATCTCAGTACCGTCGAGTTGTTGGAAGAGATATCTCAGTACTTTCGAGTTGTTGGAAGAGATATCTCAGTACCGTCGAGTTGTGGGAAGAGATATCTCAGTACCGTCGAGTTGTTGGAAGAGATATCTCAGTACTGTCGAGTTGTTGGAAGAGATATCTCAGTACCGTCGAGTTGTTGGAAGAGATATCTCAGTACTGTCGAGTTGTTGGAAGAGATATCTCAGTACCGTCGAGGTGTTGGAAGAGATATCTCAGTACCGTCGAGTTGTTGGAAGAGATATCTCAGTACTGTCGAGTTGTTGGAGGAGATATCTCAGTACCGTCGAGTTGTTGGAAGAGATATCTCAGTACCGTCGAGTTGTTGGAAGAGATATCTCAGTACCGTCGAGTTGTTGGAAGAGATATCTCAGTACCGTCGAGTTGTTGGAAGAGATATCTCAGTACCGTCGAGTTGTTACCAAGTGCGTTAACTCTCATCATCGTCTCTATATGACGTCACCGAGCCCCTCTGGTACAAAATGTGAGAATTAAGTTATCCAACACATCGCTGACCTAATATCAACACGAAACTCTAAACAAAGCCAACTCATCGATTTGCTGCTTCCATAACTATCCATTTCCCTGCCATTATCTTGTGCCAGCATCTCTGCGTCAGCTAAATCTTCCACAAATTAAAATCCAAATACCTTTTATTGACACAACACACATTATCCAAACTAACTCACCAGAAAAGTGTCCACCAATTGCCTTTTTCCCACACTAACAGATTACCTGATATGTGAAATATATCCATAGTTGTTTACTTTGGCCTACATTTGGCTTAATTTTGGCTTTAAGTTACAAATTGTGAATCAATATGTGATCACGAACTGGTTGAGCTGGTCAAACGTAGCCTATAAATATTCGCGATATTTCCATATCTCACAACGAGGTAGTCATATCCCACCAGTTGGAAGGTACTAAATCAAGATCTCTATTATTCTCGACAGAACCGATAACAATCTAAATCGCCACATTTTGATTTGACCATGATCGCGATGAAGCTACTGGCCATATTGGCCTGCACTGCTTTTCTGGCCAACGGTTTCATAATTGATAACGAGGTAAATATAATATCGTCATCTTCATCGTCTTCATATTCATCGTCATCATCATCATCGTCATCATCGTCAGGTCACATGTCCTTTGCAGAACGTTGCATTCACCACATCCCGTCTGAAAGAATTTCAGTCACTAGCCAAATCTCTCACAGAACGTTGCATTCACCACATCCCGTCTGAAAGAATTTCAGTCTCTAGCCAAATCTCTCACAGAACGTTGCATTCACCACATCCCGTCTGAAAGAATTTCAGTCTCTAGCCAAATCTCTCACAGAACGTTGCATTCACCACATCCCGTCTGAAAGAATTTCAGTCTCTAGCCAAATCTCTCACAGAACGTTGCATTCACCACATCCCGTCTGAAAGAATTTCAGTCTCTAGCCAAATCTCTCACAGAACGTTGCATTCACCACATCTCGTCTGAAAGAATTTCAGTCTCTAGCCAAATCTCTCACAGAACGTTGCATTCACCACATCCCGTCTGAAAGAATTTCAGTCTCTAGCCAAATCTCTCACAGAACGTTGCATTCACCACATCCCGTCTGAAAGAATTTCAGTCTCTAGCCAAATCTCTCACAGAACGTTGCATTCACCACATCCCGTCTGAAAGAATTTCAGTCTCTAGCCAAATCTCTCACAGAACGTTGCATTCACCACATCCCGTCTGAAAGAATTTCAGTCTCTAGCCAAATCTCTCACAGAACGTTGCATTCACCACATCCCGTCTGAAAGAATTTCAGTCTCTAGCCACATCTCTCACAGAGCGTTGCATTCACCACAAACATTCTGTGAAAATGTTAGTCTCTAGCCAAATCTCTCACAGAACGTTGCATTCAGCACAACCATTCTGTGAAAATGTTAGTCTCTAACCAAATCTCTCACAGAACGTTGCATTCACCACAACCTTTCTGTGAAAATGTTAGTCTCTAACCAAATCTCTCACAGAACGTTGCATTCACCACAACCTTTCTGTGAAAATGTTAGTCCCTAGCCACATCTCTCACAGAACGTTGCATTCACCACAACCATTCTAAGAAAATGTTGGTCTCTAGCCAGATCTCTCACATCTTCTCCTATTTTCAAGGTCCCTTTAATGTCTTGAAGCCACCTTCTTGGTCTGCCTCTGATACATCGCACAGGAACCATACCTTCCATTGTTGTTCTTTGCAGTCTTCTGTGACCTTTTCACGTCTCATAGTATTTTAATTTCCTCTCTAGATTAGTGTTTAGAAGCCACTTGTTTTTAATGTTTCAAATGTCCTTCAAATGTCCACATTGTTATTTTCCTTTATCCCAGGTTCTTAAAAATTTTTCTGTAGCGTTGTATTTCGAATGAATCGATTTTTGCACTTGCTGTTTGTGAAATTGTCGAAGATTCACAACCATATGTTGCTATCTGGAAGATATATGTCTTTAGTAACCTCTGAAGTCGAGAATATCTGCCTGTGTGGCGTGAGACCCCTAAACACATGGTTGCCGGTGTAAAAAAAAGGAGAAGAGTGATATTTTTTGCAAAATTATGTATCTTGAGTCTTAGTTATAAAGCTGGCGAACGCAATTAAAAAAGCTAGTCCTTTATGGTTGTCTAAAGTGGTCAGATTTTGTGTCTTGTTGATGAATCTTTTTTGCCAGGTAGGAGATTGTGTTTTTTCCCCATAGAGAAAGACATTAAGGGTTTGTAATTCTTTCTTCTGTTCTTATCTTCCTAAAATAATAATCGGAACTATACGAAAAATGCAGCGATGAAGACATGCAACGACAACAGCAGAATATGAAGTTGGATAGGTCCAGAGCTGTCTCTACACCATTTTGGGCCCCTGGGCATAGAAAAAGTGTTGGGCCTCTGGGCAAAGAAAGAGTGCTGCCCCCCCCTCCCCCCGAATAAAAAAAATGAATGGTTGATATGGGCCTATGATCGTGGGCCCCCGGGGCAAATGCCCAACGGGCCTATGCGTTAAGGCGGCCCTGGATAGGGCACGTTCTGACGAGAAATCTATATAACACAAGAGCCACAGAAACTGACTTAACAACAGAATCAGGAGAGTTAAAGATGTTGACGCAAAATGGCAATGGGTTGTTTACAACAGTATGAACCAGACTTAGGGCCAAGGAAACCATGAATTGGAGAAGGTTTTTTGTTTAAACTGTTCAACAAAAGGGGGAAAAAAGTAAGTATCGCTGAACGGTATAAAGAGCCAGTAGTGGGTTGTGAAACACAAAATATGATGAGAGGTTTACACAAATGAACACAACAAATACTGAAGAGTCTTACAGTGCTATATCGACCTCGTCACTAGATTTGTTTAATATTTATAGTGAGATTATTTTAAGATCCATAAGGGACATGCCTGGAATAACAATCGAAGGTCATAATATAAATAATCTAAGGTATGCTGAAAAAGCTATTTATAAAATGTACATACAACTATAAAATACTGAAATCTGAAGTATAAAAAGTTATAAAAAAAAGGAAAAGCAGTACCTGACAATATTCAGATAGAGATGATACAGGCACTAGAAAATTTTGGCACTGAATTGATCACAGATATATGCAATGACATATACCATACATGATACATACCAAACGAACTAAAAACATCAACTTTAATTGCATTGCCTAAAAGGAATGGTTCAGTTGAATGCAGTGACTTTAGAACAATAAGCCTAATGAACCAGGTAACAAAAATGTTACTAAAAGTTATACAGGGAAGGATTCAGAATAAAAGCAATACTGAATTAGATGAGCAACAATTTGGATTCAGGAAAAACAGTGGTACAAAAGAAACCATATTTAGCATGAGGACATTGATTGAAAAGTACACAGAAGTAAACAAAGCAATATATGCCTGCTTCACAGACTACACCAAAGCTTTTGATAGAATACACCATAATCAACTTATAGACTGCCGAAAGGATATAAATCTAGACGACACAGACATACGACTAATATGTAAATTGTACTGGGAGCAAACAGCAATAATAAAATATAACAAGGAGAACTCTACGCCCACGGACATAAAAAGAGGACAAGGATGCATCCTATCACGAAGCTTGTTCAATCTATACACTGAGCAAATCTTTAAAAACATCTCAGAGATGCCTGGTTAAACATTAATGGAAAGATAATCAATAACCTAAGATATGCTGATGATACTGTTCTACTAGCAGAAAACCTTAAATATCTACAACAATTACTTAATGTGATAAACATAACAAGTAAAAAATATGGACTAGAAATGAATATCAAAAAGACTAAAACTGTGATCATAAACAAAGAAAATTCTCAAGACCTACAAATAAATATCACAGTTGAAGGAATACATTTGGAGACAGTTCAGAGCTACAACTACCTTGGACATACTATAACCAATGATGGAAAATGTAAAATTGAAATAAACGAAAGAATAGGTATGGCAAAAAGTAATTTTAATACCATGAAAAATATACTAACAACAAAACAAATATCAGCAGGGCTGAAACTAAGGATAGCCAAATGTTACATCTTTTCAATATTCCTGTATGGTGCAGAAACATGAACATTAGACAAGAAAACAGAATAGAAAATTGAAGCCTTTGAAATGTGGATATATAGAAAAATAGGTAGGATTGGATGGAAAGAAAAGAAAACAATACGATGAAGTTTTAAAACAACTAAAAATAAAAAGAGAAATACTAAATACAATTAAGACAAGACAAATGAAATTTTTGGGGCATCTTAAAAGACACAACAGCCTACTAAAAGTAATATTGGAAGGAAAAATACAAGGTAAAAGAGGCAGATGCAGACCAAGACTAACTTGGACGAGTAATATCAAAAGATGGACAAGTCAATCTATGACAACCTGCACCATCAAAGCAAGAAACAGAGTGGAATGGCGATCAATGGTAGTCAACCTTCGTTGCGGAGACGGCACTCGATGATGATGATGATGAATGTATGCTGATGATAGTATTAATCACTAAGAGTGAAAATGAGTTACAAGAAATATTAGACGTTATAGTGAAAGAAAGCAAAAATAAAGGACTCAGCCTTAATAGCAAAAAGACAGAAGTAATGGTAACAACAAAGAAAAAGACATCACCTCAGTGCAAAATAAAGATAAGTGGAACAATATTAAAACAGGTAAATGAATTTAAATATTTTGAAACTGTTAACCTCAGACGGAAGATGTACAAAAGAGGTGAGATGTAGAATGGCTCAGGCAAAAGCAGCTTTCCAAGCAATTGAAGAAGATACTATGTAATGCATTTTTGACAATAGAAACAAGAAAAAGAGTTCTTAAATGTTATGTAGAGCCAGTCTTAACATATGGATGCGAATCATGGACAATAGGACAACAGACAAGAAAATCACTGGTGTCTGTAGAAATGTGGTTTTACAGAAGAATGTTAAGGATACCATGGACAGCTAAGAAGAGTAATGAAAATGTTCTGAAAGAGTTCAAAGCAAAAAGAGAGCTAATTTCCAATATTAGGAAGAAATAATCATCATTTTTTGGCCATGTAATGAGAAGAGAACAACTGGAATATATTGTTAACAACTGGGAAAATTGAGGGACGAAGAGATAGAGGGAAGCAAAGAGAAAAAATTCCAGACAGTTTAAGAGAATGGCTTGGCAGAAGGTCAAGAACATAAATGATAAATAACTGTCGAGATCGAATGTTGTGGAGAAACACGATCACCTACGTCAGCAAGCCCGGTACTTGATGATGATGATGATGATGATGATGATCGAGCTCGTGCTGATTTATGGTTGCGAATTATGGACAGTACAGTAAGATATTCAACGTTGGATATAATCAGTTGAAAGGGTTTCTTGTTTAGAAGGATACTGTAGATGGTAGCCAGAAAAGTCTTTGAGGAGGTATTGAAAGAGGCTGAAAGGGCAGAGAGAGAGAGAGAGAGAGTGGCCGATAGAGAGAGGGAGAGAGATAGAGAGAGGCAAAGAGAGGTCGGAGAGAGAGACAGAGAGAGGCAGAAAGAAAGGTAGAGAGGGAGGTAGAGAGGGAGGTAGAGAGGGAGGTAGAGAGAGGAACTGAGAAGGCAGAGATAGACAGAGATATTCAGAGATATTCAGAGAAAGAGGCATAGAGAGAGGTAGAGAGAGACGCAGAGAGAGAAACATAAAATGTGTTATGTTCAACGCCATGAAGAATATGGTTTAAGAGACAACAACAGTCATCTAAGAACTTTAAGAAAGTTCTGAATAAGAAACGACAGATAAAATGGTTTGGCCACGTAATAAGTCAGAAACAGGAAACTACAACACATCGAGCCTTCAATAAGTGAGAACACAGGACCAAGGACAGACCGCGAAAAAAAATGGATAGATGGAATATTAGAAACACTAGGAAACATAACAGCAGAGCTTATTCAAGAGAAAGCTTCTATTTTCGGAAACATCGTGAGACGAAGAAAGTTGGAATACTTGGTTACAACTGGCAAAATACGGGGAAAGAGAGATCGCGGACGACAAAGAGAGAAGGTACTGGAAATCTTGGTGTCATGGCATGGAAAACAGTCAACAACAGAACTGATGCGATCGATGCAATGTGGATAGGAAATTGTGGAAGGACATGATGGCATACGTCAATCGGTATGGTACGTGATGATGATGATTATAACCAACTTTAAATTTCCCCCAGTTCGAAATGTTAAACTCGAGACAACGTTCTCTAAGCTCCCTCTTCCCCTCCCTTCAGCACTAAACTACACCCTTCTTTTCCTTCCTCTTTCAGCTCCCTGTGGAGCATAGGTCTTCGACAAACACTTTCAGCTTCCTGTGGAGCATAGGTCTTCGACAAACACTTTCAGCTTCCTGTGGAGCATAGGTCTTCGACAAACACTTTCAGCTTCCTGTGGAGCATAGGTCTTCGACAAACACTTTCAGCTCCCTGTGGAGCATAAGTCTTCGACAAACACTTTCAGCTTCCTGTGGAGCATAAGTCTTCGACAAACACTTTCAGCTTCCTGTGGAGCATAAGTCTTCGACAAACACTTTCAGCTTCCTGTGGAGCATAGGTCTTCGACAAACACTTTCAGCTTCCTGTGGAGCATAGGTCTTCGACAAACACTTTCAGCTCCCTGTGGAGCATAAGTCTTCGACAAACACTTTCAGCTTCCTGTGGAGCATAGGTCTTCGACAAACACTTTCAGCTCCCTGTGGAGCATAGGTCTTCGACAAACACTTTCAGCTTCCTGTGGAGCATAGGTCTTCGACAAACACTTTCAGCTTCCTGTGGAGCATAGGTCTTCGACAAACACTTTCAGCTTCCTGTGGAGCATAGGTCTTCGACAAACACTTTCAGCTTCCTGTGGAGCATAGGTCTTCGACAAACACTTTCAGTTTCCTGTGGAGCATAGGTCTTCTACAAACACTTTCAGCTTCCTGTGGAGCATAGGTCTTCGACAAACACTTTCAGCTTCCTGTGGAGCATAGGTCTTCGACAATCACTTTCCAAGCCGTTTTGTTTCTTCTCATTCTTTTAAGATCATTCCATGTCTTCCTCATCATCTTCATCTCTGCTTCCATCTGTCTTTTCCAATAATTTTTTTGATATTCCTCTTTTTCTCTTTACTCGGAGATTCCAAAAAAGGGCCTGTTGTGTAATACTCTCAGTTGGCTTCCGCAGTGTGTGTCCTATCCAGCGCCATCGTCTTCGCTGTATCTCTTTATCCACTGGTATTTGACTGGTACATTTCCATAATTCTATGTCAGTGATTTTGTCCTGCCATTTCCATCCTTTTATTCTGCGCAAGCATCCATTAATGAAGGTCTGGATCTTCTTGATTGTCATTTGTATTGTTCTCCATGTTTCACCATCAGCATCATCAAGTACCAGGCCTGTTGGGGTAGGTGATCATGTCTCTCTACAACTTTCGATCTCGTTTCATGATAGTGAGGCAGAGAGTGAGAGAGGCAGAGAGAACTTTCATCTCCCCATGTTTCACAGCCATATAATAAGACTGACTTAACATTGGAGTTGAAAATTTGTATTGTTTTATTTAAAGTAGTTTAAAATTTTATTTCCATATGTTAGCTACGCCACTGAACAATGAATAATCCTCATCTTATTTCAGGGTCCGGTTTATGAGTGCGGGGAAGGTATTTCAAGCCAATCCATCGACGTCACTCCCACAAGCGAGCAATTCTTTCTGACAAGCCACAACTATGGCAAGGGTAACTACGAAGACAACGAGGAATGCAGAACTATAATAAAGACCAGGGATGAGGGAGTCCTTGTAAATGTCACTGTGCTGTGAGTCTTCTACTATACATATATTATTGATTGAATCAGTTTCCCTGCATTTCGAGGCTTTCCCATATCCGCTTCACACGGAAATATAACTTAAAGTAAGTAAAGAGCCCCCGCCACGCCAAGTATCGTATAGGGAATATGGTGTTAGTAACCATAATTTTTACAGACCTTCAGCACATGATTTTTTGGGTAATGTGGTCGGTATTACGCCTGAACCGCTTTACCTTCTCAGAAAAAAATCAGGTAACCACTTAAGGCTGGGTGAACCAAGAAGCCGTCGATCAGGATCGAACCCGACCACTTGTCCTTTGTTGTCCAGGTCACTAACCAGCGAGCTATCGCGGCTCAGTAGATATCAAATATCTATAAATAAAAATCAAAGTATTTGTTGATTAAAAAAAACAAAAACTATTGACACCGACAATAATCAAAGGCGTTGTTGATAGTTGTCGCTACACAGTTGCGCTTCTGTCAGTGTCACGTGACAGCGGGCATGTATTATTCTTTATAACTAAATCACATCATATCGTTATGTGACTATACTCTAAGTCTGGCCTTCTGATCCCAGCCTTGGCTATAATCTGGGCCTCGGTGAAGCTAAAGTTGTGGGACCACTGGTCTGAGGTGTTGATTATAAATACATATGTTTTTTCTTTAAACACTCCAAATCGACCGGATCCCTTTTCCATCTTTAGACTCCTCAATCTCACAATATATACATCTTTGTCCCACCATTTCCTCTCCTCTTCTCTTAAGGAATGAAGAACAAACTTGGCGATGTCCTCTGTGACCAGAGTCAGTCCACATTCACTGTCAGAACTACGAGAGAGCTTATCGGCTATTTCATTGCCGCTTACACCGACATGGGAGCCGCGATTGTTTAGTGGTTAGTGAACTGGACTAAAAAGAACAAGAGGTAGGGTTCGATCCCAACCAACGGCTTCCGGTTCACCCAGCAATTCAATGTGTACCAGATTTTTTTCTGGGAAACTAAAGCGGCACGGGCGTAATACCGACCACATAACCTCAAAAATCATGTGCCGAAGGCCTGTAAAATTTATGGTCACTAACATCATATTCCCTATACGCCACTTGGCGTGACAGGGGTACTTTACTTTTTTGACTTTTTACACCGACATGTCCTGGACTGTACACCCAGATCACCGCGTTCACTGTAGAGCCATCCAAGAGCTGCATCCAATCCTGCCGCAGACACTGTCTGTCAATCTTCTGTAACTAACTTTGTGAGTCAGTCACCAAGGTTACGTGATCTACGTTCTGTGTTATCATCTATGGTATCTGTATCATTCCATTGCGTCAAATATTAAGAATGTTTTTATTTGTAATTATTGCTTTTTACTCAAATTTGAACTTAATAATGTTGTGCCTCTAGAATATTCAGCAGAACTTGAAGCACTCAAGCATAGCAACTAAAATAACTCAGAGAGATGTTGCAAACGTATGGAGTCGATGAAACGTATTGCATTGGATCGCATCTCGATGTGGTATACCAGGAGATGAAAAAAACTGACATACAGGCCATGATGGTAGTAAAATTAAACAGTCAAACTGACCAATCACATTCCAGCAGAAGGTCAGTAGTGGGCCAATCACATTCTAGCAGACGCTCAGTAGTGAACCAATTACATTCTAGAAGAAGGTTAGTAGTGGATCAGTCACATTCTAGAAGAAGACCAGTAGTGGACCAATTACATTATAGTAGAAGATCAGTAGTGGAGCACTCACATTTTAACAGAAAGTCAGTAGTCTGCCAATCACATTCTAGAAGAAGGTCAGTAGTGGAGTAATTGCATTCTAGCAGAAGGTCAGTAGTGGATCAGTCCCATTCTAGCAATGGGTCAGCAGTGCAACACTCACATTCTAGAAGAAGTTCAGAAGTGGAGCACTCACATTCTAGCAGAAGGTCAGTAGTGGATCAGTCCCATTCTAGCGGTAGGTCAGTAGTGGAACAATCACATTTTAGTAGAAAGTCAGTAGTCTACAAATCACATTTTAGTAGAAAGTCGGTAGTGGGCCAACCACATTCTAGTAGAAGTTCAGTAGTGGACCAGTTACATTCTAGCAGAAGGTCAGGAATGGATCACTCACATTCTAGCAGAAAGTCAGTAGTGGACCACTCACATTCTAGAAGAAGGTCAGTAGTGGACAACTCACATTCTAGGAGAAGGTCAGTAATGGACAACTCACATTCTAGGAGAAGGTCAGTAATGGACAACTCACATTCTAGCAGAAGGTCAGTAGTGGACCAATCACATTTAAGCTGAAAGTCGGTAGTCTGCCAATCACATTCTAGAAGAAGGTCAGTAGTGGATAAGTTACATTCTAGCAGAAAGTCAGGAATGAATCACTCCACTCACATTCTAGCATAAGGTGAGTAGTGGACCACTCTCATTCTAGAAGAAGGTCACTAGTGGGCCACTCACATTCTAGCAGAAGATCAGTAGTGGACCACTCACATTCTAGCAGAAGGTCAGTAGTGGATCAGTCACATTCTAGCAGAAGGTCAGTAGTGAATCAGTCACATTCTATAAAAAAGGTCAGTAGTGCAACAGTCACATTCTAGCAGAAGGTCAGTAGTGGATCAGTCACATTCTAGCAGAAGGTCAGTAGTGGATCAGTCACATTCTAGCAGAAAATCAGTAGTGGATAAGTCACATTCTAGCAGAAGGTTAGTAGTGGAAAAGTCACATTGTAGCAGAAAATCTGTAGTGGATCAGTCAAATTCTAGCAGAAGGTCAGTAGTGGATTAGTCCCATTCTAACGGTAAGTCAGTAGTGGAGCATTAACATTCTAGCAGAAGGTCAGAATTGGATCAGTCACATTCTAGCAGGTCAGTAGTGGATCAGTCCCATTCTAGCTGTAGGTCAGTGGTGGAGCACTTACATTCTGGAGGAAGGTCAGAAGTGGAGCACTCACATTATAGCAGAAGGTCAGAAGTGGAGCACTCACATTCTAGAAGAAGGTCAGTAGTAGACCACTCACATTCTAGCAGAATGGCAGTAGTGGACCAATTACACTCTAGCAGAAGGGCAGTCGTGGAGCACTCCCTTTTTAGCAGAGTGTCAGTAGTGGAGCACTCACATTCTAGCAGAAGGGCAGTAGTGGACCAATTACACGCTAGCAGAAGGGCAGTAGTGGACCGATTACACGCTAGCAGAAGGTCAGTAGTGGACCACTCACATTCTAGCAGAAGGTCATTAGTGGATCTGTCGCATTTTAACGGTAGGTCAGTAGTGGATCATTCACATTCTAGCAAAGACCAGAATTGGATCAGTCACATTCTAGCATCAGGTCAAAAGTGGATCAGTCACATTCTAGTAAAAGGTCAGAAGTGGTGCAGTCACATTCTAGCAGAAGGTCAGTAGTGGATCTGTCGCAGTTAAACGGTAAGTCAGTCGTGGAGCATTCACAATCTAGCAGAAGGTCAGTAGTGGATCGGTCACATACTAGCAGGTCAAAAGTGGATCAGTCACATTCTAGTAGAAGGTCAGAAGTGGTGCAGTCACATTCTAGCAGAAGGTCAGTAGTGAGTCAGTCCCATTCTAGCGGTAGGTCAATATTGTAAAAAAAGTAAAGTACCCCCGTCACGCCAAGTGGCGTATAGGGAAATATGGTGTTAGTGACCCTATATTTTACAGACCTTCAGCACATGATTTTTGGGGTAATGTGGTCAGTATTACGCCCGTGCTGCTTTACTTTCCCAGAAAAAATCCGGTACCCATTTAAGGCTGGGTGAACCCGGAAGCCGTCGGTTGGGATCGAACCCATTCTAGCGGTAGGTCAATATTGGACCACTCACATTCTAGCAGAAGGTCAAAAGTGGAGCACTCACATTCTAGCAGAAGGTCAGTAGTGGAGCACTTACATTCTAGCAGAAAGTCAGTAGTGGTGCACTCATATTCTAGCAGAAGGTCAGAAGTGGAGCACTCACTAGTAGTAGGAAACTCTTTGTACAGAGCTTCGCAGCAGGAGGCAATCTGATCATCAGAAGAGGACCCCGTCGAGCAAGTGTTTTGGTCCTTTAGCTCCTTGACACTCTAGGGGAGGTTCGCCCGCCTGGGTCATGACTCCCAGGCGTCGACCTCCTGCTGCATTGCCTCTAAGGCTTACACCGTATGTTCGGCACAAACTAACTGAACTTATACATAAAACTTTCTAAAATAGCTTACCTAAACTAAGCTTATGTTCGGCACAAAATAACTATCACTTAATACATAAAAAACTCGAAAATAGATTACCTAACCTAAGGCTTACATTTCATGTTCGGCACAAAATAGTTAGATTTAATAGGCAACGCACTCGAAAATAGTTACCTTACCTGTCTTGGTTTAACCTAGCGCGTTACTGCGCTTTCCAGTTGAAATAACTTGGCTACTAATGACAACGCAATTTTCTAGACCCGTCAGTGTCTGACTTTTGTGGGAATTCGGCAACCGCTGTTTAAGATTGACGCCTAGTTGTCTGGTCTTCTTGTTGTTTAGGACTAGTTGTTTGTAGTAGTTGCCCCAAGCATCTGGTCTGATGCTCACCTCCGGTCGATTATGTAACTTCTTATCGCTTCGTCTCGGGCCCTACTTCAATTCTCCCTACTCTGTTGACTTATGTGGGAGCAATAAGTGGTCAAGGTGTAAAATAGTCGCCCGATCCATCTGGTCTGGACATAATATTATTTGACTGTTGGTCTGTCTCGATTCTGCCACAGCCAGCACGACGCTCTTTCTGCTGACTCAGCAATAGTCTTCATTGTTCTTGACCGCATTCTCTCCCCCCCCCCCCCTTAATTCCTAACATTTTTAAGAGGTCGTGGAGGGATGGGGTTGGGAGTCCTCTGGCACTAACCACCACCGAAAACACTCTACTCTGTACTCCCTGCTTTCTCAGCTCGGTGGCGAGATCCTTGTATTTAGATAGTTTGAATATATGTTGTTCCTCTATCCTGGATTCAAATGGCACTGTGAGTTCTATTAAAATGACATGGGTCATATTTGACGTGTAGAGTGCAATGTCTGGACGCATTTTAGATCTCTTAATGCACTCTGGGTACTTCCCTCGCCCTGGGAGGTCAACCGCCATCTCCCAATCGTTTGCTATGTCCAAGATAGTGAAGTCGCTTCAGTGGTTCTGGACAGGAAACAGCTTAAGGGACAGAGTAAGAAACACTGACCTGAGGAAGGAATTGGTTCGGCCACATAACAAGACAAAAAGAACTAACAATGACTCAAAGAGCCTTTAATAAACGCTACGAAAACGCCAGATTAAGAGGAAGACCGAGAAAGAGATGAATAAAGGGAATACTAGTCACTAGGAGGAATAACATCAGAAGAGGCCAACAGAAGAGCAAAGAATCGCAGATTGTTTCTCCCCTCGACGCCAACGGCAGCAGAGGAAGGAAAGAAGAAGAGGAAGAAGTAAATGAAAGGAGAAGAAGAAGAAGGAGGAGAGAAAGAGAAGAAGAAGGAGAAGAGGAAGCAGAAGAATGAGAAGAGGAGGAAGAAGAAGAAGAATAAGGATGAGAAATTACATTTCTTTATGTATTGCTATATTTTATTTCATCGGGAAGAGTGGACCACTATTTATATATTGATAGTAATATAGAGAGAAAATGGGGAGGCTGGTTATTAACGCAAGCCAGTACCACCATTTTGTTCATTGTTCATGACAATAACACGTTTATTGTCATGGACACTTATTATTGACATATAGAATTGGGTTATTGTCACATACTTCTGTTGTCATGGTAATTTTTTTTATGTCATGCACGTTTCTGTTATTGTCATACACTCATCTGTTATTGTTAAAAACACTTCTGTTATTGAGTTATTTGCGTGTCATCATCATTGCACTCCGAACATGTCCATAGGTGCTCAGATCTCCTCCTCAGTAAGTCCCGCAGCGTCCAGCGACTGGCGACTCCAGTTCTGTGTTGGTTGATAAGTCTTCTTACACGGCCACTAAGTTTCTCGTTTCTGGCTGTGCCCATCTTAACTCCCATCACTTTCATCTGAAACAGTGACGTGGACCCATGATTGTCGAAGTCCTGTATCCTTCCCACTTCTCGGAGGACATTGATGATGTCCGCCGGATCCATTGGTTAACCGTCCTCAACTAGAGCGCAGCTAGCCAACCTGCCCGCTCTTTCATTTCCCTGTACTCCCGCATGTGCAGGGACGTAGATAAAGGTGACCTTACGTATTTTTGACTGCTGCAATGACTCTACCCATAGCATGATTACAGAGCCCGCCTCCACTTTTCTTGTCATGCTCATTGAATCGCTCAGTATACATGCGTGGGTGTAGTCTCGTGACTCTAACCAAATAAATGCCCTACCATCACCTCCATTGTCATGCTACTCGTGGTCATGACGTAAACACCACTGTCTTCCATGACTATTCTGCCTGCCGTGCGTGCTGCTAATGACCATGCACTCCTTTGTTGTCGTATTTCATATACGTCTGTATATATGACTGCATCCTTCTCATTGGTGTTATCCCAGATGAGACCGTTGAAGTCCATATTGACTCGACTGAGTTCTATCCTCCTTCGTTGTTGTCTTTTGGGCTTCACCTGAATACTTACTGTCGTCATGGTTGATTTGGTCCCTGAACGTCGATGTTGTGGATGGTCTAGACCCCCGTGCACTCACTCAGTCGCACAGTCCAGAACCCGTTACCACGTTATAGTCTGACCAACTCCAGTCAATTAGTTTTACGGCACATGGAGACACCATTTGCGTTTGATTTTCGTCGTTTAAAAGCTCACAGAAATGAAATTATGCTTTGTTGACAATGGACTGTGAAAACATATCGCCATCTTGGATGCACCAAAAAGCGCGTCCTGTTACACTTCTGTTATTGTTAAACACTCTTCTGTTATTGTTAAACACTCTTCTGTTATTGTTAAACACTCTTCTGTTATTGTCAAACATTCTTCCGTTATTGTCATATATTCATATGTTATTATCATGCCCGCTTTTATTATTGTTACAGGGAATATGATCTGGAGTTTGGGTCAAAGAGGTGCCCCTGGGACTACACCTGTGTAGGTGGTTACAAATCCTGCGGCAAATTACAACATGGTACCTGGAAGACCTTCAGAATTTCCAGCTACAGCTCGTTCACTTTCTTATTTATCTCGGACTCTTCGCTTAGTTACGCAGGCTTCAGAGTAAGTTCTTCAGTTTGTATTCTTATTATGTTGTTGTTGTTGACGCTGTTGCTGATGCTGTTGCTGATGCTGTTGATGCTGCTGCTGATGTTATTGTGATGCTTTTTCTGATGCTGTTGCTGATGCTGTTGTTGATGCTGTTGCTGATGCTGTTGTTGATGTCGTTGCTGAAACTGTTGTTGATGTTGTTGCTGATGTTGTTGTTGATGATGTTGCTGTTGTTGATGCTGTTTCTGATGCTTTTGTTGATGCTGTTGTGATAATGTTGCTGATGCTGTTGTTGATGCTGTTGTGATGATGTTGCTGATGCGATTGTTGATGCTGATGTGATGATGTTGCTGATGCTGTTGTTGATGCTGTTGTTGATGCTGTTGCTGATGCTGTTGTTGATGCTGTTGTGATGATGTTGCTGATGCTATTGTTGATGCTGATGTGATACTGTTGCTGATGTTGTTGCTGACGGTGTTGTTGATGCTGTTGGGATGATGTTGCTGATGCTGTTGTTTATGATGTTGCTGATGCTGTTGTTGATGATGTTGCTGATGCTGTTGTTGATATTGCTGCTGATGCTGTTGTGATGATGTTGCTGATGCTGTTGTGATGATGTTGTTGATGCTGTTGCTGATGCTGTTGTTGATGCTGTTGCTAATGGTGTTGTTGATGCTGTTGATGAGGCTGTTGTTGATGCTGTTGTGATGTTGTTGCTGATGCTGTTGGTGATGCTGTTGTGATGCTGTTGTTGATGCTGTTGTGATGATGTTGCTGATGCTGTTGCTGATGCTGTTGCTGATGCTGTTGCTGATGCTGTTGCTGATTCTGTTGCTGATTCTGTTGTTGATGCTGTTGTTGATTCTGTCGTTGATGTTGTTGTTGATGCTGTTGTTGATGCTGTTGTTGATACTATTGCTGATGCTTTTGCTGATTCTGTTGTTGATGCTGTTGTTGATACTGTTGTTGATGCTGTTGTTGATGCTGTTTTTGATGCTGTTGTTGATGCTGTTGGTGATTCTGTTGTTGATGCTGTTGTTGATGCTGTTGTTGATGCTGTTGTTGATGCTGTTGTTGATGCTGTTGTTGATGCTGTTGCTGATGCTGTTGTTGATGCTGTTGTTGATGCTATTGCTGATTCTGTAGTTGATGCTGTTGTTGATGCTTTTGTTGATGCTGTTGCTGATTCTGTAGTTGATGCTGTTGCTGATCCTTTTGTTGATGCTTTTGCTGATGCTGTTGTTAATGATGTTGCTGATTCTGCTGTTGATGCTGTTGTTCATGCTGTTGCTGATGCTGTTGTTGATGCTGTTGTTGATGATGTTGTTGATGCTGTTGCTGATGCTGTTGCTGATTATGTTGTTGATGCTGTTGCTGATTCTGTAGTTGATGCTGTTGTTGATGCTGTTGCTGATTTTGTAGTTGATGCTCTTGCTGATCCTTTTGTTGATGCTTTTGCTGATGATGTTGTTGATGCTGTTTCTGATACTACTGTTGATGCTGTTGTTGATGCTGTTGTTGATGCTGTTGTTGATGCTGTTGTTGATGCTGTTGTTGATGCTGTTGCTGATTTTGCTGTTGATGCTGTTGTTAATCCTTTTGTTGATGCTGTTGCTGATGCTGTTGCTGATGCTGTTGCTGATGCTGTTGCTGATGCTGTTGTTGATGCTGTTGTTGATACTGTTGTTGATGCTGTTGTTGATGCTGTTTTTGATGCTGTAGTTGATGCTGTTGGTGATTCTGTTGACGATGCTGTTGTTGATGCTGTTGTGATGATGTTGCTGATGCTGTTGCTGATGCTGTTGCGATGCTGTTGTTGGTGCTGTTGTTGGTGCTGTTGTGATGATACTGCTGATGATGTTGCTGATGCTGTTGCTGATGCTGTTGTTGATGCTGTTGCTGATAGTGTTGCTGATTCTGTTGTTAATTCTGTTGTTGATGCTGTTGTTTATGCTGTTGCTGATTCTGTTGTTGATGCTGTTGTTGATGCTGTTTTTGATGCTGTTGTTGATGCTGTTGTTGGTACTATTGCTGATGCTGTTTGCTGATTCTGTTGTTGGTGCTGTTGTTGATACTGTTGTTGATGCTGTTGTTGATGCTGTTGCTGATGCTGTTGTTGATGCTGTTGATGCTGTTGTTGATGCTGTTGCTGATGCCGTTGTTGATACTGTTGTTGATGCTGTTGTTGATGCTGTTGTTGATGCTGTTGCTGATCCTTTTGTTGATGCTGTTGTTGATGCTGTTGTTGATGCTGTTGTTGATGCTGTTGTTGATGCTGTTGTTGATGCTGTTGTTGATTGTTTTGTTGATGCTGTTGTTGATGTTTTTGCTGATGCTGTTGTTTGCACTTTCTTATCTTTCTTGTCCACGCTTAACAGCGTATTCATCACCCCAACCATTTTGACTTTCCATCGTATTTCTACCTTTTCAGATGTGTCTCCCGTTTTCTTTGTATTTGTTTCTGACTGAAGGTTATCTAGCGACGAAACGTTGGTTTGTTCAGTCCTGCTTAATTGTCAAAGCTTAGATATCCTATGCTTTGTGTACTTTATATATACTAGCCTTGACACATCATCACATGTTGTGTGGCGATATTTGAATCTCTCGGCCCACTCTTACCACAGAACTACAGAAGAGAATTCAGGCTTCGGAGATGGAATGCTATGGTCAGGTTTTGAGCATCTCTTACGTAGATCGTATCACAAATGTTATCATCATGTTTGGCCTTCTATTACGTAGATCGTATCACAAATGTTATCATCATGTTTGGCCTTCTCTTACGTAGATAGTATCACAAATGTTATCATCATGTTTGGCCTTCTCTTACGTAGATCGTATCACAAATGTTATCATCAAGTTTGGGCATCTCGTACTTAGATCGGATCACAAATGTTATCGTCAGGTTCTGAGCTTCTGTTACTCAGACCACATCACACATGACACAGTTTGTAAAAGGATACAACAAGCAATCGGAGAGCATGACAATCTTTTGGCTTCAGTGAACACAAGAAAAATAAAACAATGGTCGAGCCTGACATGGACCGTTCTTCAAGAAACCGTTAAAGGTGAGAGAAGGAAAGGTAGGCAGTGAAAGAGATGGGAAGATAGAAGCAAAGAATGGACAGACCTCGACTTTTGTAGAGTTTCAAAGAGTGAGTGTAGATAAAGAGAAATAGAGGAGGTTGACGACGACTGCCATTGGTGCCCCAACGATTCCCGGGGGTCGTGGAGGTAAATAAGAAGATAGATCATAAAGATGAACATGGCCGACATCAACATGGTATTCTTGGACACCGAGTAGCCTCCACTCTTTGATCTCAGCTCGCTTGGTCTCTCTATTAAGGTCAAGGTAAAGGTAAGGTCAAGTACGAGACTTGAATCGGCGTCTTAGCACGCGAGTTTCCACCCATATGTGCTCGGCCGCCTATCTTAGCACGCGAGTTTCCACCCATATGTGCTCGGCCGCCTATCTTAGCACGCGAGTTTCCACTC
This sequence comes from Megaustenia siamemsis, assembly GCA_032433765.1. Taxonomy (NCBI): domain Eukaryota; kingdom Metazoa; phylum Mollusca; class Gastropoda; order Stylommatophora; family Ariophantidae; genus Megaustenia; species Megaustenia siamemsis. The sequence continues at coordinate 24,136,065 of JAVIAB010000104.1, forward strand.
ATATGTGCTCGGCCGCCCATCTTAGCACGCGAGTTTCCACCCATATGTGCTCGGCCGCCTATCTTAGCACGCGAGTTTCCACCCATATGTGCTCGGCCGCCAATCTTAGCACGCGAGTTTCCACCCATATGTGCTCGGCTGCCTATCCTAGCACGCGAGTTTCCACCCATATGTGCTCGGCCGCCTATCTTAGCACGCGAGTTTCCACCCATATGTGCTCGGCCGCCTATCTTAGCACGCGAGTTTCCACCCATATGTGCTCGGCCGCCTATCCAGAAATGTTTGGAGACTTCTGTATCAGCTTCTCGCATCCTCACCTTCCCAGAGTAATACCCTGGTACCCATTTCTGCCAACGGCTGGGTCGATGACTGTGCGCCATGTCGATTTCGGCCGCGTACGTTTCGCCGCACAGTGCGCCACTCCCAATTTTATTAGTGTGAGCCGTCATCAAACCTTCTTCTTTTTACATGTCTTGTATCATCTTGGTATTTTTGAAGTCTAATTCCTTGGTTAGTTATTTAAAAATTCACATATAATATGTTATATGTTAGTTAAATAAAATATGTAGATCGATTCTTAAAACCATGCAAAAAAATTGTCTCTGAAATCTATTTCGTTGCATTGACAAAAAGCTTCCGTACGGAAAAAAAGAGTCTTGATCAGTTTTGGGTCGTTTATCCTGGGTTCAACTTTGTGTGGTCTTGTCCTACGCCTAGGCCTTTTTTACTTATTATTATTATTATTACGACGCATCCACTAAATCATCCACACCCAATGAATGGATGAAAGCTAAGGATTACTATATATTAACACTGAGTGCCTAAAGAAACTGGAAAATAAACAAGATGGCACAAGATCAGGAATAAGATTGCAATCAGAGCAATATGAATACTATCAGACTTGATCTACAAAGGGGGAGACATCAAAATGGTTTTCCCACCTGGATAGAAGGACTTCTGGTTCTGTTTCACGCATGAGGGAGATGTGTCTAGTTGCATCATCAACCGAATTCTATGATAGCACAGAGTGAAAATGAATGAAACAGCAAGATTCTACTTCCTTCCTTCCTTTTTCCCCCCTCTCTCTCTCCCTTTCTTCTTTTCTCTTTCCTTCTCTTCGGCTTCCTTCCTTCCTTTTCGTTTCCTTCCTTCCAAAACTATTCCCTTCCCGTCCCGTCGGCATCATTCCTTCCTTCCCTTCAGTTTCTCTCCTTCCCTCCTCTTCTCTCCCCATCGGCTTCATTCCTCCCTTCCCTTCCGTTTCTCTCCTTCCCTCCTCTTCCCTCTTCTTCCTTTCCCCTCGTCTCCCTTCCTTCCCCATTGATATGCGTTAGTTTAACAATTATATTATATTTTCCTTTCTTCTTTTCTTCTTTATAACTTTCCTTTCTTCCAGTTATTCTTTCTCCATCATCGTATTTACATTTATTTAAATTGCCAATTATTAACTAAACCCCGACAGGTATTGCTTCATTATTATCTCACCCAGATTTAGATCAAATTAATTGCACTGTTTTTTCACATGTTTTATATTTCAACCAATCAGGTTTCAGTGACTGTATCCGCGGATCCAGATGGCAACGTTGAGGGGTACGAGGATAAATGCGAAACTGGCAACTTCAACACTTACCAGTCAGGTGGTTACGATTACGTCACTGCGAGCAGTTCATGGGAAGGCGCGTATCCAACTCAAAACTGGTTTGAACTAAACACTGAGAGTCCAGACTGGTACCACATCTGGGCTCATCAAAGTGAGAATCCAGAATGGTACAACTGGGAGCGTCCAAGTGAGTCTCCAGACTGGTACAACTGGGAGCGTCCAAGTGACGCTCCAGAATGGTACAACTGGGAGCGTCCAAGTGAGTCTCCAGACTGGTACAACTGGGAGCGTCCAAGTGAGTCTCCAGACTGGTACAACTGGGAGCATCCAAGTGACGCTCCAGAATGGTACAACTGGGAGCGTCCAACTGAGACTCCAGACTGGTCATGGTGGGACAACTGGGAAAATGCAAGTGAATCTCCATCGTCAGAAAACGTCAGCGAAACCCCGTCGTCTGAAAACGTCAGTGAAACTCCATAGGTAGAAATCAACAAGTTGAATCCATATAAAAATCCCCATTGAAAATCCATAGCTGGAAATTTGCAGCGAGAATCCACATGAAAACATCACATTCTAAAGGGAAACAACCTGAGCCGTTTATTGAAACCATCAAATGATGGATCAACTGAATGAATTAGTAGGGAAGGGGTTTATTTTGATGTAACGGAAATAAAAGAATAAAACTAATTTCAGCAATTCTCTTTATTAATGTGTGTTTGGATGTCATTATTTGTCTCTAAAGAGATGGCAAGACAATAATTTGTGTGGGAGGGAGGGAGAGAAAGAGGGGAGGGGGAGAGAAAGAGAGGGAGATTTTTCATCAATGAGTAACTGATGTTTCAAGCCGGGCCTTGCTGCTGAGACTAGATGTGGTAGCCGGGCCTTGCTGCTGAGACTAGATGTGGTAGCCGAGCCTCACTGCTGAGACCAGAGGTGGTAGCTGGGCCTCGCTGCTGAGACCAGAGATGGTAGCCGGGCCTCGCTGCAGAGACCAAAGGTGGTAGCCGGGCCTCGCTGCTGAGACCAGGGGTGGTTGCCGGGTCTCGCTGCTGAGACCAGGGGTGGTAGCCGGGCCTCGCTACAGAGACCAGATGTGGTAGCCGGGCCTCGCTGCTGAGACCAGGGGTGGTTGCCGGGTCTCACTGCAGAGACCAGAGGTGGTAGCCGGGCCTCGCTGCAGAGACCAGAGGTGGTAGCCGGGCCTCGCTGCTGAGACCAGGGGTGGTTGCCGGGCCTCGCTGCTGAGACCAGGGGTGGTTGCCGGGTCTCGCTGCTGAGACCAGGGGTGGAAGCCGGGCCTCGCTGCTGAGACCAGAGGTGGTTGACGGGCTCGGTTGCTGAGACCAGGGGTGGTAGCCAGACCTCGCTGCTGAGACCAGGGGTGGTAGCCGGACCTCGCTGCTGAGACCAGAGGTGGTTGACGGGCCTCGCTGCTGAGACCAGAGGTGGTAACTGGGCCTCGCTGCTGAGACAAGAGGTGGTAGCTGGGCCTCGCTGCTGAGACCAGGGGTGGTTGCCGGGTCTCGCTGCTGAGACCAGGCGTAGTTGCCGGGTCTCGCTACTGAGACCATCGGTGGAAGCCGGGCCTCGCTGCTGAGACCAGGTGTGGTTGACGGGCCTCGCTGCTGAGACCAGGGGTGGTAGCCGGGCCTCGCTGCTGAGACCAGGGTTGGTAGCCGGGCCTCGCTGCTGAGACCAGGGTTGGTAGCCGGGCCTCGCTGCTGAGACCAGGGGTGGTAGCCGGACCTCGCTGCTGAGACCAGAGGTGGTAACCAGGCCTTGCTGCTGAGAGAAGAGGTGGTAGCTGGGCCTCGCTGCTGAGACAAGAGGTGGTAGCTGGTCCTCGCTGCTGAGACCAGAGGTGGTAGCTGGGCCTCGCTGCTGAGACCAGCGGTGGTAGCTGGGCCTCGCTGCTGAGACCAGTGGTGGTAGGTGGGCCTCGCTGCTGAGACCAGAGGTGGTAGCTGGGCCTCGCTGCTGAGACCAGTGGTGGTAGCTGGGCCTCGCTGCTGAGACCAGAGGTGGTAGCTGGGCCTATCTGCTTTGACCTTTGACCAGAGGTGGTAGCCGGACCTCGCTGCTGAGACCAGAGATGGTAGCTGGACCTCGCTCGCATGCAATAATTCCTTTCATCTTTTCGACAGATGCAGTTATTTTGTGGTTGAAGAAAATAGTTCACAGTAATTTAAGCAATTGGTCTATTCCAGCATAGGCGTAACACAATTGGAATGTTAGTGATTTTTCTTATTTGAATACTATGCCAGGTATTTGTTATTTATTTTATCCAAATATTTGAGCGAAGAACAAAGCATATTCATTGTAAACAATAATTATTATACACATACATATATTTACTTATTTATTCGGAGTCAGAGGAAACTAACATTTTGATGACTATTCTCGGCTGAACAAACGACAGTCCATAATTATTCCAATAATTATTTTCCCCCTTCAAGACATGTTCAACACATTTACGTCAATAGTCATTGTCTCTGCGAGAGGGCGGCATATGTTAGTTCTTTCATATCACATAGTTTGAAAGTTTTATTTTCAGCTGCTACCTGTCCTTTAACTTTTGCCCAAACGAGTTCAGTTGGGTTTTAATGTGAATGGTACAGTGGCAGTCTCAAACACATATAACCATGCTGTTGAATCAACTTGTCTATATTGTATATCTTAGACTTTTGTGACTTCTTAACATGGGACAATAATTCAGGTATCAAACACATATAACCATGCTGTTGAATCAACTTGTCTATATGGAATATCTTAGTCTTTTGTGATTTTTATTAACAAGGAACAATAATCTAGTTTTCAGACACCCCTCGTTAAATGGAATGTCTTCCTTTCTGAGCCAAATCTTTATTGCATCTTTTTTACTCGAAGATGTGATTTTGTCTTCATCTGTCACAGCGTTGTAGTGTGATGCGTTGTCCATTATCACGCAGGATGGTCTGTCTAGGGACGGAAGAAGAGTATTTATGATCCACTCTAAATTTTTTGCCGTTCATCTCGGTATCATAGTCCTGGTTGTCCGTATAATTGTTGTCCATAATCAGACGTTGTCCTTTTCTACTGGGTACTTGTCTTTTAATCGTTCCATCTGATAACTGCCATTCCTTTTCTCATGTGTGGGGAGCATTGATCCAAGTTTCATCCACATACACAATATCATAATCTTGATTGCACATTTCGCGTACTTCACGTCAATATTTCCTTCTCATAGATTGAGTTATTGAGCTATTTGCGTGTCATCATCATTGCACTCCAAACATGTCCATAGGTGCTCAGATCCCCTCCTCAGCAATTCTCTCAGTGTCCAGCGACTGACGACTCCAGTTCTATGTTGGTTGATAAGTCTTCTTACACGGCCACTAAGTTTCTCATTTCTGGCTGTGCCCAACTTAACTCCCATTTCCATCATCCGAAGAAGTGACGTGGATATGTGTTTGTCGAAGTCCTGTGCTCTTCCCACATCTCGAGGGCATTGATGATGTCCGCCCGATCCATTGGTTGCCCGTCCTCAACGACAGCGCAGCTAGCCAACCTGTCCGCCCTTTCATTTCCCCGTACTCCTGCATGTCCAGGGACATAGACAAAGGTGACCTTACGTATTTTGGATTTCTGCAAGGACTCTACCCATTGCATGCGTAAGAGCCCGCCTCCACTTTTTTTATCATGCTCATCGAATCACTCAGCATTCATGCGTGGGTGTAGTCTTGTGACTCTAACCATTTGAATGCCTTGGTCACTGCCATCGCCTCCATTGTCATGCTACTCGTGATCACGACGTATGCACCACTGTCTTAGTAGACTATTTTGCCTGGCGAGCGTGCTGTAAATGCCCACGCACTTCTTTGGTGTCGTCTTACAGATCCGTCTGTATAGATAACTGCATCTTTCTCATGGGTGTTATCGCAGATGAGACCGTTGACCTCAGCATTAACCACGACCGGGTTCTGTTCCCTACTTTTCCTGTCCAGTGTGACAATACACGAGAAAGTCCCCTTGAATGACGTAGGCACCGGTATCCACTCCTCACCAACGCTGATATTGGTAAGCCCACAGACCTGTTTGATGACATCTCATAGATACCAAGCGCGGCTTCTCGCAGATGACGTTTCTTCCACTACTGTACTTCCTAAACGTAAAGCCGATGCTTCTAATTGTTCTCCATAATGCAGATTTTGACACATCAATGTCATTGTCTCAGTCGGTTTTTCAGTTTTCTTACTGTCACGGTTTCTTTGGAAACGAACATTATACAAATCTCTCTTCTAATCACATCTATGTCACAACTATCTACTATTTTGTTTCGTCCTTGCGTGCTGGTATTGTTTGAACTTACTATTCCATTAGCTCTGAGTAATTGATTAAATGAAGGCTTACTTAAACCGAAAACTTGAATAGTTATCTTTTCAAGATTTGAGATACTCCGATATAGTTTTCCACAGTTAGATTCAGTGCAGAAATATTTATAAATCTTCACTGCAACTGATTGCAGTGTCAAAACTTGACTTTAACACTTATTTAAATAAATGCCTGAATACCCAACGATTTATACAACGCCACTGAATAGAAACGGAAGCTGTTTATAAACATCTAAAATTTACTTGTCGTTCAAACATCGAGCAAAAATGTGCGGAGAAACTACACAAACCACGGGAATTGAGTGAAAGATTAGCAAAACGAAATTGGTTAGAAATATGAAGGGGTAAACCATATAAAATAATGGTTTGTCTAGGAGGTAGTAAATTTGTATACATTAAATAAAAAAAAAAAGAAACCAAACGTTTTTAATTTGGAACAAAAATATATTCGTGTGGGCATTGAGATTGTTATGTCATGTGCAAAATTTGAACAATTTCGATCAAGTGGTTACCGAGATATTAATTATTAAATAACGGCTAACCATTATGAAACAGACAATATTAATAACACTCTCCAGCAATCAGGCGTACGCAGCAAATCGTGTAAACTTTGGTAAATGTTTCATTTTGTCTCCTCATCTTGTGCGCTTGTTAACATGAACACCAGGTGGTGTTTGCACTGTCTAGCGAGGGGGCACTTGTTTACATCATGCCACTGTTGTTTAAATCACATTAACGTTTATCACTAATGTGTATATCAACATCTGTTATTATCATCAATAAACGTGCCTGCTGGCTAGGTGATCATGTCTCTACACAACATTCGGCTTTTTTTAAAGTTAAGCAATTATGATCTTGACTTCTTAACAAATTCTCTTGAGCTGTCTGGTGCACTTGTCCAGCATTAACTTCTACGTGTCCAGCTGTTGTGATCTCTTATCAAATATTGCTATCCTGTATTAATGGTAAAGTTCCCAATAACCTTTAGGCCAGACAACTAGGCGCTAATCTTCACAGTAAAATTCCGAATTCCCACGTAAGTCGGACACCGGCTGGGTGCAAGGAGTCCCCAGGCCGACGCGTCTATAAAAGAAACTGCTGCTGCATTGGCCACTTCATTTCGACTGGAAGCACAGCAACTTGCTAGGATAGGCAAAAAAGGTAGGTTTATCTATTTTCGAGTGTTGCGTATTAAGTATAGTGATCTTGTGCCGGGTGTATAGTGTAAGCCTTAGACGCAATGCAGCAGGAGGTCGACGCCCTGGACTCATGACCCAGGCGGGCCCACCTCTCCTAGAGTGTCTAGAAGCTAAAGGGCCGTAACACTTGCTCGATGCCTGGAGGGGGAGGGAGGGGGGTTACTTCAGATGATCAGATTGCCTCATGCTGCGGAGCTCTGTACAAAGAGTTTCCTGCTAGTTCTGTGCAACAATACAGATCTGTATCACTAGCTTCCAGCTTTAGATAGTCTCTTATGTTGGAACATTGTCACTCCTAGAACCTTTTGGTTCAAGGCATCGAACTTCACGAACTTCTCGTCCTCCTCATTTATCTCTGAGGTCTACATTTTCTTAAATCTCTTCCAAACCTCGCTTGTCTGTTCCTAGCTTTTTATTTAGGTCGCTCATCATGATAATTTGCTTCTTACTTTATCCATCTCGCATTGTCATTGTTTGTAGAATTCTTATTTTACCGAATATTGCCGTTAGTTTGGGAGGTTGGGGGAGAGGGGGGGGGGGAGGGGAGTCGTTTGAGTAACGTGTTTTTATTTTATTTTGTTCTAGCAGATTTAAGGTTACGCTTGTTAATCTGGGCCCTATTGCTTCCCATCATGTCTGTGGTTTCTGCACGGTGTAGATAATTGCCACGTCCTCAAACCGTTGCTCTCCCATTAACCTTTCACTGCTGCCTACCTTTGGTTTTTGCCATCACGCGACAATTAGTGTATCAATCTGTCACGATTTGGTGAATCCGATTGGTCAAACGTAGCCTATTTAAATATTCACATTTCCATATCTCACAACGAGGTCCTCCCGTTCGACTGACCCACCAGTTGGAAGGCACTGATATGAAACTTAAACCAAAATCTCTATTATTATCAACACAGCCGATCAAGCTAAATCGCCACATTTTGATTTGACCATGATCGGGATGAAGCTTCTGACCATTTTGGCCTGCACGGCTTTTCTGGCCAAAGCTAAATACCATATTCCGGTAAATAGAATATTTAAATAATAAATCAGCCAATCAAATTATAGTAACATGCCAGAAAGGGAAATTGTTGGCCTTTCATTCATGAATCATCCACGATTGTTCTCTGATTGGATGTTTTCATACTTTGATGTCTAGCTCAAGCAGTTTATTTCTATGTGGTTCTTATCTTCGCTGAAGTACCAAGAATCTTGCTGATGAGATCCATCACAGAAGATCAGATCTTGTCCCGTGTGAAAGTGTCTTTATCCTAAAGACTGGAGAGTGATCTCCAGTGATGAGTTATCCTGAGATTTACATTAAGGACTTGCTCTTCTTCCTTTTTCTTTTCTTCTTCTTCGTCCGGCCATTCATCACTGGGTGCCATCTCCGCATAGAAAGTTGGCTACCAATAATCGCAATTTAACTTTGCCTCTTATTTTGATAGTGCGTGAGACTTGTCATAGGTTTACCTGTCCATCTTTTGATAGTGCATGAGAGTTGTCATAATTTTACCTGTCCATCTTTTGATAGTGCGTGAGACTTGTCATAGGTTTACCTGTCTATCTTTTGATAGTGCATGAGAGTTGTCATAGATTTACCTGTCCATCTTTTGATAGTGCGTGAGAGTTGTCATAGATTTACCTGTCCATCTTTTGATAGTGCTTGAGAGTTGTCATAAATTTACCTGTCCATCTTTTGATAGTGCGAGAGAGTTGTCATAGATTTACCTGTCCATCTTTTGATAGTGCGTGAGAGTTGTCATATGTTTACCTGTCCATCTTTTGATAGTGCGTGAGAGTTGTCATAGGTTTACCTGTCCATCTTTTGAGGTTATCAGTCAACCCGGGTCTTTGGTCTTAAGGAAAAATTGAAATAAAAAAGTAAAAATGTTATGTTAGAAGCGTTATGTGATTAGTAGATAATCACGTAAAGCTTCTAACATACCATTTTTTTCTTTTTTTTTTCAATTTTTCCTCGCAGTCAGCTTTACTGCAGCTTCGCATTTTTATGCATTCATTTGCATTTCTTTGCCTTAACCCCTCTTTCGTCTTAAACTGTCTCGTCTACCGTCCTACCACTTTCACTTCCAAGATGACCTTAGTGCAAGGTATTGTTGTATTTTCACCTGTCTTATCATTTCACTCCTCTTGATTGAATGGTATTAAGTAGTTCTTTTTCATTTTCATGTGATTTAGAACTTCCCTGTTTGTCTTCTTTCCCTTCCACTCAATTCTCCCCATTTTCCTATTGATCTACATTTCAAAGATTTCGGTTTTCCGCTGTTTTCTTATTTAATGTCCATGTGTCTGTACCATACAGGAATGTTGAATAAATCTTACCTTTTACATTTCGCAGTTTGAGTTCCGATATTATCTGTTTTCATGTGGTTATATTGTTCATGTTGTTAAAATTGCTTTTTGCCATTCCTATCCTTTTGTTTATTTCTGTCTGACGTTGTCCATCATTTATTATAATATGTCCAAGATCGCTATATTCTGGAACTCTTTCTATGTTCCTTAGGTCTACTTCGACATCCACTTGTATATTTTGTGTGTTTTCGCTGCTTATAATCACAGTTTTAATCCTTTTAATGTTCTTACTCAAACCACATTCTTTGCTTGTCTTGTTTATTTTGTTCGCTTGTTGTAGGTTTTCTGGATTTTCTGCCAGTGATACGGTAACATCAGCATATCTTAGATTATTGAAAATACATCCATTGATGTTTAGTCCTGACATCCCCAAGATGTCTTGGAAGGCCAGCTCAGTGTATAAGATAAAAAGACATGGTGATTAAAATACAGCCTGGACGTACTCCTCTTTTTATATCAATAGGAGTTCTAATTGTTGTATTTTATCATAGCTGTTTGTTCCAACAGGCTACTAAAAGTAATATTGGAAGGGAAAATACAAGGTAAAAGAGGTAGAGGCAGACCAAGACTAACATGGACGAGTAACATCAAAAGATGGACAAGTCAGTCTATGACAGCCTGCACCATCAAAGCAAGAAACAGAGTAGAATGGCGATCCATGGTAGCCAACCTCCGTTGCGGAGAAGGCACTCGATGATGATGTTTGTTCCCAGTATAAATTACATATCAGTCTTGTGTCAGCATCATCCAGATGTATATCGCTTCGACATTGTTTATGTTACCTATGGTGTATTCTGTCAATAACTTTAGCGTAGTCTATGAAGCGTAGATAAATTGGTTTGCTTACTTCAATCTATTTTTCTACTACCGCTCTTATGCAGATGATAGCTTCTCTTGTCCCAATTTTTTTTTCAATAAATTATGTTTCTTGTTCTCTTTATTCCTTATCGATTTGTTCTTCCCTGTAAAATTGTTTGCACAATTCTTATGATATCGCTCATCAAACTTATTGTTCTAAAGACATCACACATTGCTAGTCTTCTTGGGCAAAGCAATAAATATTGATGTTTCTTTTTCTTAGTTCATATGGTAGATATTCTGTATTATACATGTAAATGCACATGTCTGCGATTACCTCTATACCAAAACTTCTAGTGCTTCTATCATCTCAATCTGTATGCTGTCTGGTCCAATAACCTTTTCATTTTTCATTCTATTCAAAGCGTTCTCTACTTCAGACTGTAATATTTTGTAACCTGACATACACTTTATGGTTGTTTTCATATCTTTCATCTTTAAACAGTTCTGTCTTGTATCCCTGTCAACTTTTGATTATATCTTTACTGTCTGTTAACATGTCTCCTGTTTTGTTTACCACACACCCTTCATCTCTTTATTCTTATTACTCATTTCTTTTTCTGTGTACATCCCTTGTCAATATTGTTTCTTTTCCATGGTTTAATTTTCCAGACATCTTTGATTGAGCCAACCCTTTTCAGCCTGCACATATTGCGACATTCGATATTTATTTTTGTGAATTGGATAGTGCTCTTTGCATGTATTGTTTCACGACTGTGAGATTGAAGGTAGACTTGTGGACTGGTTTATCATTTCACAGATTGACATTGCAGGGGAAATCTCAGCGCTTCCGGACTGTTGTTCGAGAAACGATGTGGATAATCCGACAAATAATAATGTTTCATATGTTCGGATTTGGAGACAAAAACGATGTCCTAACATCATCAAGCGCTATACAATTAAAAGAAAACATTTTCGGGAGGACGTGAACTTCCGGTCAATATGGCGGATAGGCGGCAGGAACAATTATAGGCTGTGTCTGAAAAGTGTTCCTTGTTGCAGTTTCCTCATATTCCAAGTCCGGCTTGCTGCAGGAGCTACCGAGTTTAGTGCTCTGTGCGCACCGTGAGCTGTGCGTTTCATCCGTTTTGATCGTGTTTGGATATTCTGATTGCTTACGATGAATGATGATATCGTATGACGGGGAACAGATGACTGTGTTTACTTTCTGTGTAGTTTCGCCTTATGTCTTTTGGCGTGTGCTAAGACAGCTATGATGTGGACTGCAGCTACCTTTCTTTATTCGGGAGATGAGATATTAATTATTCCACTGACAGGGGCGGTTGAGCAATTATGGATTTTAATTTGTTTGCAGTGATACCGAGGCCTCCCATTACCATAACCATTATTTCTTCCATTTTTTCCGCCTCATGGTCAGGCTATCTAATGAAATGCCATTTTGATTGTAACTTTTTCATGAGGATTTTCTTTGTCGTATTTCTATTTGCTTCCTTTATTTATCCTTCTAATATACATCTTGTTTTTGTTAACAAGGTTCAGCTTAGAGAAGATACCCACAGTGAAACATCTAGCGGACGCGTCAGACTGGGTCATTTGTAACAAGAGGTCCAAGAGATAGTTCCGACTGGGTCATGTGTAACAAGAGGTCAATGAGATAGGTCCGACTGGGTCATGTGTAACAAGAGGTCAATGAGATAGGTCCGACTGGTTCATGTGTAACAAGAGGTCAATGAGATAGGTCCGACTGGTTCATGTGTAACAAGAGGTCAATGAGGTAGGTCCGACTGGGTCATGTGTAACAAGAGGTCAATGAGATAGTTCAGACTGGTTCATGTGTAACAAGAAGTCAATGAGATAAGCCCGACTGGTTCATGTATAACAAGAGGTCAATGAGATAGGTCCGAAGGGTCATGTGTAACAAGAGGTCAAGGAGATGGTTCAGACTGGGTCATGTGTAACAAGAGGTCCAGGAGGATTGTCAGACTGGGTAATGTATAACAAGAGGTCCATGAGATGGGTCTGACTGGGTCATGTGCAACAAGAGGTCAAGGAGATGGTTCAGAGTGGGTCATGTGTAACAAGAGGTCCAAGAGGTGGATCAGACTGGGTCATGTGTAACAAGAGGTCAAGGAGATGGTTCAGACTGGGTCATCTGTAACAAGCAGAGGTCCAGGAGGTGTGTCAGACTGGGTCACGTGCAACAAGAGGTCCAGGAGATGTTTCAGAGTGGGTCATGTGTAACAAGAGGTCCAAGAGGTGGATCAGACTGGGTCATGTATAACAAGAGGTCAAGGAGATGGTTCAGACTGGGTCATCTGTAACAAGCAGAGGTCCAGGAGGTGTGTCAGACTGGGTCACGTGCAACAAGAGGTCTAAGAGGGGGATCAGACTGGGTCATGTGTAACAAGAGGTCAAGGAGATGGTTCAGACTGGGTCACGTGTAACAAGAGGTCCAGGAGGTGGGTCAGACTGGGTCACGTGCAACGAGAGGTCCAGGAGATGGTCCAGACTGGGTAATGTATAACAAGAGGTCCATGAGATGGGTCTGACTGGGTCATGCGTCACAAGAGGTCCAGGAGGTGGGTCTGACTATGTAAAGAGTACATTTATTTGAAGCTCGTTGAACCGAAGACTGGATCTCTAATTATTTTATCTTTTAAATATAATATCCTCCATTCTGTGCTGCTTCGTACTGCTTATAAGCCGGTTCGTACTTCTTATAGGCCGCTTCGTACTTCTTATAGGCCGCTTCGTACTTCTTATAGGCCGCTTCGTACTTCTTATAGGCCGCTTCGTACTTCTTATAGGCCGCTTCGTACTTCTTATAGGCCGCTTCGTACTTCTTATAGGCCGCTTCGTACTTCTTATAGGCCGCTTCGTACTTCTTATAGGCCCGCTTCGTACTTCTTATAGGCCGCTTCGTACTTCTTATAGGCCCGCTTCGTACTTCTTATAGGCCGCTTCGTACTTCTTATAGGCCGCTTCGTACTTCTTATAGGCCGCTTCGTACTTCTTATAGGCCGCTTCGTACTTCTTATAGGCCCGCTTCGTACTTCTTATAGGCCCGCTTCGTACTTCTTATAGGCCGCTTCGTACTTCTTATAGGCCCGCTTCGTACTTCTTATAGGCCGCTTCGTACTTCTTATAGGCCGCTTCGTACTTCTTATAGGCCGCTTCGTACTTCTTATAGGCCGCTTCGTACTTCTTATAGGCCCGCTTCGTACTTCTTATAGGCCGCTTCGTACTTCTTATAGGCCGCTTCGTACTTCTTATAGGCCGCTTCGTACTTCTTATAGGCCGCTTCGTACTTCTTATAGGCCGCTTCGTACTTCTTATAGGCCGCTTCGTACTTCTTATAGGCCCGCTTCGTACTTCTTATAGGCCGCTTCGTACTTCTTATAGGCCGCTTCGTACTTCTTATAGGCCGCTTCGTACTTCTTATAGGCCGCTTCGTACTTCTTATAGGCCGCTTCGTACTTCTTAAAGGCCGATTGCCTTTCATTTACACAATCAAATAACATTATTTTGTGACAGTCAAACAAACTCTTGAGGTTTTCCATCACACGAACAACATATTTATTGACGTTCTGTTATTTCATTTCTACAGTCACAAGTTATATTATCACATATTGTTAAAGTACAGACAGTAATATTATATTAAAGCTATCGAGCAGTCCGGATAACCACCAGACTCACATAATCCTGAAACTAGTAAATCACAGAACACATTTCTAGATGTCTAAACACTAGTCCTGTTGTGGACTGATACATCTGCTATTTATTAACTTCTCATTAGTAATCGTAGCATTACTGATTGCTCACTGCTAATTACTGCTCAGTATCGCTAATCTGTGTTTATCTCTGTTAAACTCTAAAGTTTGTGTCTATATTCGTTGTTGCTCGCCGCTCTTTCTTTAATTTTGCCCAAGTCAGTCTTTTTTTATTGTATGTTGGGCACTCATATTTATTTGCCTACGTGTCTGGTAATAAATATTTCTTAACACCCACGTCTTAATATTAACTTTGTGTCTGTGCGCCCACACAGTCTGGTAATATATATATATATATATTTAATATTTCGCCCATACAGCCTGGTAATATAACTTTTAATTACAACCACCATGGATACACGTCAGTGTCCGCTATTAAATACAATATCGCTTTCCACGTTTATGATAAGTTCATGTGTAACAGAATATCCTCAATTTCTTATTTCAGACCCAGATTTACAACTGTGAGGCAGGCAGATCAAGCCAATCCATCCAGATATCACCTTCTGACAGCCCAATCGTTCTTAGAAGCCACAACTACTGCCCTGGTAACTATGACAACCACGAATTGTGCACAATTGATCTAAATACCGGCTCGGAACCAGTTATTCTAAATGTCACTTTCAAGTAAGACTTCTAAACATTTCTCTTACGTCAAATGTTAATCTGTTTCATGTAGGAATTAATTATTTCAATTATGAATTATTACTCTTACTCAAATTCTCCCCCTGATGAGTTGTGTTTTTAGTAGAAGAAAACCCGCTACATGAAGAACTCGAGCATAACAAGAACTAGCAGCAATGAGTTAAATACTGTAACAGGTGTGAAGGCAAATAAATATTTGACAGGGGATGCGACCAGCTGTGGTGTACAAGGTAAAGAATCGGCCGACATGACGGCCAGGGATGGTAGAATAATGGATCAGCTATATTAACCAATCACTTACCGGCCAGGGATGGTAGAATAATGGAGGAGCCAAAATGACTAAACACTTAACAGTAGAATGTTAGTAGTTTACCAATCACATACCGCAAAAGGTCAGCAGGTTAACCAATCACATACCAGCAGAATGTCAGCAGTTAATCTATCACATACCAGAAGAATGTCAGTAGTTAATCTATCACTTACCAGCAGAATGTCAGTAGTTAATCTATCACATACCAGCAGAATGTCAGTAGTTAATCTATCACATACCAGCAGAATGTCAGTAGTTAACCTATCACTTACCAGCAGAAGAGTAGTAGTTAACCAATAATAATCATCATCGTGTGTCATACCGGTTTGAGTAGACGATCATGTACTTCTACAATCTATTATCTGCAATGCATCGTATCAGTTCTGTTTTTGATTGCTTACCATGCCATGACACCAAGCTATCTAGTATTTTCTCCCTTTGTCGTCCGCGATCTCTCTTTCCTTGTATTTTGATAGTTGTAACTATGTATTCCAATTTTCCTATTCTCATGATGTGCCTGAAAAATGTTGATTGTTTCTTTCTGATGATTTTTTGGAGATCCTTTTTTGTGTTTGCCTATTTGAGAATGTCTTCATTGATCGTTTTAGCAGTCCAGGGAACTTTCAACATTCTTCTGAGAAATCTGGAGACTAATCGTCTTTCGTTTGTTTGTCTACTGTCCACGATTGGCTTCCATAGGTTATAATTGGTTCAATATAACACCGCTGAACTTTCTTTCACGCTTCTATTGTCATAGATTTGTTGCATAAGATATTTTTCATTTTCTGAAATGCTATTTTGGCCTGAGCTATTTTGCTTTTTATTTCTGTGGTGCATCTCCCATCTGATGTAATTATTGTGCCCAAGTATTTAAAACGTTGCACTTGTTTCAGATTTGTCTTGTTTATTTATATGCTGCATGATGGTGATGATATTTCTTCGATATAACCATTACTTCTGTTTTCTTAATATTCAGACTGAGACCATTTTTGTTGCTTTCTTTTACTATTATGTCTATCATTTCTTGTAGTTTATTCACCGTCTCTGCTATTAATGCTGTGTCATCCGCATATAGCAAATTGTTTATGTTGTGAACGTCGACTTCTATTCCTTTATTTGTCTACCATTGATTTCATAATATTTTCGCTGTAAAGTAAAAACAAATCCGGCGTTAACCAATCACATACCGAAAAGGGCAATAGTTAACAAATAACATACCAGCACAAGGGCTGTAGTTAACCAATCATATACCAGCAGAAGGACAGTAGTTTTTCAATCGCATACCAGCAGAAGGGCAATAGTTAACCAATCACAAACCGAAAAAGGTATGTAGTTACCCAAACACATAACAGCAGAAGGGCAGTAGTTAATCAATCACATACCAGTAGAAGGGCAATAGTTAACCAATCACATACCAGCAGAAGTGCAGTAGTTAACCAATCACATACCAGCAGAAGGGCAATAGTTAACCAATCACATACCAGTAGAAGGGCAATAGTTAATCAATCACATACCAGCAGAAGGACAATAGTTAACCAATCACATACCAGCAGAAGGGCAGTAGTTAACAAATCACATACCAGCAGAAGTGCAGCCGCTAACTAATCACATACCGAAAAAGGGCAGCAGTTAACCAATCACAAACCAGCAGAAGAGCAATAGTTAACCAATCACTACCAGCAGAAGAGCATTAGTTAACCAATCACATACCAGCAAAAGGGCAATAGTTAACCAATCACATACCAGCAGATGGGCAATAGTTAACCAATCACAAACCGAAAAATGTCCGTAGTTAACCAATCACATACCAGTAGAAGGGCAGTGGTTAATCAATCACATGCCGAAAAAGGGCAGTAGTTAGCTATTCACATACCAGCAGAAGGACAGTAGTTAACCAATCACATACCAGCAGAAGGGCAATAGTTAACCAATCACATACCAGCAGAAGGGCAATAGTTAACCAATCACATACCAGCAGAAAGGCAGTAGTTAACCAATCACATACGGTAGAAGAGCAGGTCAGTGTGATAAAAAGTATCAGAGCCACCAAAAACCAACAGGATGATGAAGAACAGGTAATTCTATTTTAATTTGACGACAATCTACTTCGAAAACACATTTACACAAATGTTTTTTTCAGTTTAGAAACAGAAGCAGCACATACTACAATACCGCATATAATGCTAGGCTGTGAAAGATGTTCACTGGTCAAATAGAGACACAACAAATGTACAGTCCGTTACAGACGCTGTTAAACATAGCCACATTCACAGACGCTGAAAAACAGAGCTATACTCAGACGCTGAAAAACAGATTTACATTCACAGACGCTGAAACAGTTAGAGCTACATTCACAGACGCTGTAAAACAGAGCTACATTCACAGACGCTGTAAAACATAGCTACATTCACAGACTATGTAAAACATAGCTACATTCATAGACGCTGTAAATCAGAGCTACATTCACAGACTATGTAAAACAGAGCTACATTCACAGACACTGTTAAACATAGTTACATTCACAGACTATGTAAAACATAGCTACATTCACAGACTATGTAAAACATAGCTACATTCATAGACGCTGTAAATCAGAGTTACATTCACAGACGCTGTAAAACAGAGCTACATTACAACAAATGCAGTTAAAGAGAGCTATATTCACAGACGCTGTAAAACAGAGCTACATTACACAAATGTTGTTAAAGAGAGCTACATTCACAGACGCTGGTAAAGAGAGCTACATTACACAAATGCTGTTAAAGAGGGCAATTTTCACAGACGCTGGTAAAGAGAGCTACATTACACAAATGCTGTTAAAGAGAGCAATATTCACAGACGCTGCTAAAGAGAGCTACATTCACAGACCGCTTTTAAACAGTTACATTCAGGACCCTTATTAAACAGAGCTACATTCACAGACGATCTAAATCATAGAACATGAAAAACTCTTTCATTTCCCCGTGCTCCTGCCTGTCCAGGAACGTAGACAAAGATGGCTCTCTGTATCGTTGACTTCTGTAATGACTCTACCCAATGCCTGTGTACAGAGCCCGCCTCCACTTTTTTTTTATCATAATCATCCAATCAGTATACAGGCGTGGGTATAGTCTTGGGACTCAAACCAGATGAATGTTCTGGTCAATGCCATCACCTCCATCGTCATGCTACTCGTAGTTATAACGTCTACACCACTGTCTACTTTGACTATCCTGCCCGCCCAGCGTGCTGTAAATGCCCTGCACTCCTTTGGTTTCGTATTACGGATAGATAATTTATAATTCTAATTTGTATGTTTCAATAAGAACACATTAAAGATCTTTATAATGATGAACGAACAGAAGTAAATATTAAGGATAATGGAGAAGGACCAGAAATACTCGAAGAACAGGTGGAAGACGCCTTGCTCAATATGAAAGCAGGCAAAGCTCCTGGACCAGATAATATAACTAAAGAAGAGATTGAAGCCATGGATGATTTTGGAATAGAAATAATAACAAAAATATTGAATGATATCTACAACAGCGGATATATACCAGACGACCTGCTCAAATCAATATTCATAGCCCTACCAAAGAAACCTGGAGCGATTGAATGCGATGATCATCGCACAATAAGCCTTATGAGTCATATGACTAAGATATTACTAAGAATCGTCATGCGAAGAGTGCGAAACAAAATCAGTCCAGAAATTAGCGATGAACAGTGTGGTTTTGTTAGAGATAAAGGAACAAGCAATGCCATTTATATCATAAGATCTTTAGTAGAAAGAGCCATAAAGGTGAAAACAGATCTTTACCTATGTTTCATAGATTATACCACATCATTTGATAAAGTAAAGCACCAAGAAATAATCATAATTTTAGAAAGCATAAACGTAGACAGCAAAGAACTAAGAATAATAAAGAACATGTACTGGCAACAAACAGCGGCCATAAGAACTGGAAACCAATTGCGAGTGTTTCAAGAACTAAAACAGGGTGTTAGACAAGGTTGTGTGCTGTCACCAGATTTGCTTAATATTTATAGTGAGATTATTTTAAGATCCATAAGGGACATACCTGGGGTAACAATTGGAGGTCATAATATAATTAATCTAAGGTATGCTGATGATACAGTCTTAATCGCTGAGAGTGAAAATGAGTTACAAGAAATGTTGGCCATTATATTGAAAGAAAGCAAAAATAAGGTACTCAGCCTTAATAGCAAAAAGACAGAAGTAATGGTAATAACAAAGAAAAAGACATCACCTCAGTGCACAATAAAAACAAGTGGAACAATATTAAAACAGGTAAATGAATTTAAATATTTGGGAACTTTGTTAACCTCAGACGGAAGATGTACAACAGAGGTGAGATGCAGAATGGCTCAGGCAAAAGCAGCTTTCCAAAAAAATGAGGAAGATACTATGCAATCCATTTTTGACAATAGAAACAAGAAAAAGAGTTCTTCAATGTTATGTAGAACCAGTCTTAACATATGGATGTGAATCATGGACAATAGGACAACAGACAAGAAAATCACTGGAGTCTGTAGAAATGTGGTTTTACAGAAGAATGTTGAGAATACCATGGACAGCTAAGAAGAGTAATGAGAATGTTCTGAAAGAGGTCAAAGCAAAAAGAGAGCTAATTTCCAATATTAGGAAGAAACAATCATCATTTTTTTGGGCCATGTAATGAGAAGAGAAAAACTGGAATATATTGCAACAACTGGAAAAATTGAGGGACGAAGAGATAGAGGGAAGCAAAGAGAAAAAAAATACCAGACAGCTTAAGAGAATGGCTTGGCAGAAGGTCAACAACAGAAATGATAAATAACTGTCGAGATCGAAAGTTGTGGAAAGACATGATCACCTACGCCAGCAGGCCCGATACTTGATGATGATGATGTATCTATAATTAACATATTATTGCGATTTTGTTTTTCTGACAGGGAATTTCATCTGGAAAATTCTGGAAGAAATTGCATTTTCGATCAAACCTGTATAGGTGGTCGCAGATTATGTGGCAACATTTCGCCTGGTACCTGGACAGCTTATAGAGTCCCTAGCAACAGCACGTCCACATTCTTATTTAAGTCGGACTATTCTATCACTGCTCGAGGTTTCAAGGTGAGATCTTCTGTTTGTATTGCTGGTTATGTTAATTATAATACTTTTTGTTGGTGTGGTCGGTGCTGCTTGTGTTGTTGTTGCTGCCCCTTCTGTGATTGTTGCTGTTGTAATTTGTTATTACTGCCCCTTCTGTGATTGCTGCTGTTGTAATTTGTTATTACTGCCCCTTCTGTGATTGTTGCTGTTGTAATTTGTTATTATTGCCCCTTCTGTGATTGTTGCTGTTGTAATTTGTTATTACTGCCCCTTTCTATGTTTGCTGCTGTTGTAATTTGTTATTACTGCCCCTTCTGTGATTGCTGATGTTGAAATTTGTTATTACTGCCCCTTCTGTGATTGTTGCAGTTGTAATTTATTATTACTGCCCCTTCTGTGATTGCTACTGTTGTAATTTGTTATTACTGCCCCTTATTTGATTGCTGCTGTTTTTGTTTGTTGCTGCTGCACTTTCTGTGATTGCTGCTGCTGTTGTTTACTGTTACTGTCCCTTCTGTGATTGCTGCTATTGTTGTTTAATTTGTTATTGTTGACCCTTCTGTGATTGCTGCTGCTGTTGTTTGTTGCTGTTACCCCTTCTGTGATTGCTGCTGCTGTTGTTTACTGTTACTGTCCCTTCTGTGATTGCTGCTATTGTTGTTTTGTTTGTTATTGTTGCCCCTTCTATGATTGCTGCTGTTGTTGTTTGTTGCTGTAGCCCCTTCTGTGATTGCTGCTGTTTATGTTTGTTGCTGCTGCACTTTCTGTGATTGCTGCTGCCATTGTTTACTGTTACTGTCCCTTCTGTGATTGCTGCTATTGTTGTTTTGTTTGTTATTGTTGCCCTTTCTCTGATTGCTGCTGCTGTTGTATACTGTTACTGTCACTTCTGTGATTGCTGCTATTGTTGTTTTATTTGTTATTATTGTCCCTTCTGTAATTGTTGCTGTTGTTGTTTGTTGATGT
The DNA here is from genome assembly GCA_032433765.1 of Megaustenia siamemsis. Classification (NCBI taxonomy): domain Eukaryota; kingdom Metazoa; phylum Mollusca; class Gastropoda; order Stylommatophora; family Ariophantidae; genus Megaustenia; species Megaustenia siamemsis. Next base: position 24,157,200 of record JAVIAB010000104.1, read on the forward strand.
AGCCCCTTCTGTGATTGCTGCTATTGTTGTTTTGTTTGTTATTGTTGCCCCTTCTGTAATTGCTGCTGTTGTTGTTTGTTGCTGTAGCCCCTTCTGTGATTGCTGCTGCTGTTGTTTGCTGTTCCTGTCCCTACAGTGATTGCTGCTATTGTTGTTCTGTTTGTTATTGTTGCCCATTCTGTGATTGCTGCTGCTGTTGTTTACTGTTACTGTCCATACTGTGATTGCTGCTATTGTTGTTTTGTTTGTTATTGTTGCCCATTCTGTGATTGCTGCTGCTGTTGTTTGTTGCTGTTGCCCCTTCTGTGATTGCTGCTGTTTTTGTTTGTTGCTACTGCACTTTCTGTGATTGCTGCTGCTGTTGTTTGCTGTTGCTGTCCCTTCTGTGATAGCTGCTATTGTTGTTTTGTTTGATATTGTTGCCCCTTCTGTGATTTCTGCTATTGTTTGTTGCTACTGCTATTTCTGTGATTGCTGCTATTGTTGTTTGTTGCTACCGCTCCTTCTGTGATTGCTACTGTTGGTGTCGATGTAATCGTTGCTGCTGTTATTGTTGTTCTTGTTGTTATTAATTTAATGCTGCTTATTCTTTTGCTATCGCTGTTGTTGCTATCGTTCATGCAGTTTTGCAAAAGAGCTGCTGTCGTTGTTGTTTTTCCGTTGTTGATTCTGTTGTTTCAGCTCTTGTTATTGTTCCTGCTACTTCTGCTACAGTTGTGGCTGCCGTAGTTGGTTTGGCTGCCGCTGTTGCTATTATTGCAGCTGGTACTAATGTTGGTGTTACTATTTTTGGTGTTATTATTTTTGGGGTTATTATTGATGGTGTTATTATTGTTGATGTTATTATTGATGGTGTTATTATTGTTGATGTTATTATTGATGGTGTTATTATTGTTGATGTATTATTGATGGTGTTATTATTTTTGGTGTTATTATTGATGGTGTTATTATTTTTGGTGTTATTATTGATGGCGTTACTATTTTTGTGTGTTATTATTGATGACGTAACTATTTTTGGTGTTATTATTGATGGTGTTATTATTTTTGGTGTTATTATTGAAAGGTGTTATTATTTTTGGTGTTATTATTGATGGTGTTACTATTTTTGGTGTTATTATTGATGGTGTTATTATTTTTGGTGTTATTATTGAGGGCATTTCTATTTTTGGTGTTATTATTAATGATGTTATTATTTTTGGTGTTATTATTGATGGTGTTATTATTTTTGGTGTTATTATTGATGGTGTTATTATTGTTGATGTTATTATTGAAGGTATTATTATTTTTGATGTTATTATTGATGGTGTTATTATTGTTGATGTTATTATTGATGGTATTATTATTGTTGATGTTATAATTGATGGTGTTATTATTTTTGGTGTTATTATTGATGGTGTTATTATTTTTGGTGTTATTATTGATGGCGTTACTATTTTTGTGTGTTATTATTGATGACGTAACTATTTTTAGTGTTATTATTGATGGTGTTATTATTAATGGAGTTATTATTGAAAGGTGTTATTATTTTTGGTGTTATTATTGATGGTGTTACTATTTTTGGTGTTATTATTGATGGTGTTATTATTTTTGGTGTTATTATTGAGGGCATTTCTATTTTTGGTGTTATTATTAATGGTGTTATTATTTTTGGTGTTATTATTGATGGTGTTATTATTTTTGTGTTATTATTGATGGTGCTATTATTTTTGGTGTTATTCATGTCAGTGTTACTCAGTTTTTAGTATTCTTCTTGGTATTATTAATGTTGGTGTTAATAATGTTGTAGTGTCCTTGTTGGTGTTATTCATGTTGGTGTTACTCATGTTGTAGTGTTTTTGTTGGTGTTATTCATGTTGGTGTTACTCAAGTTGTAGTGATTTTGTTGGTGTTATTAATGTTGGTATTATTCATGTTGGTGTTATTCATGTTGGTGTTATTCATGTTGGTGTTATTCATGTTGGTGATATTCATATTGGTGTTCCTGATGTTGGTGTTATTCATATTGGTGTTAATCATGTTGGTATTATTCATGTTGGTGTTATTCATGTTGGTGTTAATCATGTTGGTATTATTCATGTTGGTGTTAATCATGTTGGTGTTATTCATGTTGGTGTTATTAATATTGGTGTTATTAATGTTGGTGAAATTAATGTTGGTATTATTCATGTTGGTTTTATTCATGTTGGTGATATTCATATTGGTATTACTCATGTTGGTGTTATTCATATTGGTGTTAATCATCTTGGTGTTGTTGATTTTGGTGTTATTCATGTTAGTGTTACTCATGTTGGTGTTTTTCATGTTGGTGTTACTCATGTTGGTGTTACTGATGTTGGCGTTATTCATGTAGGTGTTATTCATGCTGGTGTTATTCATGTTTGTGTTACTCATGTTGGTGTTTTTCATGTTGGTATTATTCATGTTGGTGTTACTCATGTTGGCGTTATTCATGTAGGTGTTATTCATGCTGGTGTTATTCATGTTTGTGTTACTCATGTTGGTGTTTTTCATGTTGATGTTATTCATGTTGGTGTTACTGATGTTGGCGTTATTCATGTTGGTGTTATTCATATTGGTGTTATTAATGTTGGTGTTATTCATGCTGGTGTTATTCATGTTAGTGTTACTCATGTTGGTGTTTTTCATGTTGCTGTTATTCATGTTGGTGTTATTCATGTCGGTGTTATTGATGTTGTTTTTATTCATGTTGGTGTTATTCATGTTGGTGTTATTCATAATGGTGTTATTCACGTTGGTGTTTTTCATGTTGGTGTTATATCATGTTGGCGTTATTCTTGTTGGTGTTATTCATGTTGGTGTTATTAATGTTGGTGTTATTAATGTTGGTGTTTTTGATGTTGCTGTTATTGATGTTGGTGTTATTCATGTTGATGTTTTTATTGTTGGTACTTTTCATGTTGGTGCTATTCATGTTGTTGTTATTATTATTGGTATTATTCATGTTGATGTTTTTATTGTTGGTACTATTCATGTTGGTGTTATTCACGTTCGTGTTATTTCCTCATTTGTAAACACTCATCTTCCTCTTCGTCACATCAAAGCTTTTCCATATATCCAAACTTCTACCATTCCTTCCACCATTTCATCCTTCCTTCCACCATTCCTATGTTCCTTCGTTCCTCCCTCCCTCCCTCCCTCCCTCCCTCCCTCCCTCCCTTCCTTCCTTCCTTTCCTTCCTTCCTTCCTTCCTTCCTTCCTTCCTTCCTTCCTTCCTTCCTTCCTTCCTTTCCTTCCTTCCTTCCTTCCTTCCTTCCTTCCTTCCTTCCTTCCTTCCTTCCTTCCTTCTTCTTGCGTTTTGTTGCAAGTCTGTCATAATTAATCATCTTAACTTGAGAGTGTTCTGACGTGTTTTATTTCAACCAATCAGATTTCAGTGCTTGCATCCCAGGATCCAGATGGCAATGTTGAGAACTATGAGAACTCATGTAGCTACGAAAGATAAACTGAATTTATTTGCTAGCCGGATTGATGTTGATTTGAAAGCAATAAAAAATATAAAGTAATTTCTGCAGTTATCGTTATTAATTTGTGTTTAAATTTTACGTCTATGTTTCTAGAAAAAATGTGAGGAAAGAGATGTGGAGAGAGAGAAAGAGAGAGAGAGAGAGAGAGAGAGATAAATAGAGAGAGATGGAGATGGATCGGGAATTAGAGAATGAAAAACATAAGGGAGACCAAGGATTTCTTGGAGAAGACAGCAGCAAAGATGAAGATGATGGAGAAGACATAGAAAGATCTTAAAAGAATGGCAAGAAAACAATATGATTTGGAAAGTGTTTGTTGAAGACCTATGCTCCATGGGGAACTGAAAGGTAGAAGAAGAAAAAGATGCAGAAGGAGATAATGATGCAGAGAAAAAGAGAGAGATATAACGATAGAGATAGAAGGAGTGAGAAAAAGTAAGATAAATAGAGAAATATATATATATAGCGAAATACAGATAGACAAGAAGACAGACAGTCAGACAGACAAATAGATAGATAGATGGACATACAGAAAGACAAACAGACACACGGAAAGACGTACAGATATATAGATAGATAAATAAACAGACAGCCGGACAGACAGACAAACAGACACACGGAAAGACGTACAGATATATAGATAAATAAACAGACAGCCGGACAGACAAACAGACATATAGATAGATAGATAGACAGACAGACAGACAGACAGACAGACAGACAGACAGATACACAGATAGATAGATAGATAGATAGATAGATAGATAGATAGATAGCTAGATAGACAGATAGACAGATATATAGATAGATAGATAGATAGATAGATAGATAGATAGATAGATAGATAGATAGATAGATAGATAGATAGATAGATAGATAGATAGATAGATAGATAGATAGATAGATAGATAGATAGATAGATAGATAGATAGATAGATAGATAGATAGATAGATAGATAGATATGATGGATGGATGGATGGATGGATGGATGGATGGATGGATGGATGGATGGATGGATGATAGATAGATAGATAGATAGATAGATAGATAGATAGATAGATAGATAGATAGATAGATAGATAGATAGATAGATAGATAGATAGATAGATAGATAGATAGATAGATAGATAGATAGATAGATAGATAGATAGATAGATAGATAGATAGATAGATAGATAGATAGATAGATAGATAGATAGATAGATAGATAGATAGATAGATAGATAGATAGATAGATAGATAGATAGATAGATAGATAGATAGATAGATAGATAGATAGATAGATAGATAGATAGATAGATAGATAGATAGATAGATAGATAGATAGATAGATAGATAGATAGATAGATAGATAGATAGATAGATAGATAGATAGATAGATAGATAGATAGATAGATAGATAGATAGATAGATAGATAGATAGAGAGGACATTAAGCGTTTCTGCTGGTCTCTGCTGCTGTTATGTATCCTAGTGTTTCTAATATTCCATCGATCCATCTTTTTCGTGGTCCAATCTTGGGTCTGGTGTTCTCGCAAAGTTTATTGAATGTTCGTTGTGTTTTGATCACTCTGCCTTGTCACGTGGCCAAACCATTTTATCTGTTGTTTCTTTATACATTCTATGGTGGGGATTATTCCTAATTTTTTACTCAGTTCTTCATTTGTGATTTTGTCACTCAGGCTGTTTCCTGTCATTCGTCTAACACATTTAATCTCAGTAGAAGTTATTTTTTTCTTATTGTTCTTTCATCTAGGGTCCAGGTCTGGCATTGGTAGCACAACGTTGGGATGCAGATTGTACTGTGGAGTGCCCGTTTTGCCTCTAGAGTTATTTCTTTCTTGGACAATAGTGGTGATAGCGTGTAATAGAATTTAGGGAGTTTCATAATCATTAAGGGACATCACAATCACTAGGGGCTTCAAGTCACTAAGTGGGTTTCACATTCACTAGTGGGTTTCTCAGTCAATAGGTGGCTTCAAAGTCACTTTGAGGGTTACACATTCACTATGGGCTTCACAGTCACTTGGGGGCTTAACACCACGACTTATCAGGACCTTCTTCACCCCAACAAGACCACCGTCTGCTCTAGCAAGTCAAGACAGGGCAAAACTTCCTTCACCCCAACAAGACCACCGTCTGCTCTAGCAAGTCAAGACAGGGCAAGACTTTCTACACTCCAACATAACCACCGTCTGCTCTAGCAAGTCAAGACAGGGCAAGACTTTCTACACTCCAACAAGACCGCCGTCTGCACTAGCATGTCAAGACAGGGCAAGCCTTTCTACACTCCAACAAGTCAACGGTCTGCTCTAGCAAGTCAAGACAGAGCAAGACTTTCTACACTCCAACAAGACCACCGTCTGCACTAGCAAGTCAAGACAGGGCAAGACTTTCTACACTCCAACAAGTCAACGGTCTGCTCTAGCAAGTCAAGACAGGGCAAGACGTTCTACACCCCAACAAGACCACCGTCTGCTCTAGCATGGCAAGATAGGGCAAAACTTCCTTCACCCCAACAAGACCACCGTCTGCTCTAGTATGTCAAGACAGGGCAAGACTTTCTACACTCCAACAAGTCAACGGTCTGCTCTAGCAAGTCAAGACAGGGCAAGACGTTCTACACTCCAACAAGACCACCGTCTGCACTAGCATGTCAAGATAGGGCAAAACTTCCTTCACCCAAACAAGACCACCGTCTGCTCTAGCTAGTCAAGACAGGGCAAGACTTTCTACACTCCGACAAGACCACCGTCTGCTCTAGCAAGTCAAGACTGGCCAGAACTTCCTAAACCATAACAAGACCACAGCTTTTGAGCAGAATTCTTTCTTTCTTCCTATTCTCTTCTTTTTAGCGGATCTCTTTATTATGACACAATAGAACCATAATAGAACACTTATTTCCGTGAACTCAACAAGATCACAGTCAGAAAGAACATAACATAAAGAACTCTAAGGATTAGCTTTCAATCAATCGGTGGCATTGTAAATAATAAAAAAACAAGTGAACGTAACACCGCCCATGACACTCAGGAAGATACAGAAACTCGAGCAAGCCAAGGTGCTGAAGACGGAGGTAACCAGACAGGAGGCGCACCGCATTAATCAGGATGTCACACATTCACTCATGAAGGAAGTATGTCCTCAACTGTGAATCGATATGACACTTCTCCGTGTAGGACACCCAGGCAGGTGCATTGCCGGACCTTCAGCCTCGTAAGACCAAAACCATTATTATTGGATGCCCTTCTCAACCGCCGCTTGGAGCCAGGAGGCATCCGAGAAATAAAGGCCAATCAAAACGAGGATAACAATATCAACAGCAAAGTTTTTTGTACAGTAAAAATATGACCCGCACACGAGCTCTTAACCCCTCCACGAACTGCCCTCCATCAAGCAATCTTGCTAGACTTCAGATCTTAAAAAGGCACTTACCTATTTACCACTCACACTCTACCGCTCACCTTCTATTTCACACTAAGGCTCTGCCACTCACCGTCTATTTGCCACTCAGACTCTAGCACTCACCTTCTATTGGCCACTCAGGCTCTACCACTCACCTTCTATTTGCCACTCAGGATCCACAACTCACATTCTATTTACCACTCAGACTCTACCACTCATCATATATTTGCCACTCAAAGTCTACCACTCACCAGCTATGTACAACTCAGACTACCACTCACCTTCTATTTGCCACTCAGACTCTACCACTCACCTTCTATTTGCCACTCAGACTCTACCACTCACCTTCTATTTGCCACTCACTCTACCACCCACCTTCTATTTACCACTCTTACTCTACCACTCACCTTCTATTTGCCACTCAGACTCTACCACTCACCTTATATTTGCCACTCAGGCTCTACTACTCACCTTCTATTTGCCACTCAGACTCTACCACTCACCTTATATTTGCCACTCAGGCTCTACCACTCACCTTCTATTTACCACTCAGACTCTACCGCTCACCTTCTATTTACCACTTAGACTCTACCACTCACCTTCTATTTGCCACTCACTCTACCACCCACCTTCTATTTACCACTCTTACTCTACCACTCACCTTCTATTTGCCACTCAGACTCTACCACTCACCTTATATTTGCCACTCAGGCTCTACTACTCACCTTTTATTTACCACTCAGACTCTACCACTCACCTTCTATTTACCACTCAGACTCTACCGCTCACCTTCTATTTACCACTCAGACTCTACCGCTCACCTTCTATTTACCACTTAGACTCTACCACTCACCTTCTATTTACCACTCACTCTACCAGTCACCTTCTATTTCACACTCAGACTCTACCACTCACCTTCTATTTACCACTTAGACTCTACAACTCACCTTCTATTTACCACTCAGACTCTACCGCTCACCTTCTATTTACCACTTAGACTCTACAACTCACCTTCTATTTCACACTCAGACTCTACCACTCACCTTCTATTTACCACTTAGACTCTACAACTCCCCTTCTATTTACCACTCAGACTCTACCGCTCACCTTCTATTTACCACTCAGACTCTACCACTCACCTTCTATTTACCACTCAGACTCTACCACTCACCTTCTATTTCACACGCAGACTCTACCACTCACCTTCTATTTACCACTTATACTCTACCACTCACCTTCTATTTACCACTCAGACTCTACCACTCACCTTCTATTTCAAACTCAGACTCTACCACTCACCTTCTATTTACCACTTAGACTCCAGCACTCACCTTCTTTATTCCACTCAGACTCTTGCCACTCACCTTCTATTTGACACTCAGACTATACCACTCACCTTCTATTTCACACTCAGACTCTACCACTCACCTTCTATTTACCACTCAGACTCTACCACTCACCTTCTATTTCACACTCAGACTATACCACTCACCTTCTATTTGCCACTCAGACTATACCACTCACCTTCTACATGCCACTCAGACTATACCACTCACCTTCTACATGCCACTCAGACTATACCACTCACCTTCTACATGCCACTCAGACTATACCACTCTCCTTCTATATGCCACTCAGATTCTACCACTCACCTTCTATTTGCCACTCAGATTCTACCACTCACCTTCTATTTACCACTCAGGCTCTACCACTCACCTTCTATTTACCACTCAGGCTCTACCACTCACCTTCTATTTACCACTCAGGCTCTACCACTCACCTTCTATTTACCACTCAGATTCTACCACTCACCTTCTATTTACCACTCAGACTCTACCACTCACCTTCTATTTACCACTCAGACTCTACCACTCACCTTCTATTTACCACTCAGACTCTACCACTCACCTTCTATTCTCTGAGACCACCTCCCCCTCCCAAAATTAAATGTCTGGCTTTCAAGTACTACAGGAGCATTTAGGATATTTTGGTTAAGAGCCACTTTTAAGGATAACCTATGTGTTCAAATTAATAAGCGCACCATATAAGTAGACAATATGAAACATTTATCAAAGTTGACACTATTTGATGAGCAGACGTATTTGTTGGAGAGAGTTATTCCCAATTAGCGATATTTAGTTTGACCTACGGGTCATGTTTGACGCTAATTGAGGTGGCGCGTGCAAAATGTTTCCTTTCTGTGAGGGCAACAGTGTGAAGTTTGTGTTATGGAGGCGAGGTATATCTGACGATTAAATGAGAGTTTAGCAGCCAAATCGAGACAATGAAGACAATCACAGATACAGGTCAGTGGAGTTTACATGCGACATTTGGTAGCTACAAGGGAGATAACTAATGTGTTATTTCTCACAACGATTAATGGACTTGTCTGGAGATAACAATGAAATTAAGATAATATGGACTTGTCTCAAGATAACAATGAGAGTTCGAGAAAATGGACTTGTATCCAGATAACAACGACAGTTAGAGAAAATGGACTTTTATCTAGAAAACAATGAGAGTTAGAGAAATTGGACTTGTCTCTAGATAACAATGAGAGTTAGAGAAAATGGAATTGTCTCGAGATAACAATGAGGTTAGAGAAATTGGACTTGTCTCTAGATAACAATGAGAGTTAGAGAAAATGGAATTGTCTCGAGATAACAATGAGGTTGGAGAAATTGGACTTGTCTCTAGATAACAATGAGAGTTAGAGAAATTGGACTTGTCTCTAGATAACAATGAGAGTTAGAGAAAATGGAATTGTCTCGAGATAACAATGAGGTTAGAGAAATTGGACTTGTCTCGAGATAACAATGAGAGTTAGAGAAAATGGAATTGTCTCGAGATAACAATGAGGTTAGAGAAATTGGACTTGTCTCTAGATAACAATGAGAGTTAAAGAAAATTTGTTTGTCTCTAGATAACAATGAGGGTTGGAGAAGATGGACTTGTATCGAGATAACAATGGGGGTTAGAGAAGATGGAGTTGTCTTGAGTTAACAATGAGAGTTATAGAAGATGGACTTGTCACGAGATAATCATGAGAGTTAGAGAAGATGGAGTTGTCTCGAGTTAACAATGAGAGTTAGAGAAGATGGACTTGTCTTGAGATAACAATGGGTGTTAGAGAAAATGGACGTGTCACGAGATAAGAATGAGAGTTAGAGAAAAGGACTTGTCACGAGATAACAATGAGAGTTAGAGAAGATGGACTTGTCACGAGATAATCATGAGAGTTAGAGAAGATGGAGTAGTCTCGAGTTAACAATGAGAGTTAGAGAAGATGGACTTGTCTTGAGATAACAATGGGAGTTAGAGAAAGGAGTAAATAGTATAAAACGTGTAACAGTTGGTATCTTCAGGGGCGATAATTGAACTATCACTTCTTGTAGCGGTTGTCTAGTCTGAGATTAAAATAATCAACAGACTATCTTCAACACAAATCGAACAACTCCGCCATGTTTATATTGACTCCGCAGCATCTACCCCATCGTGAGGTTCTGATGATCCCGATTATTTATATCTTTTGGCATGCGGGCATCATTCATACGGTTTAAGTGGCCAAGTCAGCGTAACCTACGTTGTTTGAGCAGCGTGTAGATGTTCGGGAGGCCTGTACAAGTTAGGGTCTCCACGTTTTTCACTTTGTAGGAGTTATCGTTCTGGAAGTTAGTAACTGATACTTGTAATCTTCTGTTTATTCTCTGCCTCTAACTGTCTGTTGTCTCAAGACAAGCCCATTTCGAGTGAGTGGTTAAAGTCTCATGGGAGGTCAAGTCTGACAACATTCTCTTTCATCTTTATGCCATGACACGTTGGTATGAGAGGTCAAGATCATTCTCACAGGCTTGTCATTCTGTTTGATGTGATGTGCAGAAGAGTAATGGACCGAACTGACATTCTTAAAGCTCTCAATAACGATGTACAAAAGACTGACTTAAAATAATAACTCAGAATCAGGCAACCAAGAACAGACTTCAAGAACATCAAGTCAAGGTGGGAGATGCCAAACGGGAGCTCGAGCCAGGAACTCAAAGAAAACTTGTCAACCAACACAACACCAATGACGTTGTCGCTACACGTTGATGGATATTCTTCAGATGATAACTGAGCACTTAATGACTTGTTCGATATGCAACAAGGATGACCTGTAGACTCAGCTAAATAAAGCTATTTACAGCTGATAGAAATAACAAACCAATTATCGCCCCTGAAGCTACCAATTGTTGCTTGTACTCCGCTATCCTGTATCTGTAATTGTCTTCATTGTCTTGATTTGGCTGCAAAAATCATAGTTGATTGACTTTGTCCCCAATAGGCATTAAGAAAACATATAACATTTACCAACTCAATTAGCGTCAAACATGACCAGTAGGTCAAACTAAATATCGGTAAATCTCTCTAACAATCAATTGTGCCCAACAAATTGTGTTAATGTTTGTTATTGCTGTTTTCATGCTACGAGTTGAAGCGGTCAATGTGCCCTTGTACTCACTGATGTGGCCAGTCGGATCTATGGACATTCCCAGCTCTTTCTCGGGGAGTTTGAGTTCGTCTTCTAGTCAAGCCCAGAGGTTCTGTAAAATTGGCTCCTCTAGATCATTAACTGCCACCACAACAGGGAACACAACGATCTTAGCTTCAGTCCATTTTGACACAGACTGTTACCGGGGGAGACCACGAGAAGGTAGAACTGCTGAGTCTTGATCAGCTGACGGTGTGCCGACACTGCTATTGAGACCACAGGCCGGAGCCGCTTATGCTCCCCTGTAAACTTTGCTAAATGTTTCAGATTGTCTCCTCATCTGGTGCGCTTGTTAACATGAACACCAGGGGGTGTCTGCGCTGTCTAGCGAGGGGATAATTGTTTACATCATGTCACTGTTATTTATTTCACATTAACGGTTATCACTAATGATTATATCAAGATTATCTGTTATTATTATAAATAACCGCGCCTGCTGGCTAGGTGATCATGTCTCTACACAACTTTCGGCTTTTACTTTTTGCAGTTAGCAATGACGATGTTTGTCTTCCTAACATAATATTCTCTTGAATATTCAGGGACATATTCTCGTGCATTGTCACACTCGACAGGAAATGATGGGAACAGGTCTCAGTCGTGGTCAATGCGGAGGTCAACCGGTCTCATCTTGAATAACTCCGATGTTGAAGATGCAGTCATCTATACAGACGGATCTGTAATGCAAAATCAAAGGAGTGCATAGACATTTACAACACGCTCGACAAGCAGAAAAGTCAAAGAAAACAGTGGTGTATTCGATATTCAGTAATTGGGTTATTAGCAGGTCATCATCATTGCACTCCAAGCATGTCCATAGGTGCTCAGATCCCATCCTCAGCAAGTCTCGAAGTGTCCATCAACTGATGACTCCAGTTCTGTGTTGGTTGATAAGTCTTCTTACGCGTCCACTAAGTTTCTCGTTTCTGGCTGTGCCCATCTTAACTCCCATCACTTTCATCCGAAGGAGTGACGTGGACTCATGGTTGTCGAAGTCCTGTGTACTTCCCACTTCACGGAGGGCATTGATGATGTCTGCCCGATCCATTGGTCGACCGTCCTCTACAATAGCGCAGCTAGCCAACCTGTCCGCTCTTTCATTTCCCCCATAATCCCGCATGTCCTGGGACGTAGACAAAGGACCATACGTATTTTTTAAATTTCTGCAATGACTCTACCCATCATGAGTTATGATTACAAGTAGTATGACCATGGATGTGATGGCAGTGATCAGAGAATTCATCTAGTTTGAGTCACATGACTACACCCACACCTGTATACTGAGTGGTTCGATGAGCATGATAAGAAAAGTGAAGGCGGGCTCTGTACGCAGGCAGTTGGTCGAGTCATTACAGAAGTCAACGACAGACAGAGTCACCTTTGTCTCCGTCCCTGGACATTTGGGAGTACAGGGAAATGGAAGAGCGGATAGGCTGGCTACCTGCACTGTCAGTGAAGACAGTCAACCAATGGATCGGGCGGACATCACCAATGCCCGCCGAGATGTTGTAAGGGCACATGATTTCGCCAAACATTGAGTCCACATCACTTCTTCGGATGTCAGAGATGGGTGTTAAGATGGGGACAGCCAGAAACGAGAAACTTGGTTGGCGTGTAAGAAGACTTATCGACCAACACAGAACTGGAATCGTCAGTCGCTGGACACTGCGGGATTTGCAGAGGAGGGAATATGAGCACCTATGGATAAGTTCGGAGTGCAATGGTGATGACCCGCAAATAATTCAATAACCTTACAATCCACATCCACCACTCCACCATTTCAACATCATTCTCTTTGGTCTGTTTCGTGTCGTCACCATTTTCTTCATGACTGTTCCTAAATTTCTTTTTCGGTTACACTTTTACCTTCCCTTTTGTTTCCTTCCCTTTGTTTTTATGTAATTTGCACACGTTTGTTCTCGCCGTCTCTGTTATCCCGGAATACCATGTCCCTGCGTTGTCTGTTGGATTCTTTTAACCATAATTGGATGTCTCCGTAGCTACATCCACACCTGTTGGTCTGCGTGTCACTTCCGTTACTTCTTTCTGTTCTAAACTTTCACGTGTTTCGTTTACTGCTGCACACGTCTGCCATTTCCCTCGAGTCTTCATGTGGGTTCCACTGTCCGGACTGCTTCGTTTACTGCTGCACACGTCTGCCATTCCCGGCGAGCCTTCATGTGGGTTCCACTGTCAGGACTGCTTCGTTTGATTAGCTTTGTAGCATAATTGCCAGTTTGGCCTTTCCGACTTTGTATATTCTTCTAGGTCTGTCATGAATAGAAGGACCAGCTTGGCTTTCTTACAGTACAGCGCAACATCTGTCTGACCTGGTGGTACTCCCCGCCATTTCCGCGTGTACTTGCTAATCTTGCTCTCCATCGCTTCCACCGTTTTTGAGCTGATCTCGTATATCAGAAGAGACCATAATAGTTTGGGGACCAACATGGAATGTGTGGCACCTGGTTTTGAACTTTCCTACAAGTCTACTCCGGTCAATGATATGTAGCCCTGGCTCTGTCATCTCTCTTATTCTCTGGTCAGCTTTCGTGTTTTTAATTGAGGTGTCATACACCCTGTTCAGACTCTTTATTGGCTCCTCGCGGACGGCTGGGATCCTCTGGTTCACTACACTGAATGTGACTTCCTTGGTCTTCCTTTGTCTGATTGAGATGCTTCGTGACTTCCTCGGTTTGAGGCTCATCTGCCACCACACGATCAGCTCGTCTAGGCGTTCAAGCATCCCCCTGGCGTGGCTCTCATCTGACGCTAGAACTGTCGTCTCATCCAAGAATGCTTTAAGTGATGACATGCGGTCTGGTCCTTGTGCAGCTCCATTTGCTGCTTTCAGTATTACTTACATCGCCATCATGAAGATTATGGGGGAAATTATACATCCCATCACAATGCCGACTTGCAATTCTATCCAGTCGGTCGCAAAATCCCTGGTGAGAAACACACTGTGAAGCCGGTCAAATAGAGTTTGAGCAAGGCAGTCACACTCTGGGGTGATATATATATATATATAAGAACTTAGGTACAGTAGAAGTATTTCTGTAATAGTTATTTGTTTATTGCCAACTGTATTCATTCTTTTGAGTTTGGTTTTATCATATTCATTTGCAGTCGCTACTGTTGTGATCTCTTATCAAGTGTTTGAATCTTGTATTTTTTGTTGATTATTTGAGAAAAGACCTGTATCACCAGCTTGAAGCTTTATATATTTCCTCCAAAGTCAGAACATTGTCACTCCTAGAACCATTTGGTTCAAGACATAGAAGTCCACGAATATCTCGTCCTGCTCATTTATCTCTACAATTCTTTGTTTTCGAAGAATGTTTTCATAGCCCCACTTGTCTATTCTTACCTTTCTATTTAGGACTCCTATCAAGACTATACAATCATTACTTCTTCTATCCATCTGACATCGCAATTATTTGTAGAAATCTTCTTTTCATGAACGTTGTCATTAGTTGGGACGTATGTTTGCATGACATGTTTTTATTTTATTTTGTTCTAGCAGATTTGAAGGTTACGCTTGTTAATCTGGGCCCTATTGCTTCCCTCCTGTCTGTGGTTTCTGCACAGTTTAGATAATAGCCACGCCTTCCACCTGTTGCTCTCCCTTTAACCTTTCACTACGGCCTACCATTGCTGCGTTGTTATTATCACGTGATAATTAGTGTATTAATCTGTCACCAATTGGTGAATCTGATTGGTCAAACGTAGCCTATAAATGTTCACGACATTTCCATATCTCACAACGAGGTACACAGACTGTCCCACCAGTTGGAAGGCACTGATCTCAAACCTAAACCAAGATCTCTGTTATTCTCGACATAACCAATCAAGCTAAACCGCCACATTTTACTTTGACCATGATCGGGATGAAGCTTCTGGCCATTTTGGCCTGCACGGCTTTTCTGGCCAATGCTACACTCGATGACCAGGTAAGTAGAATATTGAAATAATAAATCAGCCAATCAAATTAGTCACATGCCAGAAAGAGAAATTGTTGGCCTTTCATTCATGAATCATCCGCGATTGTTCTCTCCTTGGATGTTTTCATACTTTGATGTCTAGCTCAAGCAGTTTATTTCTATGTGGTTCTTATCTTCACTGAAACACCAAAAATCGTGTCGTTGATGATCGTCACAGTCTTTAACCAGATGGTTTCCACATGAATGCCTGACGGGGAAGACTTTCCTCATTCATTCTCAGCACATAACTGATGTATTTCTAACGCCTTCTTCTTATAACGCTCAACACGTCTTCTTGTTTTGATTAGTCCCGTATGGACGTGTCTATTTCTAAAAGACTGAAGAGAGTTTTACAGAGATTTCCATGAGTGATTTGTTCTTATTTTCCTACTTCCTTTTTCCATTAACTTTTGAGTGTCGTCTCCACATCGAAGGTTGGCTACAGTGAAGCACCATTTAACTGTCTCTTGCCTTGATAGTGCCTGCATATTGTCATAGGTTCATCTGTCCATCGATGTCATTTAGATTTTTTGATGTCATCACTGCACTTTAGTCCTGACACCATCTGCCTCGTCTACCTTGTACCTTCCTTTACAAGATGACTTAGAGTTCGGTATTATGTCTCTTCCCATGCCCAACAAATTTCAGTTCTCTTGTCCGAATTGTGTTAAGTACTTTTAAATTTCACCTGCTTCAGAACTTCCATGTTAGTCTCAAATTCCGACGGTTTCTGTTTTGATGTGGTTATATTTTTCATGTTGTTAAAAATACTTTATGCCATTACAATTCATTTGTTTATTTCTGTCTGAAATTCTTCTTCTCTACCTTTCAGCTCCCTGTGGAGCATAGGTCTTCAACAAACACTTTCCAAGTCGTTCTGTTTTTTTGCAATTCTTTTAAGATCATTCCATGTCTTCCCCATCATCTTCATCTCTGCTTCGATCTGTCTTCTCCAAGAATTCCTTGGTCTTCCTCTTTGCCTTTTCCCCTGGGGATTCCAAAAAAGGGTCTGTTGTGTAATACTCTCAGTTGGCTTCCGTAGTGTGTGTCCTATCCATCGCCATCGTCTTCGCTGTATCTCTTTATCCACTGGTATTTGACTGGTACATTTCCATAATTCCATGTTAGTGACATTGTCCTGCCATTTCCATGCTTTTATTCTGCGTAAGCATCCATTAATGAAAGTCTGTACCTTCGTGATTGTCAATTTTGTTATTCTCCATGTTTCACAGCCATATAATAGGACTGACTAAACATTTGAGTTGAAAATTTTTATTTTTGTATTTAAACTAATTTCTTTGGATTTCCATATGTTTCCCAGTGCAATGAAAGCTCCTTTTGCTTTTGATATCTTTATTTTGGTATCATTTTCTGTTCCTCCCTCTTTATCTATATTACTGCCCAGATATATGTAAGATTGTACGTCTAGTAGAGGTATTTCTCCTAGTTTTATTTGGTTATTGCCAACTGCATTAATTTTCATAATGTTGGTCTTATCTCTATTAATCTTTAGTCCTAGCTGTTGTGATCTCTCATCTAATATACTCATTTTATCCTGCATCTGTTGATGGCTGTGTGATAGGAGAGCTATGTCATCAGCAAAGTCTAAATCATCAAGTTGTTTGGTCAGTGACCACTGGATCCCATTTCTGTTGTTTTGAGTTATTTTCATAATCCAATCTATAACCAGTAGAAAAAGAAATGGAGACAGAAGGCATCCCTGCCTTACTCCTGTTCTTATTTCAAATGCTTCTGTAAGCTGTCCTTCATGCACCACACTACATTTTGTTCCTTCATACATTGTTTTTATCAGGTTAATATACTTTATGGGGATTCCGTAATGACTCAGCAACTTCCAAAGCATTCTTCTGTCTAAATTATCAAATGCCTTTTCGTAATCTATGAATCCAATATAAAGTGGAGCTTTTAGTTCTAAACTTTGTTCAGCTATTATACGTAGAGTAGCTATTTGATCAGCACATGATCTGTTCTTCCTAAAACCTGCTTGTTCATCTCTCAAGTGTTTCTCTATAGCCTCTTTTAGTCTCTCCAGAATGATTCTGCCTAATATTTTTCCTGGCACTGATAGTAGCATAATTCCCCTATAATTTGTGCATTCCTGTAAACTTCCTTTCTTTGGTAGTTTGATCATATAACCTTCTCTCCAGTCTTTAGGTATTTCTTCCCTCTCCCAAATTGTATCCAATAGATCATGTAACATCTTGGTAGAGGTGTTAATATCTGCTTTAATGGCTTCCGAAGGAATTTCATCTGGTCCTGTGGCTTTACCATTTTTTAATAGTTTGATGGCTTTCATTATTTCTTCTTTGCTTGGTTTTCCACAGTTAACGTGTAACTCTTCTTCTGCTGGTAGTATATCTGGAGGATTATTTGAGCTGGGTCTATTCAAAAGTTCTTCAAAGTGCTCTTTCCATCTTTCCATTTGAACCCTTATATTACTAAGCAGATTTCCTTTCTTATCTTTGATAAAGGCGTTGATCTGTTTTTATTTTCCACTTAATTTCTTTGTGCTGTTGTACAGTTCTTTCATATTCCCTTTATTTGCTGCTTCATCTGCCTCTTTAGCTAGTTTATCTATATATTTCCTCTTATCCCTTTTAATGAATCTTCTCACTTCTTTGTTCACCTCTGTGTAAGCTTCCTGTGTCTTGGCTTTATTACTTCTCGTTTTGCTTTTTTTCCTGTCTGCTTTCTTGTTCTTTCTTTCTTTAATTTTATCCAGGGTCTCTGCTGTCATCCATGCCTTATTCTGGCGTTCTCTTTTCCCCAGTGTTTCTTCGCATGTCTCTTTCCATATATCTTTTACCTGTTTCCAATGATCTTCTATATTTATTGTATTTTCTAGTTGTTGGAGGACTTGGTATTTGTTTGATATTGTGACTGCGAATTTATCTTTAATTCCTTGTTCTTTAAGAAACCCTACATTGAAATACTTTCTACCGTTATTCGTTGTAGTATACCTTTTTAGTTTAATTTTAAGTTTGGCTAACAGTAGATGATGATCAGAAGCTACATCTGCCCCTCTATATACTTTTACATCCTGTAATGATGACTTAAACTTATTATTAATACATATGTGATCAATTTGATTTTCCGTTCTATGATCTGGTGACTCCCATGTAGCTTTGTGTATTCTTTTATGTTGGAATATTGTTCCTCTTAGGCTCATTTGATTAAGGGCGCAGAAATTCACAAATATCTCTCCATTCTCGTTTATATCTCCAAGTCCATGTTTTCCCATAATCACTTCGAAGCCTCTGTTGTCTGATCCTACCTTAGCATTTAGGTCTCCCATCAAGATTATGATATCCTTGGCTCGTCTTGCATCCATCTGACATTGTAGCTGTTTATAGAAATCATCTTTAACTGAATCAGGGAACAGGCAAATAATTGCAATGCTGCGGTAAAGCTGGTAGCAAGGAGCCAGTGATGGGGAGTGTTAGACACTCCAAGGTATGGTGACAGCTTTACAAATAGGGAACACAATACAATACTGACGTTTCGGCTAGTAGCCTTCTTCAGAAAACACGGACTACAACCACAAACAATGAAGCACAATTATCTATATCTACATGTTAGATGATCAGGAGAATGGAGAGGTGGACAGAAAAGAAGAGAAGATAGTAGGATTATGAAATAAGAAAGGAGGCTACATGAGGGGAGGTAGGATGAGAATCAAGATGTGTAGAAAAGAGAGATAGGGAAATAGAGGAAGAGATAGAAAATCAGAAGTAAAACGAAGATAATATATAAAACGTATAAGAAAAGTCAACTTAGCTGGCGAAACTTGACTGTCCGTCGTAGAGCAATCGAGGAAATGAACAGTGGACACGATGCCTACAACAGATACGGGAGGAGGGGGAGGAGAGGGGAGGGGGGGAGAACAAAGCCAGACAAGTAATGAAAACAATGGTGGAAATAGATATAAAGGAGTCTAAACAGTGGTCAGGGAAAGAAAAGTGTCAGTAGCCAGACACAAGGCAGATGCCGGAGAAGATAATAGGCCCCATAAAAGTTAATGGGGCCTAACACAGAGGGGAACAATCCCAACAAAGGAATCGTAGAAGCAAGAGACAAAGGTGAGAACGGGGGAAAAGAGCAACACAGGTAGTCACAGGTGGGCTAAAAAGGGACAGGGTGGAGAGAAAGGAAATAAACATCAAGGAAATGCAAGAACAGGAGAGGAAGGAGATAACAACCGGGGAAAAGAATTATGAGAGGAAGGAGGAGGTAGGAAATAATAGCTGGAGAAAGAAATGGAGAGGAAGGAGGAGGGAGGAAATAAAAGCTGGAGAAAGAAATGGAGAGGAAGGAGGAGTGAGGAAACAATAAACGGGGAAAGAAAGAAGGAGGGAGTAAATAGTAACCGGGAAAGAAATGGAGAGGGAGGAAATAATAACCTGGGAAAAGAGATGGAGAGGAAGGAGGAGGGAGGAAATAATAACCAAGAAAAAGACATGGAGAGGAAGGAGGAGGGAGGAAATAATAGCCGGGAAAAAGGCAAGGAGAGGAAGGAGGAGGGAGGAAATAATAACCAAGAAAAAGACATGGAGAGGAAGGAGGAGGGAGGAAATAATAGCCGGGGAAAAAGACATGGAGAGGAAGGAGGAGGTAGGAAATAATAACCAGGAAAAAGACATGGAGAGGAAGGAGGAGCGAGGAGATAATAACCAGGAAAAAGACATGGAGAGGAAGGAGGAGCGAGGAAATAATAACCAGGAAAAAGACATGGAGAGGAAGGAGGAGGGAGGAAATAATAACCAGGAAAAAGACAAGGAGAGGAAGGGGGAGGGAGGAAATAAAAGCTAGGGAAAGAAATGGAGAGGAGGGAGGAAATAATAACCAGGAAAAAGACACGGAGAGGAAGGGGGAGGGAGGAAATAATAGCTAGGGAAAGAAATGGAGAGGAAGGAGGAGGGAGGAAATAATAACCAGGAAAAAGACACGGAGAGGAAGACTAAGAAAGGTAATAGTAAAGTGACAAGAGGAGAGGTGGTATATTCAGAGTGAATAGATAGAGGGGGAGAAGTGGAGTAATAGAGGGAACGTGGGCAGGAAGTAATGACCTGAGAGGTAGAGAAGTAGGGAACCAGAAAGATTAGGTGAATAAAAAGAGGCGGAGTAGGAGGACGAGAGAAAGGAAGAGAGAAAAGGGGCAGGGGGTAGACTGTAAGAAGGGGGGGGGGGAAAGAATAGGAAGGGAGCAGACTAACATAGAGGTGGGATGCGAAGAAGAGTAAGAGGGAGGGAGAAGGGATCAGAGGAAGTGGGGTCCTCAGAGGGATAGGGATACATTCATTCCCCGGGGGTGAGGCAACCCCACCGAGTGATCAACCGGTTCTCAAGGGTGAGACGACTGTGGTGATCAGAAGAGCAAGATATAAGGCCAGTGACCAGGACATCCGCCTTCCCCCGATGGCCCCTCGAGTTAAAGTGGGCTGCCACAGGAGTGCCCGCTTCTCGGGTAATGTCATGTAAATGTTCACGGCACCTATCGCCGATCCTGCGACCAGACTGACCGATATAGGTTAACTTGCATCGCTTACAGATGATGGCATAAATGATGTTACGCGAAATGCAAGTAAATCCCTCTCTGATCTCGAAAGGACCATTAGGAAAGAGGACGGTATCAGTCTGGAGAACGTGATCACAAGTTTTGCAGGCGGATGTCCTGGTCACTGGCCTTATATCTTGCTCTTCTGATCACCACAGTCGTCTCACCCTTGAGAACGGTTGATCACTCGGTGGGGTTGCCTCACCCCCCGGGGAATGAATGTATCCCTATCCCTCTGAGGACCCCACTTCCTCTGATCCCTTCTCCCTCCCTCTTACTCTTCTTCGCATCCCACCTCTATGTTAGTCTGCTCCCTTCCTATTCTTTCCCCCCCCCTTCTTACAGTCTACCCCCTGCCCCTTTTCTCTCTTCCTTTCTCTCGTCCTCCTACTCCGCCTCTTTTTATTCACCTAATCTTTCTGGTTCCCTACTTCTCTACCTCTCAGGTCATTACTTCCTGCCCACGTTCCCTCTATTACTCCACTTCTCCCCCTCTATCTATTCACTCTGAATATACCACCTCTCCTCTTGTCACTTTACTATTACCTTTCTTAGTCTTCCTCTCCGTGTCTTTTTCCTGGTTATTATTTCCTCCCTCCTCCTTCCTCTCCATTTCTTTCCCTAGCTATTATTTCCTCCCTCCCCCTTCCTCTCCGTGTCTTTTTCCTGGTTATTATTTCCTCCCTCCTCTCCATTTCTTTCCCTAGCTTTTATTTCCTCCCTCCCCCTTCCTCTCCTTGTCTTTTTCCTGGTTATTATTTCCTCCCTCCTCCTTCCTCTCCATGTCTTTTTCCTGGTTATTATTTCCTCGCTCCTCCTTCCTCTCCATGTCTTTTTCCTGGTTATTATCTCCTCGCTCCTCCTTCCTCTCCATGTCTTTTTCCTGGTTATTATTTCCTACCTCCTCCTTCCTCTCCATGTCTTTTTCCCCGGCTATTATTTCCTCCCTCCTCCTTCCTCTCCATGTCTTTTTCTTGGTTATTATTTCCTCCCTCCTCCTTCCTCTCCTTGCCTTTTTCCCGGCTATTATTTCCTCCCTCCTCCTTCCTCTCCATGTCTTTTTCTTGGTTATTATTTCCTCCCTCCTCCTTCCTCTCCATCTCTTTTCCCAGGTTATTATTTCCTCCCTCTCCATTTCTTTCCCCGGTTACTATTTACTCCCTCCTTCTTTCTTTCCCCGTTTATTGTTTCCTCACTCCTCCTTCCTCTCCATTTCTTTCTCCAGCTTTTATTTCCTCCCTCCTCCTTCCTCTCCATTTCTTTCTCCAGCTATTATTTCCTACCTCCTCCTTCCTCTCATAATTCTTTTCCCCGGTTGTTATCTCCTTCCTCTCCTGTTCTTGCATTTCCTTGATGTTTATTTCCTTTCTCTCCACCCTGTCCCTTTTTAGCCCACCTGTGACTACCTGTGTTGCTCTTTTCCCCCGTTCTCACCTTTGTCTCTTGCTTCTACGATTCCTTTGTTGGGATTGTTCCCCTCTGTGTTAGGCCCCATTAACTTTATGGGGCCTATTATCTTCTCCGGCATCTGCCTTGTGTCTGGCTACTGACACTTTTCTTTCCCTGACCACTGTTTAGACTCCTTTATATCTATTTCCACCATTGTTTTCATTACTTGTCTGGCTTTGTTCTCCCCCCCCCCTCCCCTCTCCTCCCCCTCCTCCCGTATCTGTTGTAGGCATCGTGTCCACTGTTCATTTCCTCGATTGCTCTACGACGGACAGTCAAGTTTCGCCAGCTAAGTTGACTTTTCTTATACGTTTTATATATTATCTTCGTTTTACTTCTGATTTTCTATCTCTTCCTCTATTTCCCTATCTCTCTTTTCTACACATCTTGATTCTCATCCTACCTCCCCTCATGTAGCCTCCTTTCTTATTTCATAATCCTACTATCTTCTCTTCTTTTCTGTCCACCTCTCCATTCTCCTGATCATCTAACATGTAGATATAGATAATTGTGCTTCATTGTTTGTGGTTGTAGTCCGTGTTTTCTGAAGAAGGCTACTAGCCGAAACGTCAGTATTGTATTGTGTTCCCTATTTGTAAAGCTGTCACCATACCTTGGAGTGTCTAACACTCCCCATCACTGGCTCCTTTAACTGAATCACCCTTATCGTTGGTTGGTGCATAGCATTGTATAATGTGTAATTTTATTTTGTTTTTGCTTGTTTTAAATGTTGCTCTCACCAATCTTGGTCCCACTGCCTCCCATTCTATTAGTGTCTTCTGTGCATTCTTTGATAGCATTATAGCTACCCCTTCGCTATGTTGTGCTCCTGGTTCCTGGTGTCCTGATGATAAAATCATCTCCCCTGTATTAAGTTTTATTCTCTTCGCTCCCAGCCATCTTGTTTCACACATTCCCAGAATATCTATCTTGTAGTTAGTCATTTCTGCTGCCACTTGTGCAGCTTTTCCCTGTTCGTTAAGGGTACGAACATTCCAGGTGCCAATTCTGGAGGATTTCTTGGTAGACAAAGGGTGAGTCGGCAACCCGGACTCCTTACGGCTTTCTCCGGATTGCGTCATATGTCTCTTAGACAGAGAGCCCTTCTCTTTCCCGGTTGACGGATTAGCTTTTTTTTTCTTTGACTTGTTCATGTTTGTGAAGTTTTTTCGGCTTATTTTTTTACAGTATGGGATAGCGAGTCCCATGCCTAACCCTCCTTTCTCGCCTCTTACGAATATGCCTGGTAGGGTACAGCGCCGCTATTCTTGACTCCCCTTTCGGGCCCCGGCAGCGCACGGGCGCTGTCTGACAGAACATTTCTGTTTTGATGTGGTTATATTTTTTTATGTTGTTAAAAATACTTTATGCCATTACAATTCATTTGTTTATTTCTGTCTAACATTGTCCATCATTTATTATAATATGTCCAAGATCGCTATATTATTTAACTTTGTCTAGGTTCTCTGGGTCTATTTAGAGATCCACTTGTACATTTTTTTGTGTTTTCGCTGCTTATAATCACAGTTTTAATCCATTAATGTTCTTACTCAAACGACATTCTCTGCTTGTCTTCTTTATTTTGTTCACTTGTTGTAGGTCTTCAGGATTTGTTGCCAGTTATACGGTATCATCAGCATATCTTAGATTATTGAATATACATCCATTGATGTTTAGACCTGACATCCCCATGATGCCTTTAAAGATCTGCTCAGTGTAAAAGTTGAATAGACGTGGTCATAGGATGCAGCCCTGCCTTATTCCTCTTTCTATGACAAATAGGTGAAAGTTCTCAATGTTGTATTTTAGAACAGCTGTTTGTTCCCAGTATAAATGATATATACCAATCTTACGTCAGCATCAACTTGACTTATTATTTGAAAATACTCCCTGTATAACTTTATGTAAAATGTTTGTTAAATGGCTCATGAATTTTATTATTTCAAAGTCCCTGCACTCTACATCACCAGTCTTCTGGGGCAAGGCAATAAATACTGCTGCTTTTAGTTCATATGGCATATAACATAATATGTTATAACATTAACGTAATGCTATTCCAAAACCTCTAGATCTTTTATCATCTCAAACTGTTGAGTGTCTGGACCTGTGACTTAAATAAAAATACTTATTGATGATTCTTTTTTTATTTTTTGCACCTTCTCTCTCTCAACCCCCCCCCCCCCCCCCCCACATGGCTTTTATTTCCGGACAATTTTGATTGAGCCAATCAGCATTTATCTGGAGACAAATTATAGTAAATGAATATTATTTTAGAGGGACACTTCCGAAGCGATAGTTCAGCGAATCATAGAAGAAAGAGGTATGTTTTACAGCACTCAGAAAAAAATGTAAAATAAACAAAAGAAAAAAAAAAAAGAACAATATATGGTCCGAAGGAAGGGTTCACCAGAAAAGATCCATTCCTTCCGACTATATTTTGATCTTTGTTTTTTTTTCTGTTTATTTGTAATTTTTTTCTGAGTGCTGTAAAACATACCTCTTGCTCCTATGATTCGCATCATTTATCTGTCTGTACGTTTTGCGAATTTACTCCCTTTTGGTGTATTAGCTAGAACTCTCTCTCTCTCTCTCTCTATCTCTCTCTCTCTCTCTCTCTCTCTCTCTCTGTGTGTCTTCCTTCTTCCACATTTTATTAAAAAGATCTCTTCAGTCTTCCATTTTTGTTTTCTGTTCATTTTAAGGCAATATGCTGTACTTTTTTGTATGGTTTGCCATATCCATTTCCATTTTGGTTGTAACTTTTTGTTAGAAAGCTTCAGTCGAGAAGATGTACACAGTAAAATCATGCAGATTATGGGTCTGACTGTGTCATGTACAACAAGAAATCCAGGAGATGGGTCAGACTAGGTTATGTGTAACAAAAGATCCATTAGATGTGTCTGACTAGACCATGTGTAACAAAAGATCCATTAGATGGGTCTGACTAGAACATTTGTAACAAAAGATCCATTAAATGGGTCTGACTAGACCATGTGTAACAAAAGATCCATTAGATGGGTCTGACTAGACCATGTGTAACGAAAGATCCATTTGATGGGTCTGACTAGACCATGTGTAACGAAAGATCCATTTGATGGGTCTGACTAGACCATGTGTAACGAAAGATCCATTGGATGGGTCTGACTAGACCATGTGTAACGAAAGATCCATATGATGGGTCTGACTAGACCATGTGGAACAAAAGATCCATATGATGGGTCTGACTAGACCATGTGGAACAAACGATCCATTAGATGAGTCTGACTAGACTATGTTAAACAAAAGATCCATCTCATTAGTTCACATCTAACAGAAGATTCATTAGATGGGTCTGACTAGATAATCTGTAACGAAAGATCTTTTAGACAGGTCTCATTAGGTCATTGATAACAAACTTTTTTTTTTCAGGCCCAGGTATACGAGTTGGGGGCAGACACGTCAAATCAATCCATCCAGATAATACCTTCTATCCCAATCATTCTTAGAAGCCACAACTACGACAATGGTACCTATGGCAACAACGAATTTTGCACAGTTTATTTTCATACCGGCCCGGAACCAGTTGTTCTAAATTTCACGATCAAGTAAGACTTGTCAACATTTCTCTTACGTCAAATGTTAATATGTTTCATGTAGCATGTTTTAATTGGGAATCATTACTTTTACTCAACTGTTGCCCACGTGGAGTTGTGTGTGTGTTTTTTTTTTTTGTTGAAGAAAAACCGCCACTTGAAGAACTTGCGTGTAACAAGGACTAGTAGGACTGAGATAAATATTGTAACATGTGTGAAGTTTAAGAAATTTATTACAGGGGATCCGACCAGTTTTGGTGTACAAGGTAATGACACCGTAGACATTTCGACCAGTGATGGTAGTGTAATGGAACAGCCAAACTGAACAATCACATATCGGCCAGGGACGGTAGTATAATGGAACAGCCAAACTGACAAATCGCATAACAGTAGAATGCAGTAGTTAACCAATCACATTCAAGCAGGTCAGTAGTTAACCAATCACATACAAGCAGGTCAGTAGTTAACCAATCACATACCAGCAGAAGGTCAGTAGTTAACCAATCACATAACACCAGAAGGTCAGTAGTTAATCAGTCACATACCAGCAAAAGGTCGGAAGTTAACCAATCACATACCGGCAGAAGATCAGTAGTTAACCAATCACATACCAGCAAAAGGTCAGTAGTTAACCAATCACATACCAGCAAAAGGTCAGTAGTTAACCAATCACATACCAGCAGCTGGTCAGTAGTTAACCAATCACATTCCAGCAGCTGGTCTGTAGTTAACCAATCACATACCAGCAGAAGGTCCGTAGTTAATCAATCACATACCAGCAGAAGGTCAGCAGTTAACCAATCACATACCAGAAGAAGCTCAGTAGTTAACCAATCACATACCAGCAGAAGGTCAGTAGTTAAACAATCACATACCAGCAGAAGCTCAGTAGTTAACCAATCACATACCAGCAGACGCTCAGTAGTTAACCAATCACATACCAGCAGAAGCTCAGTAGTTTACCAATCACATACCAGCAGAAGAGCAGAGGGCCATTTCTCATTTCTTTATGCATTTCTCATACATTTATTACAATTATAATTTTTTTTAGGGATTCTCACATATATTTACTACACCTCTAATTTATCTAGGGCTTCTCTCATACATTTATGACACCTCTCATTTGTTTAGTGTTTCTCTAATATATTCCCGACGTCTTTAATGTGTTATGATACCTCTCAAATTATTAATGACATCTCTTATTCATTTATGACACCTCTAATTTATTTATAACATCCCACATTTACTTATTACAACCCTTATTTCTTTATAACTCCTCCCATTTATTTCTGACAACTCTCATTTATTTATAACACCTCTCATTTATTTATGAGACCTCTCATTTATTTCTGACACCTCTCTTTTTTTCTGACAACCCTCATTTATTTATAACACCTCTCATTTATATATGACACCTCTCATTTATTTATCACAGCTATCATTTGTTATGACACCTCTAATTTATTTATAAGAGCCTTAATTTGTTGTCCTTATCCTCATCTTTCTTCTTCATAATTTCCTTCTTTAGCTCCTCTTCTCTACTTTATCGGAGACGGTAATCCTCTCACACCAGTGATGGAAAATGTAAAACTGAATAAAAAAAAAATATAGGAATGGCAAAAAGTAATTTTAATGTCATGAAAAATATACTAACATCTAAACAATAACACCAGGGCTAAAACTAGGAATAGCAAAATGTTATATGTTCTCAACATTCCCGTATGGTGCAGAAACATGGACATTAGACAAGAAAACATATCTTTGAAAACATAAATTGAAAAGAGAACTACTAAACACAATTCAAACAAAACAAATTATGTTTTTGAGGCATGTTAAAATACACAACATCCTGCTAAAAGTAATATTGGATTGGAAAATACAAGGTAAAAGAGGCAGAGGCAGACCAAGATTAACATGGACTAGTAACATCAAAAGCTGGACATGTCAGCCTATTACAACCTGCACTATCCAAGCTAGAGACAGAGCGGAATAGCGCTATATGGTAGCCAACCGTCGATACGGAGACGGCACTCAATGGACAGAAAAAAACGTCTCACCCCTGGTTGGTGTAACCGAATCAAGAACATTGGCTGACGTCTACCTTCAGGTGTACTTAACGCCACCTCTCTCTCCCTCTCTCTCTCTCTCTCTCTCTCTATGTCTCTCTCTCTCTCTCTCTCTGTTTGAAACTCTCTGACCCACAGGTATAACACTACAGACAGAACTCAGTTAAATTATTACAACATTGCAGATATAGACAAGACTTCAGGCGTACGAAAGATTGATAAATAATAGTATTCCATCAATCCCATCTTTGTTTGTGTTTTGGTGTTCTAGCAAAGTTTATTAAAGGCTCCATGTGTTGTGATCTTTCTGTCTCTTGACATGGCTAGACCATTCTATCTGTTATTTCTTTATGCAATCACCAGTCGAAAGTTAATCATAGATTTTCTCCCATGTCTTCATGTCTGTTCTTATATCTCAGACTATCTCTTGTCTTACGTCTAACATATTTCATTTCGGTAGCAGCAATTTTTCTTATTGAAAAGAAATACAACCTGGGTGTAATTGAACCAAAGTCACCAGAATGACAAGGGCGATACTTACAACCGTCCTGCCGAGAAAACCATTATAGTACCTGGTACATCTGTTTTCGTACTATTCAAACTGAGACCTTCTTTGTTGCTTTCTTTAACCTTTATGTGTATCCTTTCTTGTAGTAGAGTTTAATAACATCCAATTGTCTTACGTCTAACATATTTCATTTTGGTAGCGGCTATTTTTCTTATTGAAAAGAAATACTATAGTCCGTTTAGAAATTCATAATCACACCTGAATTAGTTTTGCGTGATAACCGCTTGTTATTTTGCTTTCCAATTTTCCATGCAATCATAGAATATTGATGACGCAAAGATTTTGGTATTTTGTATTCTACAAACACAACAGATTTTGCACATCAGCGAATTCCTTTGATCTTTTATGACGATATCACACAAGTTGATTCAAATTTTAGAGTTTGCAGTAATCGTGTTAAATTTTCCAGTTTACTGCAATTCTTATCAGAGGCGTATCTACATTTTGCTTAATTGTGGGTGTTGTTCGTTATGTGTATTTGCAAACATGAATTCAATTGGTTACAGTTAGTCTTGTCTTTCGGTCACCATTAGACCCCAGGACGTCCTAACTGCAGCTGGAATTGAATTCATCTTAATTTTAATCATTCCGAATCTGACGATTCCAAGAGGTTGATATTCATTACTGGCTGGACAAATAGTAGTCCATCTCGTTTCCAGTACTCATCTTCCACCCGCAGCACATGTTCAATACACTTCTTCCAGAACGAAATGTCTATTTTTGAGAGAGACTCGCGTGTCAGAACTTCAACATCACACATTTTAAACGTCCTGTTCTGTTCTGCAACTTGTCCTTTAGAGAGCAATATAAAACACGGGATTTCTGTCAAAAGTTGTATTACGGGTATCAGACGTGAATGTTAATAGAAAAGGTGAGAAGAAAGATCCAACGACTGCAAGAGATGTTATTGCAGCAGATTTAAATTGGCAAATTTGAGGAAATGAAGAAATGGAGAAAAGAAAATATGGAAACAGGAAGAGGTGAAGAAATAGAGAAGTGAAGATATGGATAAACAGAAAAGTAAGACAGAACAATTAAAAAAATTGAGAAACGAAAATACGGTGAAAGTAAGAGATGATGAAATAGTTTAAAGAAGAAATGGAGAAATAAAGAAAAGGAGAAATGAAGAAATGGAGAAGTATAGATATTGAGAAAGGAAGAAATAAAGAATTCGAGAAATGATGTCATAAAGAAATAAAGACATGAAGAAACATAAAAATGAAGAAATGGTTTAACTGAGAAACGAAGAACATGAAGTGAATTAGAAATGAAGAAATGGTGAAATGTTAAAGTTCAGAAAGAAGTGATGGAGAAATCAGGGGAAAATGGGAACAACACGAATCTTGAGCTTCAATCAAAGGCAATATATTAAATGGTTTAGAAATTGAACACAATTCTTAGTTAACAACATTACACAACAAACATGAACAACTTAATTGTCCTTAGACGTTGACGTCAAAACAGGATAGAGAACACAACAAGAAAGTGTTATATTTTTATTCTTATTGAGTTATTAGCGGGTCATCATCATTGCACTCCAAACATGTCCATAGGTGCTCAGATCCCCTCCTCACCAATTCCCGCAGTGTCCAGCGACTGACAACTCCAGTTCTGTGTTGGTTGATAAGTCTTCTTACACGCCAACTAAGTTTCTCGTATCTGTCTATGGCCATCTTAGCTCGCATCTCTTTCATCCGAAGTTGTGACGTCGACTCATGGTTATCGAAGTCCTGTGGCCTTCACACAACCCCTGAAGGGCGTTGGTAATGTCCGCCCGATCTATTGGCTGACTGTCTTCAATAACAGCGCAGGTAGTGGCATGGAGAGAAGCAATTATGAATCCATTACTAAAGCCAGGAAAAGATGGTTCAACGACATCCAGATATAGACCAATCAGCCTTACAAGCTGTTTGTGTAAAACAATGGAACGTATAATCAATCTCATACTGCAGTGGTACCTGGAAAGTGAAAATCTCCTTGTCCCACAACAAGCAGGCTTTAGACAGTGTTACTCTACCGAAGATCAGGCAACCTATCTTTCCCAGGAAATTGAGGACGCGTTTAAAGAAAAGAAACTGGTACTAGCAGCATGGATAGTGCTAAAGAAAGCATTTGATAAGGTATGGAAGGAAGGGCTTTTGAAGAAACTGAGAAATTATGGAGTAAATGGCAGGATGTACAAATGGGTCATAGCATACCTGCATAACAGGAGAGCCAGAGTGCAACTGGATGGTCTTAACAGTAAGTAAGGTCTTACTGCGCCAGGGCGTTCCACAGGGAGAGGTACTATCTCCAACACTTTTTCTGATCTACATCAATGACCTAGTTACTGAACTACCACGTGGCAATGTATGCTGATGACTTGGTAATGTGGTGCACAGAGGAGTATGCAACAGTGGCCTCCAAATTGTTACAAAGAGCTATGAATGCACTGAATTCATGGACAAATAGATGGTCTATCAGCATCAATACAGACAAATGCAGTACTACACTTTTCACTCTCTTCCCAAAACAAAAAGCAGGAACCATCTACATAAACAATGTGCCCGTGAAAAAAGACATACAAGCTACATATCTCGGAGTTAAAACTTGATAACAAACTATCTTGCAAACAGCAGATAAATAAGGCAACCCAAAAAGCAAGGAGAGAGTTGGCTATTCTAAGAAAGCTGTGTGGAACCACATGGGGTGCCAGTGGGAAAATACTCATTAAAGTTTACCAACAGAGTATACGCCCACATTTAGAATATGGATCATCTGCCAGGTGCCCAGCATCAAACACCACACTGCAAGAACTGGATAAAGTACAAAACCAGGCACTTAGGGTCATCACAGTAGCAATGAATTCAACACCAATATTGGGGATGGAGAAATTGTGGAGGATACCAGCACTGAGAGAACGGAAGTAGTATGTAAATGTTCCCTACGTACCTATGGCGATTTTATATGGATTATATAAGAAAAATAGGGTGGTGGAGAGTGGTGGAGACTGGTGGAAACTGGTGGAGACTGGTGTAACGGTGAACTGCTATATAGGGAATAAAAATAGACTGGTGAAGGGAATCACCTCTCTCTCTCTCTCTCTCTCTCTCTCTCACACACACACACACACATAACAAAAACAAAACAAAAAACAATAACACATAACAGGGTGTACTAAATTTATAAAATATGTATATATAATTAATGCCAAATGAAAAATATACATCAAATATTGTCCACTCGAAGAATAATATAAGTAGTACAATACAATAGGCAAACGTCTATAAGTTAGTAATAAACCAATATATGGATCTAAAAACTACAGTATACATATCCTTAAGGAAATCTAGTAATATCTATATGCTATAACTCGGGGAAGTAACAAGTGTCCTCACTGAGAGGTCCATCACCTCTGAAAGTGGTGTTGAGTGGACAATAGGGGTTATAGGAGCTGTAGGAGTTATATCAACAGACATATCTATAGGAGCTGTGGGAACTGAAATGGAGGAGACAGACATAGGTGTATGTCGTCTACACCGGCGTCTATTATACCGTAGAACCCGGCGACGTATCCGACCTATTGCTAACTCGACAAGCTCATCGTACGAGATTGTCTGTGTTATCACGTCGTGAATATTATAATTCACCAAATCCTCAAAATTATCTGGTGAACAACTGTGGGCTAACTGGCTGGGATTATTGGCCAGACACCCGCTGCAAAATACCCGGATATCACACGTTAAAGCTTTCCAAACCTTTTTGGTTACCATCTTTCGGGCTGACATCTGAAAAAGATGCACAAATATATACATAATAACGATATAACGAAGTGAACAAAAATATAACAACCACAGTGGAGATTTTATATATTTTATTAATACCACAACATCTAAACATTAGTTCACTACATCTAACGTAGAATGATATAAGCACACACACACAAACACCAGAATGATATGCGACACCCTAAATGTCCAATCAAATATATTCTAATCTGGCCTCGATCAAGATTGTTGCTATCATAGCCAGAAGATGCTGTAATAGTCACTGTTAAATGGATAAGCCACGCTGATAAAACTCTCAGGTGATAAACACGTGTTTAGTTGGTTATGCTCTGTGAGACTAGGGCGTTAGTCACATTTCTAGGAGACAATGGCCATGGTGTTTCTAACTGAAGATGTTCAAAATAGCTCCTCATGTATATCTCAGCACCGACTGTCATTATATGTGTGTTTGTGGAACATTTAAAAATTATTACACGATATCTAACATTTTTTCATATAACCAAACACGAAATCAACACCTAAGCTGTGACACTAAGTGTCCATTCATTTTCTTTTAAGCTGGCCTCGATCATTTTTGTCGCTATCATACACAGGACCACTGTAATAATTACTCGCATAAGTCTCATAGGAGGTAGCTGGAGGTGTCATGGGGTCATGGATCGTGCTGTTGTAGTTGGTGTTGCTATCTGAAGACGATCAAAGTCAGCCAAGATTTCGCCCTGCAAACCTACGAGATTCTCGAACTCTGCACGAGTCAAAGTAACACCGGTTCTGGTAGGAAATTTGAAATCTGACTCTCCAAAAAACTGGCGAATGTGAACCATAGTCGCGTCTCTGAATGTAGTGACATACACAGCTTTCTGCCCCGTCGCAAGTGGTTTGATCATGTCATAGCCATTGGTAACGTAAACCCAGTTACTGGGTACACCGAGACCTGTTGAGGCTGAGGTGGTAGAGGTGTCTGTCATCATCCTGTATTTCTCAGCGTCGACGAATACTGGTTGTCTGTAGGGGAATGCACACAAACTCATATATATGTGTATATATATATATATATATATATATATATATATATATATATATATATATGGATGATAGATAGATGGATACAGAGGAATTAGAACTGTGACCCGACCTAATCCGGGGTTATATAGCATATCCAGACTTGTAAATATATAAACTGAGCACACGTGACTTAATTAGCCATGGTGTGATTAGTCGATATACAATCCGATCATTGACGTATTGTCTCGTAGATGAGGTGAAAGGCATTAGGACCCTTTGCAATGATCCACCTCTAGTTTTAATCAATATAAAATACACAGAGTACAGGCCGCACGTGTTACTGAGCAGGTGTTGCAACTGGCGAGAGTTGTAGAGGAGGGGGTTGCTCGAATTCCTCTTGATAAATTCAATTATATCGTCGTATACAGGAGGTAGACCAAATGAGTCAAAATACTCAAAGTGACCCACACCATTATAATAAAGGGCGACCCAATGGGTACCTGGTCTGTTGCTGCGATCCGTATTGATCACGAAGGCTGCAGTCTGTGTTGAATCTATAAATTTAGGCAAGTGATCGCGAGCTACGACTCTGACTAGATGTACTCGCCTCACATAAACATCAGAATGCAAGAGATTGGATATGTCGTTGGTATTCATCCCCGATTAAGAATCCGTTATAACCTGTCGGGTCTTGGATATCTCTATTACTGAGTCTGTTTCGGCGTAAACGATAACTTGTAAGGGTTCTGTAGTGGTCGTGGAGAATTTAAGATCGATTGAAAGAGGGGCTGATCGCGCCATCTCAAACTGGTCACCATCGAGAAGCGAAGGGCTGAGATCGAATCCATACAGAACAAAACCGTTCTTGAAATCATTATACTCGAGGTTCATCCCGGCATCTTTTCCAACCAAACTCATAGCCAACTTTGTCCCAAAGAAGGCCCTGACGTACTGATTGTGAGCATAGTCCATAGCGAGTGGTTTTCCTGTTACGGAACGACCCTCAACGCTAACGTTGAGGTACGTCAGGCCAAAATTTTGGAAATTGAATGGATTAGACTTGTAAGCTCCGTTAAAGGCCGTTGAGGTAACTAGTCCAATAACTATCCGAGTGGGTGTTTGAGTGAGAAAAAGGTTATCTCGATTGTATGAGAGCATATCCTTTGGAACGGTGAACGTTCTAAGTATCACACGTTTAAGTGGGTATTTTGCAGTAGCTTTTAAAAGAGCTTTTTCGTGGGCCAGAGAGATGGCTGGATTTAACTTGGCTTTTCTCACTACTAAGGCAGCGTATGTTATAATTGATTTATACCCGACTGCTGGGTCGTGTGCCATCAAATTGAAAACATCCTTTGATGGTGTCAACTTGACCTTGATATCAACGCCGTTTAACAGGTAACGATCCTGAGCAAATATGTCCGCATGCAGTCGCCCCATCATGTCCATTTCTTGACTGTTGCTGGCTAGAGTACGACGATTTTTAAGCCCTTGGTTGGAGTCGCCCTGAGTATCGTCCAAAAAATTTGGCGTGTCCTTGTAAAACAGAGCGGCTGTCAGGTGCCCCTTTTTGGCCTCCTCGCCGTAGTTTAGAGTGGCCTCAATATATGCTCTATAAGGGTACGTGTTCTCACTGGAGGTAATCAACGTATCGTTCAGGGACACGTCTACTTGCGAGAATAAGCTATGTAGATAGTAATTTACAGGAGACACATCTGTGTTAGGTGTTAGTTTGTCACCATTTGTTAAAGAGATTTTACTTCTCACGTGCAAAAATGTGTTAAACAGATCTATATACTCCTCACTGTTTCCAGATATGGCAAATTCTATGGGTGCTCCGGGGCCCAAGGCTGCCAGTGGGTGCACCTCCACAAACTGTCCGTCCTCAACAGCTGTTTGAGTTGGAGGCACGCTAAATAAATCTAGTCCAGAGTGTAGACATTCGCAGGAGCTGGGATGAACGAGCGCCATTATCCAAAAATATCTGAGTACCTCTTCCTCTTTGTCGACCTCTTCTTTGCTGAGTGAGAATGTTTACGGTCTGATGTTAGTTTTATCCTTTTGCGGAGTGGCTCGCCAGGGGGAGCTGCTGCTCTTCGTCTCTTTCTTCTCGTGCCGCTTCCTGATTGGGTGCCTGCCAGATGATCAACTGCTCCTCGTAGCAATCGCTGACCAGCTTCCTTAGCGTGTTCTTTAAAGGATTCTCCTATATTCCTACCGGCTAATGCATCTTGGGCCACCTGTAAACCCGTACCAACCCCCTCTCTCAAAAGTGCCTTGGCTCCCGTTTTTAACCATGGTAGAACTGCTCTGCCCAATCCACCAAAGAAACTTCCAAGACCACGTCCTCTTTGACTTCTCCCGCCAATAAAAATGGGAAGCCCGTGACCTGCCTGCTGACAGTAAAAGTCTTCATAGGCTTTGGCATTTCTTCGCAGTGGAACGTGTCTCACCATTTTTTTCTCTACTCCAGATCAAAATGTTTGCGTGTCCGAAAGTGTAACGTCACCACAGAGGTCCCAGACGTAAATGGAATGTACTGTCCCCTATCGTTGGTTAAAAGGATTTCCACCGTGTCGAATGAAAATCGACTCAGCGGCACATAGTGTGGCTTGTCATAAATGCGGAACACGGAAGCCGATGCCCTATCTAATACTGGAACGGTTCTCAATAAAGGTACCATTACATCCCCGACAGGTCTCGAGGCAACTAAGTCGCAGTAGACGTATATGTTTTTCATACCAGTATCTAGATCTACCACATCCTCTCCTTGCTGTACCTGATTAGTATCTGTCATGTGACTCGAAGTCATTCCTAAGATATTTTTCAGGACCTCACTAATTTTAACGTTAGCCTCTTTTTCATGTAGTTTGATGACGGCCTTCTTCGAATTCTTGTTATAATGGATTCGTAGTTGAGGTGACTGTTTCTTTTCACCGATCTCCTTTTGCACAATCACCCGATTAATCTCGTCAATAAATTTGTCGGGATCATTGTATAGACCGGGTGGTAAATTTATTAGTACGGGTGGTATAGTGTCACCGCTTTCTGCCTGTGGAGAGTACTGTATCCACACGTCATTTTCTAGAACGTTGTAGTAACTATTGGGAATTTGAATCTCAGCCAGTCCGACTTCGTATTGTAAAGCTACGTCGATAGTCTGAGGCAATTTCACGAAAAAGTGCCCAGGGTTATTGTCCTGGTATAGATGCATAGAGGCATTGCTCGGCAGTGTCACATAAAAACTCATCCTGTGTATTAATGTTTTGTCTCTACCTTCGGGTTAGGTAACATGTACCCAAGACAGCTGCTCAGTAATGCAATCCAGAGCTTTCCGTCGTGTGGATCGGTTCGTTCGCGTGTTAGATTGAACAGGGACACAGCGATGACGACGTATATAACCACCATCTGACACAAAAAAACAATTTCTGGGCGTGGAAGTAATTTACCAAAAAAGGGCCACAGCGATGCTCTCTCTCCGCTTCTCCCTCCTTCTGACTCTTGTTCAAGTGGCCGAAGTACCGGATCTTCCATATTTTCTTCTACTTCCATCTCTACATCAGTCTTTGTATCTCGATATGTGCTTGGCGGATACCCAGCTATTGAATGACGAATTATATCCGAACCATTTAACTAAATACTCTGTAGCTCCACCTACTCCTAATCGTTCTCGTAGAATACTTTCTATTCGATACACCTGTTTATCGCCGACTTTTTGTAGTTCCTCGTTGTAAAACGAACCTTTCAGCTCCTCACCCGCATCGTCTTTAAGCACATACGTTACCGGTATGGTTTTGTTTATACGACTGACTGTAAACAGTTCTTCTGTCCACGATGGAGTATACCCCTTTTTAAAATTAGTTTTGGATTGAGCTATCCTAACTCTATCACCCTCTTTAACCACCGGATAACTTTTGTTCGTCTCAGACTGAGGTACTTTATTATACAACGTGTTCCACACTTGCTGTTGATTTTCTACATTAACTTGGGCAGGTGCCATTTTAATACTTCTATGATAAGAATAATTGTAGTTTCGCATCAGCAGCGGCAGAGTTTCAATAAATCTCAGAGAGTTAGACTTAGTAAAAAATCTCCACATTTTCTCCTTTAATGTGCGGTTGAACCGTTCCACGACGGCTGCCTTTATATCCTCGTTCTCCGTAGTAAAAAAGTGCACATTTTCGTCCCGGAGATATTTTAAGAAGATTTTGTTGACGAATTCGGATCCTTTGTCTGTTTGAAAGTTTATCGGCTTCCTGGTGGCAAATATTTTACTAACCGCCTCCACTAGATTTTTTCCACTTTTTGACCGTATCGGAACTGACCAAGCAAACTTCGAAAAAACATCGATACACGTGACGAGATACGAGTACCCATCGTTGTATCTTCTTAGTTGTCTTAGATCAATCAGATCAGCCTGATATTGATGGTTCATACCACCGACGATGATAGGGCGTCTCTTAAAACGTCGACGGATCGGTTTGTGCAGTGTATACGTATCCTGGTGACTCAGCCACTCTTTAATCTTTGCAGAGTTTAGTTTTGTGCTGCGCTGCAAACCATCCACACCACCGTAAGCACCCGGTCGCTGCGGGTTGTAATAACGGCTTCTTAGCATCTTATCTACTCTTTTTGCCATGTCTCCCAGTTTGGTGTCGGAATTTTACTTTTCCTTCTTTTCCTGAGTTTGTACGTGCCCACAGATTCTTTATAGGTGACGACTTTCTTTTTCGGCCTAGACGCGTTGGGCGCTGACTGAGGACTTTTTTCATCGATTTCATCTTTAAGTACCTTGGTTGGTGGTGTTGTAAGCGAGTCGGAGAGTTGAGAAGATGGTGGATGGGGTGCCTGCTTGATGTCCACTACACCTATAGGTTTGTGTCTGTACTGATCGAGACGTTTCAGATACCGTTGCAACGTTTGCTGATACAGTCTGGCTTTGTCGTGTGGTAAAATGTCCTCTCTTTCCAGAACTTGTTGCATTTGTATATCCAGATCTCCTAGGCTGTCCTTTAGTGACTCGGGTGGTGTATACGGCGCTTGTTGTCGTTGGTGATTTACAGACTCTAGCAGACGAGGATCGATCAAAATCATTTTCTTGGCCATAGTTACGAGCCCAGGATACCGCTCAAGATACCTAGAACCGGTTTAATCAACGCACCTATGAAACCACCCTTCTGTAATATCTGTTTTCTCCTTTTCACAGTTGTCTTTTTTCGAGCGAGAATCCGTAGGTTATGTTTATGGCGCTGTAACCGTCTCTTCTGAGCCGGTGTGAGTCGAACGTTACCTTTTAACACGTTATGGCAGCATTCGCATAGAGTTCTTATGAGATCAGGAGATGCTGTTTTCATCACGGCCTTTACCGCTGCTGGTTTAGCAGAGGATAGAAAATGCAACATCTCACCGTGGCTTTTCACTGATTCAACCATGTTCGTTACTTTGGGATGTAGACTGCTTGGTGATCTTCAGGAAAAATATTGGTGCGTAATCTTAGGTTGTCTGGTGTTTCCTGTCTGAGGTCAAACAGTAAATAACCATAAGGAGAGGCGGTCGCATCTTTAAAACTTTCTTGGACATAAGCAACACGCCCAGGATACATTTGCTTGGCTAGATTTGTAATCTGAGACCCGTCTCTTGGGTTTTTAAAAATGACTATATAATGAGAGTTGAGACTGATTGTTCTCTGTTCCTTATTTTTGCTAAAAAGGTTTTGTACAATGAACATGACACTCAGATTCCTGTGATGGCTTCCCTTGGTAAACAGTCTGGTGACCCGCTCATCAGATTCATTCATTAAATCATCTATAACCACCAAACGTGTTTTATCCCCTCTCCATTGTTCTATGTCGGGAAGCCCTTCGATAAATTGAACACCCTTCATTGTTTCAAAAATTGGTTGCCATTCGCCGTAACAGTACACAACTTCATCTGGTGGTTGGATGACCATATCTGCCAAATGTTGCACGAACTTGCGCACAAACATGGTCTTCCCACAACCTGTAGGTCCTGCAATCAACGCTGTAAAAGGATGTGTCCAGCGAGGGTCCATACCGACAACTGATCGAGTATATATATATGATGTTATTTTAAACTTTAAATATCTAACACATACTTATAAACATGCACATATGTCGACGCCTACCATAACAAGCCGAGTTCTTTAAGAACGGTAACGTTTGGAGAATGTCTCTGAACAGACAAATTTATCAAATCATCTGGTACTTTTGGAAGAGCTATCTGTCCCAACCCAGATTTAATGAACTCATATAAAGGTGTTATGAATTGATAGCAATCACTTATATCATCCCATGCCAGCTCAGCTATATCAAAAATACTCTGTTTGTTTGAGACATAACAGTATAATATTCCAGCGCTCAAAAGTCGGATGCTAAATCGGCTGGACTCTACATGTACGATCACCAGATCAGCCAGACAAAACATTTTTATTTTTGATGTGTGTGTAAGATTGGCATGACCTAAAGCTTCTAGATATAAGTTTAAATAAGTCAGAATTGTTGGTACAGTAACGATAAAATCAAGAGTTTTTAAAATATATCGTTCTGTCTGTAGAAAATCTTTAGAAGAATAGTCCGAATTACTTAAATGCATCAAGTTTCTCATTCTTAATGGTGAAATTTCCTCTACCTTTGTTGCCAACCAAAGAATTGTGATTCCCACTAGTTGTATTGTATTTTTGGTTGTTGGTAGTTTCTCTTTACTTATAAATGTATCAAAAATAAGTACACTTTGATGGAATGTTAGTGTTTGAAACTCATACACAATACAAACATCGGCAATATATTCTATTAAGCGAGCTCGCATATAAGATGTTATATAAGGATGTTTTCTATATAAAGTGGTAGCGATTTTCGTGATTAAAGTTTCTGGCTTATGTAAATTTTCAATAATATCTCTTAAAATAGGATCACTTATTAAACTCTCTTTTTTTCTACCATTTGTTTTTGTTATTGACATGGATGACATCTTTTTCGTCTCTTTTTTTTAGTCATTTGTAGCCAACATGATGGACCTACTACTCAATATGTATTTTCTCTCTGCGCTGCATAGTGATTATTAAAACTGCTATAAATATTCCCAAATAGCCCCCATCATACTATAATGATAGACCCTTATTGTCTTTCTATCTATATCATCGTTTAGTGGTAAATACGCCATAGACTTATTACAACATTTTGCCATTACTTACTTCTACTTACAACGATATAAAAAAAATGTGAACCTACTGATCAATATCTGTTCAGACAATTTGCACACAAGTCTAGACTGTGAAATCAAGAAAAAGACAAAGTTAGGCTGAGTCCGGGTCTGTTTTAGTCTACGTTTCGGCGATGAAATTTATAGCGATATGTTAGTGGACTCAAATATTAAATTATGTAATTATCTAGTTTTTTGTTGTTGCCCCAACTGGACACATACCTCCTCCCTTCCCAACCACCCCGAAAAAAAATAAGATACAAATTTTCGTCAAATTACACATAATTCTAAATGAGAGGGTGGCAGTTTAACAATATGTCAACAATGTACGTCTTTGACATTGATTTAGTCGTATTAAAATAATTGCGAATGTTCACCCGCTCAAGTTCACGTGTCAGAGTAATTTTAGTTTTCACATCGAGTAATTTTCTTTCACTTTCAAATTTGCAAATAGATTATTGCCATTTTAAAGAGATACGAACCAAAACATGTTCCTTGTCTGTGCTCGATCAATAAAACAAAAAAAAAAAAAAATTGGTCCTCGAACGGAAGAGAAATCACTGTAAGTATCTAATTAAACCCCTCAGGTAGATTCCGTTAAACTGACACTCAGAATCTTACTTTGTCAAATAATCATTCTTATCTTTTCTGCCCGGAATTATTGAAGTCGTTATTTTGCTTTCATCAAGCGCCATACGTAGTTTTATTTTTCTCCACCACCAATTAGTGGGAATTTTCTAGATGTACATACAGTCTGTATCTCTATTTTTGTGAGTCATCTAATTCAACCAGCACTCTTCCCATTCAACCATTGATCAGCGCGGCTGGCTAAAACTGTCATAAAAGATACTGTTAGCATCTTCATTCACAGTCAGCGACAAGAGGGTTCCCAATACAAACACAGGCTAACAATAACAAAGTTTAGATTATAACCTCAGTCTAACAGGTTGCTGTTGTAAGACAGAGCTAACATATATCACACAGTCCCCGGCAGACAGACAGACAGCGAAAAATAAAAAATAAAAAAAAGGTAAATTGTTATATTATTAATAGTAATAATGTAATCTAATATAATGAAAAACGAACACACAGTAATGCATAATCTTCTTTATTAGATAGTTCGCACTATTAGAAACAACTGACTTGACATAAAAGTACTTGTAAGATTAAAATAGCCAGGATTCTGCGCATTAAATTAAGGAGAAACCCCTCATGTCCGTACAGCTGGTTAAATGTTTTCCATCCCCCGTTTTTATAAAGCCAGGGAGACATTTTGATAGCAATAATTCGAGAAATGGAGCTGGATAAGTACATTTCTATAGCCTGTACATCCACATCTGAATTATACAAACGTTGGATATGGGAAGAGATTAATACCTTTCCGAATGCATAAAGGACAATTAAGCGCCCGTAATTATACTGATCATCTGCAAACACCTCATGAATTATGCTAGAAAATGCTTCACAAATATCAGCATGTGTCTCCTCGATGTTATTACAAAGACTTGTGAAGAGTGCCTGATTCTGATGTAAAATCTTTTCCACCAAACTTGATACAGTTTTAGAATGTTTTGCTGGTAAAGATTTTTTGTAATCACATAGCAATTCCACTCCAATTTTAAATGACTCTTGTGTAACATCGTTCATTTGTTTGCAGTCCCTAACGTAAGATTTACGAAATGCATGTTCCATTGTAGTGAGGTAATTTTAAATGAAATGTATGTACTATTTATACCGATTTAATTAAAATCACAAAGCAAAAATTCAGAAAAAAAAAATTCAGACAAAATGATTCAGTAAAATAAAGACAAATTTATAAACAAATATATCGAATTTAGACTCTAATTAATTGGCATGAAACAGCGAACACATCTGGCTTCTAGAAAGCAACGCGTAATTCTCGCATATTAAATTAGAAGCATAATAATAGAGCCGTTAAATTAGAAATTCTCAAACAATAATTATTAAATTAATTTAAAGACAAAACAGTTTATAAAGAAATATATGTCGAATTAGGACTTAAATTAATTGTCGTGAAACAACGAAGACATCTGGCTACAAATAAATAATTCAATAATTACGATTTGTAA
The DNA here is from genome assembly GCA_032433765.1 of Megaustenia siamemsis. Lineage (NCBI taxonomy): Eukaryota > Metazoa > Mollusca > Gastropoda > Stylommatophora > Ariophantidae > Megaustenia > Megaustenia siamemsis. The sequence continues at coordinate 24,199,902 of JAVIAB010000104.1, forward strand.
ATTAGAAGTGCAAAACAATAGCACAGCTAGAATTAGTCATTTTTAGAAAAAAATATATTAAATAAAAAAGACAACTCACTTATTTGCAAAGAAATATATATCGAATTTAGACTCAAATTAATTGGCTTGAAAAAACAAAGACAAGTAGATATAAATCTACATCTCATTAGTAATGGTTAATAAATTAAACGCGTAAACAATAATTTCTTACTAGTATTTAAACGCCAGTGCGTGGCTTTCTATTTAATTGGCGGATGCTATTGAATTCGGCCGGTAGCGTCTAGCGAGCCCTTGCTTTTGTGCTTGAGAACGCCTGGCACTTGACTCTCCTATTGTGCTACGTTTCACAGTTCTGGTGGGACATTTCTTCCATAGTTTAGGCTAGTTTTTGTTTTACGCGTTTAATTAATTATGCGTGAATATTATGCTGTAGATTTATAGCTAGTTCTCTTAGTTTTTTCATACCAATTAATTTAAGTGTAAATTCGACATATATTTCTTTGGAAACCAGTGATTTGTCTTTTGTTTAATATAATATCTATTTCTGAGAATTTCAAAAGTTAAATGCGCCATTGTTTTCCACTTCTAATTTACTATTCGTAATTATTACATTGTTTGTTTGTAGCCAGATGTCTTCGGTGTTTCATTCCAATTAATTTGAGCCTAAACTCGACACATATTTGTTTGTAAGCTGCTGAATTGTCTCTTATAAAATTTATTTATTTTGTTTGCAATAAACAAATTCGACTGAGCTATTTTTTTTCGGTTTTAATTAACTATGCGTGAATAGTGCGTTTCATTTTTTTTTGCAGCAAGATATTAATTGTTTATGTCTAAAAAAATGTATAATTATAACTGAGTTATTGTTTTGGGCTTTTAATTAGTTGTGTAAATTACTATATTTAATAGAGCATCTTATAATTTTTTTTCCATTCCCATTAATTTGGGTTGCATAACTCCATATAGTCTTTTGAAACATTTAATTTAACAGTTATTTTTATCTGATATTTTAAATTTTAAGCTGGACCATTATTCTGCATGTGTAATTAACAATGTATAACTATGGTTGTCGGTTTCAGTAGGAGCCTTTTTTATCTTTAATTACTCCACAGATGGCTTCTAGTAATTACTTGTCAAGTGGGTCTCGTCATCTATGTGAGTCGTGTGGTAAAAGTTTTACCAGGAGAGATGCGCTAGAGAGACACACCCATACTGCTCATGGTATACAGAGATATCAGTGTCCTACATGTGGGTGTCTGTTTACAAGAATCTACAATCTAAATAAACATGTAACCAACAAACATCCGGCACATCCACCAGCTACAACATCAGCTACAGCAACAACTCAAACAGAATCCTCTGCCGTAAAACGTAATCGAAGAGACACATCATGTCAGAACCATCGTGTTCCTAAAATACCTATATTAGGAAACTTAACTGGAGCTGATAATCAACTCTCATCTAAATATTCATTCACAGAGTGTGGACAGCCTTTTACGTGGCAAGCGAGTTTACACAGACATGACGAAGGTGCTCAAAGCACTCATTTACACAAGGGCTGTGGATGTAGTGATGTAAATAAAGGAGACAGTAACTTATCCAAACACATAGATAATACACATCCATCTTCTTCAGTACTGTCTGCGATAGCATCAGCAACATCTACAGTGTCATCAACACCAGCTGCATCATCACCACCAGCAGCAGTTTTTAAAAATAAAAGGAAGAACACATCTTTCAAAGAGAAACAACACATCAAGAAATTACGCAAAGAAACAGAGTTAGATAGCATATCAGCCTTACCCTGTGCTGTAAAAGACATTTATTTAAAAAACTGGTCCTCTATCAAAACACATACTAGTGTCAACCGGCATCTGTCAGTGCACACGGTGTTTCACAGACCAAACAGTACATTCTCCCCTAACTGGTCTAGTCTACTCACTCCGCTTTTTAACGCACAAACACGAAGGTTTAAATTAAATTACTCCCATAACTTTATCCTGAGGAATAAGGAGAATAATGATTTAAAATATTTTCATGGTAGCGTCAATAATTCTTGCATTTTAGACAAAGCAATCCTTATCAACAACAGATCAGACTTTGATAGGTTCTTAACACAGTTACACGAGAGTGACCCTTTAAATCATGCTAACTATGCACGACCAAGTAGCAAATTTTCATTGGAGACAATCACATCTACGACTTTCTATCTTTTTCACTTTGTCGAGTATCCGATTGGTTGCCTAACATCTGAAATCCCATCCTATATTACAAACAATAAATTTATTTACACGTTACAAAAGAACAGAAAGGGTCCAGCCTATAACGATAATCTCTGTTTCTTTAGGTGCGTAGCGTTACACATGGGGGCTACTCTTAATAACTTATGCAGACCCACTAAAGCTCTCTTAAAACAGTGGAAATGTAATCAGGGGTTAGATTTAGATAGTGAGTTTCAGGGAGTAACTTTAGTTCAAATTCCTAGACTAGAGCAGTGTTTTGGTATTAATATAGACATATTTAAGTATGATAATGAACATGCCTTGTCCCCAATATTAAGAGGTAGTGATAGTTATAGTGAGACTTTACGAGTCTTGTACTACGAAGATCATTTTATGTACATTGTAAATATAGATAAGGCGGCCAGGGCGTTCTCTTGTCCTAAATGTGGAAAATTATGGCCAAAATTTAAATTTATGACCAGGCATGAGCAAAATTGTAAGGGGGATAAAAGAAAAGATAAATACTTAGGCGGAATTTACAAACCTCAAGAGACTATTTGGGAGGCGATAGCTAGTCATGGTATAGATGTTCCCGATGCTTATGTATACCCATATAGATGCACGTATGATTGGGAGTGTATGATGGAGAATTCACCGGCCACAAAAGGGAATAACACCGAATATATTGCCAAACATATACCACTGAGCTGCTCCATTGCCAGTAATATTCCTGGTCATGAAAAGCCAGTATGTTTTGTAAGCGAAGGTAATCCCCAGGATTTAGTTAGTAGAATGATAAATTACCTAGAAAACCTAGCAACAGTGGCTTATACACTACTATTTGAAAGATTTAATTATATATTTGACGAACTGATAAAATTGGGTGACGGTAGTGCTCTCATTGGAAAATTCAAAACATACTTACGACAACTCCCGGTTATCGGTTTCAACTCGGGGAAGTACGATATTAATGTTATTAAACCATATTTAATGAACCATTTCATATCTGAACCGTTCAATGATGAGTTGGACCGTGAAGAAGACGATGCGAGCGATGCGGATTCTCTGATCGACGAGGACTCGCTTGATGATGAAGAAGCAGTTATAAGCAACAAAACTAAAAAATCACCATTTAATTTTATTGTTAAACGAAATAACAATTTTATGTGCATATCAACGAACAAGCTTAAAATTTTGGACATTTTAAACTATCTCGCCCCAGGCGTTAGTTATAGTCGGTATCTAGAAGCATTTAAAATAAAGGAGACTAAAGGGATATTTTGTTATGAATACATCTCCAACCTTAAAAAGTTAGACGAGACATCTTTACCTCCGCACTCGGCCTTCTTTTCGTCTTTGAAAAACACAAATGTTTCAATAGATGAGTACAATCAGTGTCAAAAGGTATGGATAGACAATAACATGTCCACACTCAGAGATTTTTTAGTGTGGTACAATAACAAGGACGTGGTACCATTTTTAGAAGCGTTGAACTTGCAAGTTCAGTTGTATGCCAATCTTGGTGTAGATATGTTCAAAGACGCTATATCCCTCCCCGGTGTGACACTGCTTTATCTATTTAAAAACCTTCCCCGTGACATAGTTTTTTCCCTATGTAGTAATAGGGAAGCGGATCTCCATAAAACACTTAGAGAAAACATAGTAGGTGGGCCTTCCGTTATTTTTCATCGCCATCATGAAAAGGGAGAGACGTGTATTAGAGCGAATAAGCCCGTAGCTTGTGTAAAAGGATACGACGCTAACGCATTATATTTGTGGGCGCTAATGCAGAAAATGCCCACTGGTTTTCCCATCATAAGAAATATGGAGGACGGGTTTAAACAGCGGAAGGTAAATTACTACACTGTCCAATGTAGAGAGTGGTTAACTTGGGTAGCCCATACATATAATATTGAACTGAGGACACAATTTAATGGACGTGAGATGCCATTGGGGCCGCGCAGGATTAGAGTAGATGGCTGGCACGGAGCCTCGCGTACAGCGTGGAACTTTCAAGGCTGCTTTTTTCATGGGCATAGGTGCAGACTTACTCATGGTTACGATATCAACCCCGTGAGCAAAGTACCTTTGACTGATCTATATGTCAGGACTCGAGAGATTAACGATCATTTAGTTAATGATGTCAAAGTTAAGTTGATAGAAATGTGGGAGTGCGAGTGGCAGACACTTAAACAGACGAACGAGTCTATTAACAAATTTCTTAGACACACCCTACCCAGATCCACACCTTCTTATACCGGTCACGGATACCCCCTGACAGAGAAACATATTTTAGATTCTGTCTTAGACAAAACCCTTTTCGGTTTGGTAAAGTGCGATATCCACGTCCCCGACTACTTGAAAAATCATTTTTCGGAGATGACCCCAATTTTCAAAAATATCGATGTCTCTAGAGACGACATTGGGTCTTTCATGCGTGACTATGCAGTTAAAAACAAACTATTGACAACTCCCCGGCGCACGCTAATCGGGAGCTACATAGGCGAAAAAATCTTGCTGGCCACACCACTATTGCGGTGGTATTTGCTAAATGGTCTAGAGGTGACTAACATCTACCAGGTAGTCGAGTATGAAGGGGTGAACTGCTTTAAACAGTTTGGGGACATGGTATCTGATGCCAGACGACAGGGCGATGTAGATGAGAACCAGTCAGTTACTAGCGAGACTATGAAATTATTAGGAAACGCCGCCTACGGAAAAACTCTTACAAATAAGGCGAGACACACATCCTTCACGTATTCTAGGGGTGATGATGCATCCAAACTTGTTAACAGCCCATTTTTTAAACATATGACGAGTCTAGGGGTAGGGGACATTTTCGAGATCGAAATGATTAAAAAGACAACAATGTGGGATTTACCGTTACAGATAGGATTTTTTGTTTATCAGTACGCCAAGTTACGTATGTTAGAGTTTTACTACGACTTTATAGATATATTTTTGGACAGATCCGATTTTCAACTTTGCGAAATGGATACAGACAGTTTATATCTAGCATTAAGCTCTCCCAACATATCTGACATTGTTAAACCTCATTTGCTTGACGTCTATTATAAAGAATATGATCAATGGTTCCCCTCAGAATCGTGTAGCACTCATCGGGAGGATTTTATTAAGAGTAGGGGGAGTGTTAGACAGGATTGTCCTAATTGCCGAGCTAGCAAATTGTACCATAAAAGGACCCCGGGGTTATTTAAGTTAGAGTACGAAGGGGACGGCATGGTTTCGTTATGTAGCAAGACCTACCATTGCTTTGGGAAATATGATAAGACAAGCACAAAAGGCTTAAGCAAACAACACAATAGTTTAGATAAAAACACATTCTTAGATGTTCTCAAAACACAACAGACACAAGGGGGGACAAACATGGGTTTCAAGATATACCAGTCTGGGGTATACACGTATACACAGTACAGAAACTCATTATCATACTTTTATATAAAACGCCGTGTGCATGAGGACAGTGTGACCACATCCCCACTGTATATCTAATACATAATCTAATATATAATGTTCTACGTATATATTGTTGCGATAATCTTATACTGACATTACTCGGTGTTGTATTATCTAATTTGTGCAATAAATTTTGTCATATACATATATTGGGATACTCTGTTTTTTTTTATGTTACGTCTTCTCTGTTGTCTATAGAAAGAGAGAAATAGAGAGATTGTTTATGAAATAAAGAGAGAGAGAGAGAGAGAGAGAGAGAGAGAGAGAGGCGATTCCCTTCACCAGTCTATTGTTATTATATATTCCCTATATAGCGGTTCACCATTACGCCAGTCTCCACCAGTTTCCACCACTCTCCACCAGTCTCCACCACCCTATTTTTCTTATATAATCCCTATAAAATCGCCATAGGTACGTAGGGAACATTTACATACTACTAACGGAGAGACACAAAGGTGCTGATACAGGCAGAAAAATTTGCTTGCATGCCGAGACATCCAATGAAGGACAGATTCCAAATCTTGCATTGGGACGACTTAAGAGAAGCAGTTTTATCCACCAAGCCAAGCGTATTAATAGACAAACACCAGACATGCCAAGAGTTGTTAACCCCCTACTGCCCATACCAGGACAGACTCCCTGGACAGAGGAATCAGGATTATCAATACAAATACGGACAAAAGTGAAAAGAATAGTTGACAAAGAAGAACAGATTAGTCTACAGCGAAAAACAATAACTCTCAGTTCCTTGGATTAAGAATACCCACAAGACCTATGAATTCGTGTGTACACAGATGGATCAGCACAGAATGCAGTAAAAAATGGGGAGCAGGTGCATATATAGAGTACCCAAATAACACTAGGGATATGAATAAAATAACAACAGGGAAATATTGTCACCATTATGATGCAGAAATACAAGCAATAACAAACTATAATAAGCAATAGCAAACTATAACAAGCAATAACAAACTGATGAACAGTAATCTTAGCTCACAGCCTGTAGTATTTTTGACAGATTCAAGATCAGTAATCCAGGCAATACAATCCAGAAAATTACCACATCTGCAGACCTTATTGACTGAACTCTGCAAGCACCACAGGGTTGCCCTGCAGTGGATCCCATCTCACTGTGAAATACCTGGAAATGAGAAAGCAGATCAGTTGGCAAAGGAAGATTCAACTGGCACACAACTAGATACACCGGTTACATACCATCATAAGAAACAGATAATCAAATCAGTCAGAGGACCACAAGCCCCAAATCAGGATGTCTTTCATAATATGAATAGATATGAACAAGTTATCATTATACGCCTCAGAACAGGACACAATCGACTCCATAGTCACATGTATACAAAATTCAAGATCGGCACATCAACTACTTGTACATGTGGACAGGCACTCCAGACTGCTGAACACATACTTCAAGACTGCACTGAATATAGTAGACTGAGGAAAATCCATTGGCCCATAGATACAACACTACAGACAAAACTATATCGGCACTGCAAGAATGACAAAAGACAGACAATACTTTGGGTGAACGAAAGATAGATAGATAACGCAGGTAGCCAACCTTTCCGCTCTTTCATTTCCCCGTACTCCCACATGTCCAGGGATGTAAACAATGGTGACTGTGTATCGTTGACTTCTGTAATGACTCGACCCAATGCCTGTGTACAGGGCCCGCCTCCACTTTTCCTATCATGCTCATCCAATCACTTAGTATGCAGGCGGGGGTGTAATCTTGTGACACTAACCAGATGAATGCCCTGGTCACTGCCATCACCTCAATCGTCATTCTACTCGTGGTCATAACGTATACACCATTGTCTTCCTTGACTATCCTGCCCGCCGAGCGTGCTGTAAATGTCCATGTACTCCTTTGGTATTTTTATGTTTCTATAATTAACATGTAATTACCTTTTTTATTTTTCGGACAGCGATTTTAACCTGGAAAATGATGATTGGGGCTGCTATTATGATTACACCTGTATAGATGGTCGCAGATTTTGTGGCAACAAATCGCCTGGTTCCTGGACAGCTTATAGAGTCCCTAGCAACAGCACGTCCACTTTCTTATTTACGTCGGACGATTCTATAAGTGACCGAGGTTTTGAGGTGAGCTCTGCTGGTTGTTTTGCTGTTTATGTTAATTATAATAAGTTTGTTATGGTCGCTGCTGCTGCTGCTGATGTTCACCAGATGGAAGATGCTCCACAGAAATAAAAAGTAGTAAGGCTGAGGCCAAAATAGCAATTCAGAAAATGAGAAACGTCTTATGCAACAAGTCTATGTCATTAGAAGTAAGAAAGAGAGTTCGTCGGTGCTATATAGAACCAATCCTGACATGTGAAAGCGAATCATGGACAGTAGATAAACAAATGAAAACTTAACTATAAGCCACATAGATGGGATTTTTCAGAAGAATGTTCAAAGTTCCATGGACAGCTAAACAAGAAAGCGAAGACATTTTTTAAAAGGCCAACACAGAAATGAAGCTACAAAAAACATTAGAAAGAAACAATCGACATTTTTGGGGCGCATCATAAGAAGAGACAAGTTCAAATACTTAGCTACAAGTGGCAAAATACAGGGAAAATGAGCCCGCGGACAAGAAAGAGAGAGGATATTAATATCGTGTCGTGACACGGTCAACAGTCAACAACAGAATTGAATTGATGCGCTGTGGATAGAGAACTAGAAGGGCAGGACGGCACAACAGAAGGAAGAAGACATTACGGGCAGGAATAACCACGGTTGATTTACATACACAGAAAGAGATAACAAAATGGTTTGTCCAACTGGATGGAATGTCTTGTACTGATTCTGTACCATACATGGAGAGATGTCTCATGTGGCAACGTCAATCGAATTCAACCACAGAATTGAATGGCAATAAATCCCTCCCTCCCTCCCTCCCTCCCTCCTCCCTCCCTCCTTCCTTCCTTCCTTCCTTCCTTCCTTCCTTCCTTCCTTCATTCCTTCCTTCCTTCCTTCCTTCCTTCCTCCCTCCCTCCCTTCCTTCCTTCCTTCCTTCCTTCCATCCTTTCTTCTTCCTTCCTTCCTTCCTTCGTTCCTCCCTCAATCCCTCCCTCTCTCCCTTCCCTACCTCCCTACCTCCCTCCCTCCCTCTCTCACTTCTTTCCTTCCTTTCATCATTCCTTCCTTCCTTACTTCCTTACTTCCTTCTTTATTATTCTTTCTTCTTTCCTTTCAAATTGTATTTGTTTATTCATCCGCCTCACATCATTCCTTCCTTCCTTCCTTCTTAATGCGATTTGTTGCAAGTCTGTCAATCATCTTAATTTATGAGTATTGTGACGTGTTTTATTTCAACCAATCAGATTTCAGTACTTGCATCCCAGGATCCAGATGGTGATGTTGAGAACTACGAGAACCGATGCTAGCCATGACGGAGAAACTGAACTGATTTCCTAGCCGGGTTCATGTTGATCTGAAGGCAATAAAAATACAAAATAATTTCTGCAATTCTCGTTATTAATTTGTGTTTAAATTATACGTTCATGTTTCTAGAGAAAGTGTGATGAAGAGATATGGAGAGACAGAGAAAGAGAGAGAGAGAGAGAGAGAGACATATGCAGAGAAAAGAAGAAAAAGAAATAACGATAGAGAGAAAAGGAGGAAGAAAAAGTAATAAATATATATGTATATGTCGAAAAGATAGATAGGCAGACATTGAGATAGACAAACAGATAAATGAACAGAAAGAGAGACAGAAAGACAAAGAGACAGACAAATACATAGATACATTTAGTCAGCTAAAGATAGATAGATAGATAGATAGATAGATAGATAGATAGATAGATAGATAGATAGATAGATAGATAGATAGATAGATAGATAGATAGATAGATAGATAGATAGATAGATAGATAGATAGACAGATAGATAGATAGACAGATAGATAGATAGACAGATAGAGAGAATAGACAGATAGATAGATAGACAGATAGATAGATAGATAGATAGATAGATAGATAGATAGATAGATAGATAGATAGATAGATAGATAGATAGATAGATAGATAGATAGATAGATAGATAGATAGATAGATAGATAGATAGATAGATAGATAGATAGATAGATAGATAGATAGATAGATAGATAGATAGATAGATATAGATAGATAGATAGATAGATAGATAGATAGATAGATAGATAGATAGATAGATAGAAGAAAGATAGATAATAGATAGATAGATAGATAGATAGATAGATAGATAGATAGATAGATAGATAGATAGATAGATAGATAGATAGATAGATAGATAGATAGATAGATAGATAGATAGATAGATAGATAGATAGATAGATAGATAGACAGACAGACAGACAGACAGACAGACAGACAGACAGATAGATAGATAGATAGATAGATAGATAGATAGATAGATAGATAGATAGATAGATAGATAGATAGATAGATAGATAGATAGATAGATAGATAGATAGATAGATAGATAGATAGATAGATAGATAGATAGATAGATAGATAGATAGATAGATAGATAGATAGATAGATAGATAAATAGATAGATAGATAGATAGATAGATTCTTCTTTTTTTCTCTATCTATCTGAACAAGAGATGACACAAACCAAGAATACGCGTCGAGCGTTATAAGAAGAAGGCGTTGGAAATACATCGGTCATGTGCTGAGAATGAATGAAGAAACACTTCCCCGTCAGACATTTATGTGGAACAGTCTAGTAAAAGAAAACAAGACAGGCCTAGAGAATCGCTAAACAGAACAATTACCAGGGACTACGTACAATGGGACTCAACCATGACATTAGAAACAACCAAGAACTATAAGAACTTGCAACAGATCATCAACCGTAGACAAATATGACTTCCGCCCTATGTCTCGTCTTCGGTCCGAGAGGGAAATGAATGAATGAAATGATGAAAGTGAAGGACAGCTTACAGATGATCGTGAAACAAGAACAGATGTGACGATGGGTTGCCCATTATCTCCATTTCTATTTTTGTTGGCCAATATTTGGAAACATCATGTCACCACATAGATGTGATGTCTGAGAAAAGCGCTTCGAGTGATCAGAAGAGACAGAATCCGAAATGACATTATAAGAGAAAGTGTAGGCATTGAGCCAATTCTAAGCTACATAAAGAAACACAAATAAACTGGTTTGCCCATCTAGAAAGAACGCGATGTGATTCCTTACCATACAAAGCATATGTTAAAGGACGAGAAGGGAGAAGGGCAAGCGGCAGACCCAGAGTAAGATGGACATACATCATCAGAGAAAACTTGCAGCAACATCAATCGAAAATTGTTGAAGCCGCCAAAAGGACGAGAACCGGAACTTTATATCTCCCTCGACATAAGAATCGGTGCAAGAAGAATTGAATCAAAGAAAGAAGGAAAGAAAGAAGGAAAGAAAGAAAGAAAGAAGTAACGAAAGAAAGAAAGAAAAATTGGATTATAAGAATAATACAGCACAGTAATGGAATCCAGTGATCAGTGACAGCAGAGACATTACCGTGATATTTCTCACCTCCCATAACACAATCATCAACTAATGAAAAATAAAATGATCAAACTTGACAAGAGGTCACATCAGTTCCAGACTGAAAATATTTGGAGAAAACCCCGAAACAAGAACATTAATTTAGCTTGCAATAACTAGACAACACTGGAAGAAATACTTCCCAAAATTGGTAAATTGTAAATATTAAGACAATAAACCAAACTCCCATCCATCAACGCAATATTTAGGAGTCGGATATTTAGGTGGCTGGGTCATGCAAGAAGAATGGAAAACAATCGTTTTCTCCCCGAAAACATTATATAGGGAAATTAGAGACGATTATGGTTATGGAAGGTCCCGGTATCACTGCAAACGAATTAAAATCCTTAATTGCCCAACCGCCCGTGCCAGTAGAATCATTCGAATTAATATCTGATCTGTCAAATAAATAAAGGTAGCTGGAGGCCCCATCTTAGCAGCCACGCTAAAAGACATAAGGCGAAACCGCACATTTAGAGACGGAAAGACACCAAAGGGCAGACCAGTGCTGAGGTATTAGGATGTTTGAAGAGCTTCCTTAAGAGAACTGGAAGAAACTGGGAAAGTCTGGCTGCAGGTCATCATCATCATCATGTGCCATACCAGTTGGCGTAGGCGATCATGCTCTTCCACAATCTTTTATCTACAATGCATCGTATCAGTTCTGTTGTTGACTGTTTTCCATACCATGACATCAAGCTATCCAATATTTTCTCGTTTTATCGTCCGCGATATCTCTTTCCTTCTATTTCGTCAGTTGTAACCAAGTATTCCAACTTTCCTCTTCTCGTGATGTGTCCGAAAAATGTTGATTGATTGTTTGTGAAGTTTTTTATGAGTTCCCTTTTTGTGTTGGCCTCTTTGAGAATTTTTTCATTGGTCTTTTAGATGTCAGGGAACTTTCAACATTCTTCTAAGAAATCCCATCTCTGTGGCCTCTCTAATCGTCTTTTTATTTGTTTGTGTACTGCCCATGATTCACTTCCATAGGTCAGAATTGGTTCTATATAGCACCGATAAACTGTCTTTCTCATTTCTCTTGACAAAGATTTGTTGCATAAAATATTTGTCATTCTTTTAAATGCTATTTTGGCCTGAGCTATTCAGCTTTTTATTTCTGGGGTGCATCTTCTATCCGATGTTATTATTGTAACCAAGCATTTGACGCGTTGTACTTGTTTCAGATTTGTCGTGCTTATTGTTATGCTGCATGATGGTGATTGTTTCTTCGATATGACCATTACTTTTGTTTTCTTATTATTTAGACTGAGACCTTTCTTGTTGCTTTCTTTTACTTTTATGTCTATCATTTCTTGTAGTTCATTCTCTGTCTCTGCTATTAATACCGTGCCATCCGCATATCGTAAATTATTTATGTTGTGACCGTTGACTTCAATTCCTTTTTTTTGTTTACTATTGTTCGCTGTAAAGTGAAAACAAATCCGGCAACAGAACACAGCCTTGTCTGACTCCTTGTTTTATATATCGAAATTGTCCTGTTTGGTTGTTAATTCGTATAGCTGCTTTTTATTGCCAGTACTTGTTTTTTTTTATGATTCGCAGATCCTTGCCATCAACGTTTAATTTCTCCAGCATATTAATTATTTCCACATGCTTTACTTTGTCAAATGCTTTTGTGTAGTTTATAAAGCACATATATAGGTTTTTCTTTACCCTATAGATATTTATATCAATGTTCTTAAGATGTAGATTGCATTATTGGTGCCCTTTCCTTCCACAAATCCACATTGTTCCTCACTTATTTCTGGTTTTTTTTTTGTTCCTTACACGTGTTTAGGGACTCTTGGCTGTTGCAAGTCAGAAAGTGTTATTTATAGTTTTATGTTCAGAGTCTTCATGTCACGTTTACACGCGTCTAGTGATCGGCGTTTTGGGTGCTTCCTAGTTCTTTTGCCACTTGCTATACATAGTTGTATAAAGTATATCTTTTGGTATAGGGCCATCTTTCATACGGTGTAAATAGTCTAGCCATAACCTACCTTGTTTGAGCAGCGTGTAAATATTCGGGAGGACTGTACAAGTTAGCGTCTCCACGTTTTTCACTTTGTAGGAGTTATCGTTCTGGAAGTTAGTAACTGACACTTGTAATCTTCTGTTTATTCTCTGCCGCTAACTGTCTGTTGTCTCAAGACAAGCCCATTTTGAGTAACTGGTTAAAGTCTCATGGGAGGTCAAGTCTGACAACATTCTTTGTCATCTTCATGCAATGGCACGTCGGTATGAGAGGTCAAGTTCATTATCATAGACTTGTCATTTTGTTTCATGTGATGCGCAGAAGAGTAATGGACCGAGTTGACATTCTTAAAGCTCTCAATAACGATGCACAAAAGACTGACTTAAAATAATAACTCAGAATCAGGCAACCAAGAACAGACTTCAAGAACATCAAGTCAAGGTGGGAGATGCCAAACGGGAGCTCGAGCCAGGAACCCAAAGAAGACTTGTCAACCAACACAACACCAATGACGTTGTCGCTACACGTTGATGGCTATTCTTCAGATGATATCTGAGCACTTATTGACTTGTTAAATAAAGCTATTTACAGCTGAGAGAAATAACAAACCAATTATCGCCCCTCAAGCAACCAACTGTCGCTTTGAACTTCGCTATCTTGTATCTGTAATTGTCTTCATTGTCTCGATTTGGCAGCAAAAATTATGGTTGATTGACTTTGTCTCCAGTAGGCAGATCTCACAACACACGCATTAAGAAAACATATAACATTTACCAACTCAATTAGCGTCAAACATGACCAATAGGTCAAACTAAATATCAGTAACTCTCTCCAACAATCAATTGTGATCAACAAATAGTTGCAATTTTGGTTATTGCTGTTTTCATGCTACGAGTTGAAGCGGTCAATGTGCCCTTGTACTCACTGATGTGGCCAGTCGGATTTCTGGACATTCCCAGCTCTTTTGAGGAGTTTGAGTTTGTCTTCTAGTCCAGCCCAGAGGTTCTGTAACATTGGCTCCTCTAGATCATTAACTGCCACCACAACAGGGAACACAACGATCTTAGCTTCAGTCCATTTTGACACAGACTGTTACCGGGGGAGACCACGAGAAGGTAGAACTGCTGAGTCTTGAGCAGCTGACGGTGTGCCGACACTGCTTTTGAGACCACAGGCCGGAGCCGCTTATGCTCCCTTGTAAACTTTGCTAAATGTTCCAGATTGTCTCCTCATCTGGTGCGCTTGTTAACATGAACACCAGGGGGTGTCTGCGCTGTCTAGCGAGGGGATAATTGTTTACATCATGTCACTGTTATTTATTTCACATTAACGGTTATCACTAATGATTATATCAACATTATCTGTTATTATCATAAATAACCGCGCCTGCTGGCTAGGTGATCATGTCTCTACACAACTTTCGGCTTTTACTTTTTGTAGTTAGTTAGCAATGACGATGTTTGACTTCCTAACATAATATTCTCTTGAATATTCAGGGACATATTCTCGTGTATTGTCACACTCGACAGGAAATGATGAGAACAGAACTTAGTCGTGGTCAATGCGGAGGTCAACCGGTCTCATCTTGAATAATACCGATGTTGAAGATGCAGTCATCTATACAGACAGATCTGTAATACAAAACCAAAGGAGTGCATGGACATTTACAGCACACTCGGCAAGCAGAATAGTCAAAGAAAACAGTGGTGTATACGATATTCAGTAATTATTTGCATGTTATCATCATGCACTCCGAACATGTCTATAGGTGCTCAGATCCCCTCCTCAGCAAGTCTCGAAGTGTCCAGCAACTGACGACTCCAGATCTGTGTTAGTTGATAAGTCTTCTTATACGCCCACTAAGCTTCTCGTTTCTGGCTGTGCCCATCACTTTCATCCGAAGGAGTGACGTGGACTCATGGTTGAGGAAGTCCTGTGTACTTCTCACTTCACGGAGGGCATTGATGATGTCTGCCCGATCCATTGGTCGACCATCCTCTACAATAGCGCGGCTAGCCAACCTGTCCGCTCTTTCATTTCCCCATAATCCCGCATGTCCTGGGACGTAGACAAAGGTGACCATACGTATTTATTTTATTTCTGCAATGACTCTAATCATCATACTTTATGATTACAAGTAGTATGACCATGGATGTGATGGCAGTGATCAGAGAATTCATCTAGTTTGAGTCACATGACTACACCCACGCCTGCATACTGAGTGGTTCGATGAGCATGATAAGAAAAGTGAAGGCGGACTCTGTACGCAGGCAGTTGGTCGAGTCATTACAGAAGTCACCGACAGACAGAGTCACCTTTGTCTCCGTCCCTGGACATTTGGGAGTACAGGGAAATGGAAGAGCGGTTAAGGCTGGCTACCTGCACTGTCATTGAAGACAGTCAACCAATGGATCGGGCGGACATCACCAATACCCGCCGAGATGTTGTAAGGGCACATGACTTCGCCAACCATGAGTCCACATCACTTCTTCGGATGTCAGAGATGGGTGTTAAGATGGGGACAGCCAGATACGAGAAACTTAGTTGGCGTGTAAGAAGACTTATCAACCAACACAGAACTGGAATCGTCAGTCGCTGGGCACTGCGGGACTTGCTGAGGAGGGAATCTGAGAACCTATGGATAAGTTCGGAGTGCAATGGTGATGACCCGCAAATAATTCAATAACTTTCCAATCCACATCCACCACTCCACCATTTCAACACCATTCTCTTTGGTCTGTTTCGTGTCGTCGCCAGTTTCTTCATGACTGTTCCTAAATTTCTTTTTCGGTTACACTTTTGCCTTCCCTTTTGTTTCCTTCCCTTGTTTTTATGTAATTTGCACACGTTTGTTCTCGCCGTCTCTGTTATCCCGGAATACCATGTCCCTGCGTTGTCTGTTGGATTCTTTTAACCATAATTGGATGTCTCCGTAGGTACATCCACACCTATTGGACTGTGTGTCACTTCCATCACTTCTTTCTTTTCTAAACTTTCACGTGCTTCGTTTACTGCTGCACACGTCTGCCATTTCCGGCGAGCCTTCATGTGGGTTCCGCTGTCCGGACTGCTTCGTTTGATTAGCTTTGTAGCATAATTGCCAGTTTGGCCTTTCCGACTTTGTATATTCCTCTAGGACTGACATGAATAGAAGGACCAGCTTGGCTTTCTTACAGTACAGCGCAACATCTGTCTGACCTGGTGGTACTCCCCACCATTTCCGCATGCTCTTGCTAATCTTGCTCTCCATCGCTTCCACCGTTTTTTAGCTGATCTCGTCTATCAGAAGAGACCATAACAGTTTGGGGACCAACATAAACTGGTGGCACCAGGTTTTGAACTTTCCTACAAGTCTACTCCGGTCAATGATGTGTAGCCCATGCTCTGCCATCTCTCTTACTATCTGGTCAGCTTTCGCGTTCTTAAATGAGATGTCATACACGCTGCTTAAACTCTTTATTGGCTCCTCGCGGACGGTTGAGATCCTTTTGTTTGCTACACTGAATGTGACTTCCTTGGTCTTCCTTTGTCTGATTGAGATGCTTCGTGACTTCCTCGGTTTGAGGCTCATCTGCCACCACACGATCAGCTCGTCTAGGCGTTCAAGCATCCCCCGGCGTGGCTCTCATCTGTCACCACACGATCAGCTCGTCTAGGCGTTCAAGCATCCCCGGGCGTGGCTCTCATCTGTCACCACACGATCAGCTCGTCTAGGCGTTCAAGCATCCCCCGGGCGTGGCTCTCATCTGTCACCACACGATCAGCTCGTCTAGGCGTTCAAGCATCCCCCGGGCGTGGCTCTCATCTGCCACCACACGATCAGCTCGTCTAGGCGTTCAAGCATCCCCAGGGCGTGGCTCTCATCTGCCACCACACGATCAGCTCGTCTAGGCGTTCAAGCATCCCAGGGCGTGGCTCTCATCTGCCACCACACGATCAGCTCGTCTAGGCGTTCAAGCATCCCCCGGGCGTGGCTCTCATCTGCCACCACACGATCAGCTCGTCTAGGCGTTCAAGCATCCCAGGGCGTGGCTCTCATCTGACGCTAGAACTGTCGTCTCATCCATGAATACTTTAAGTGAAGGCATGCGGTCTGGTCCTTGTGCAACTCCATTTGCTGCTTTCAGTATTACTTGCACCTATGACGAAGAATATGGGGGAAATTGTACATCCCATCACAATGCCGACTTGCAATTCTATCCAATCGGTCGTATACTCCCTGTTGGAGAAACGCATTGTGTAGCCGGTCAAATACAGTTTGAGCAAGGCAGTCACACTCTGGGGTGATATATATATATATAAGAACTTAGGTACAGTAGAAGTATTTCTCTAATAGTTATTTGTTTATTGCCAACTGTATTAATTCTGTTGAATTTGGTTTTATCATATTAATTTGCAGTCGCTACTGTTGTGATCTCTTATCAAGTGTTTGAGTCCTGTATTTGTTGTTGATTATTTGAGAAAAGACCTGTATCACCAGCTTGAAGCTTTATATATTTCCTCCAAAGTCAGAACATTGTCACTCCTAGAAACATTTGGTTCAAGACATAGAAGTCCACGAACATCTCGTCCTGCTCATTTATCTCTACAATTCTTTGTTTTCCAAGAATGTTTTCAAAGCCCCGCTTGTCTATTCCTACCTTTCTATTTAGGACTTCCATCAAGACTATACAATCATTACTTCTTCTATCCATCAGAAATTGCCATTGTTTAAGGAAATCGTCTTTTCCTGAACGTTATCATTAGTTCGGGCGTATGTTTGCGAGACATGTTTTTATTTTATTTTGTTCTAGCAGATTTGAAGGTTACGCTTGTTAATCAGGGCCCTATTACTTCCCCTCCTGTCTGTGGTTTCTGACCAGTTTAAATAATAGCCACGCCTTCAACCTGTTGCTCTCCCTTTAACCTTTCACTACGGCCTACCATTGCTGCGTTTTTATTATCACGTGATAATTAGTGTATTAATCTGTCACCAACTGGTGAATCTGATTGGTCAAACGTAGCCTATATATATCTCACGAGATTTCCATATCTCACAACGAGGTACTCAGACTGTCCCAGCAGTTGGAAGGCACTGATCTCAAACCTAAACCAAGACCTCTGTTATTCTCGAAACAGCCGATCAAGCTAAATCGCCACATTTCACTTTGACCATGATCGGGATGAAGCTTCTGGTCATTTTGGCCTGCACGGCTTTTCTGGCCAATGCTACACTCGACGACCAGGTAAATATAATATTGAAATAATAAATCAGCCAATCAAATTAGTAACTTGCCAGAAAGTGAAATTGTTGGCCTTTCATTCATGAATCATCCGCGATTGTTCGCTGCTTGGATGTTTTCATACTTTGATGTCTAGCTCAAGCAGTTTAATTCTATGTGGTTCTTATCTTCACTGAAGCATAAAAAATCTTGTCAATGAGAATCGTCACAGTTGTTAACCAGATGGTTTCCACATGAATGCCTGACGGGGAAGTCTTTCCTCATTCATTCTCAGCACATAACTGATGTATTTCTAACGCCTTCTTCTTATATCGCTCATCACGTCTTCTTGTTTTGATTAGTCCCGTATGGACGTGTCTATTTCTAAAAGACTGAAGAGAGTTTTACAGAGATTTACATTAGTGATTTGTTCTTATTTTCCTACTTCCTTTTTCCATTATTTTGAGTGTCGTCTCCACATCGAAGGTTGGCTACAGTGAAGCACCATTTAACTGTCTCTTGCCTTGATAGTACGTTCATATTGTCATAGGTTCATCTGTCGATCTTTTCGATGTCATCACTACACTCTAGTCCTGACACCATCTGCCTGTCTACCTTGTACCTCCCTTTACAAGATGACTTAGAGTACGGTATTATGTATCTTCCCATGTCCAACAAGATGACTTAGAGTACGGTATTATGTCTCTTCTCATGTCCAACAAGATGACTTAGAGTACGGTATTATGTCTCTTCCCATGCCCAACAAATTCCATTTGTTTTGTTCGAATTGTGTTAAGTAGTTCTTTTTTAAATTTTCACCTGATTCAGAACTTCCCTGTTAGTCTCAAATTCCGACGGTTTCTGTTTTGGTGTGGTTAAATTTTTCATGTTGTTAAAAATACTTTATGCCATTACAATTTATTTGTTTATTTCTGTCTGACATTGTCCATCATTTATTATAATATATCCAAGATCGCTATATTCTTTAACTTTTTCTAGGTTCTCTGGGTCTACTTCGACATCCACTTGTACATTTTTTGTGTGTTTTCGCTGCTTATAATCACAGTTTTAATCCATTAATGTTCTTACTCAAACGACATTCTCTACTTGTCTTCTATGTTTTGTTCACTTGTTGTAGGTCTTCAGGATTTGTTGCCAGTGATACGGTATCATCAGCATACCTTAGATTATTGAATACACATCCATTGATATTGAGACCTGACATCCCCGTGATGCCTTTAAAGATCTGCTCAGTGTAAAAGTTGAATAGACATGGTCATAGGATACATCCCTGCCTTATTCCTCTTTCTATGACAAATAGAGATCTTATTGTTGTATTTTAGAACAGCTGTTTGTTCCCAGTATAAATTATATATACCAGTCTTACGTCAGCAAAAACTTGACTTATTATTTGGAAATCCTCCCTGTATAACTTTATGTAAAATATTTGTTATATGGCTCAAGAATTGTATTGTTCTAAAGTCCCAACACTCTACATCACCGGTCTTCTTTGGCAAGGCAATAAATACTGCTGCTTTTAGTTCATGTGGTATATATCATATCGTATATATATATATATATATATATATATATATATATATATATATATATCTTACATCTATTCCAAAACCTCTAGAGCTTTTATCATCTCAACCTGTTGATTGTCTGGACCTGTGACTTAAAAAAAAAATACTTATTGGTGATTCTTTTTTTTTTATTTATGTGTGCATCCCTTTTAAATCTTATTCCGCATCTTCTCTCTCCCCACCCCCTCCACCACGTGGTTTTTTTTTTTCCGGACAATTTTGATTGAGCCAGTCAGCATTTATCTGGAGACATATAATAATAAATGAATATTATTATAGAGAGACACTTCCGTGTCGATAATTCACCGAATCATAGAAGAAAGAGGTATGTATTACAGCACTCAGAAAAAAAGAGAAATAAACAATAGAAATAAAACAAAGAACAATATATGGTCCGAAGCAAAGGTTCACATCAGTAGACCCATTGCTTCCGACTATATATTGTCCTTTATTTTTTTTCTGTTTATTTCTAATTTTTTTTTCTGAGTGCTGTAAAATATACCTCTTGCTCCTATGATTCGCATCATTTATCTGTCTGTACATGTTGCGAGTTTTCTCCCTTTTGGTGTATTAACTAGATTTCTCTCTCTGTCTTCCTTCTTCCACATTTTTTTCGAAAGATCTCTTCAGTCTTCCATTTTTTATTTCTGTTTATCTTAAGGCAATATGCTGTACTTTTGTGTATGGTTTTCCTTATCCATTTCCATTTTGGTTGTAACTTTTTGTTAGAAAGGTTCACCCGAGAGAAGATGTACACAGTAGAATCATGCAGATGATGGGTCTGACTGTGTCATGTACAACAAGAAATCCAGGAGATGGGTCAGACTAGGTTATGTGCAACGAAAAATCCATTAGATGGGTCTGACTTGACCATGTGAATCAAAATATCCATTTGGTGGGTCTGACTAGACCATGTGAATCAGAATATCCATTTGGTGGGTCTGACTAGACCATGTGAATCAGAATATCCATTTGGTGGGTCTGACTAGACCATGTGAATCAGAATATCCATTTGGTGGGTCTGACTAGACTATGTGGAACAAAAGATCCATTAGATGAGTCTGACTAGACTATATAAAGCAAAAGATCCATCTCACTAGGTCACATCTAACAGAAGATAATGTGTAACAAAAAGATCTATTAGATAGGTCTGACTAGACCATGTGTAACGAAAGATCCATTAGATGGGTCTGACTAGACCATGTGTAACGAAAGATCCATTAGATGGGTCTAACTAGATAATGTGTAACAAAAAGATCTATTAGATAGGTCTCATTAGGTCATTGATAACAAAGTTTTTTTTTTGCAGACCCAGGTTTACGAGTGTGAGGCAGGCACCTCAAGCCAATCCATCCAGATATCACCTTCTGACAAACCAATCATTCTTAGAAGCCACAACTACGGCAATGGTGACTATGGTAACAACGAATTGTGCACAATTGATCTAAATACCGGCTCGGAACCAGTTGTTCTAAATTTCACTTTCAAGTAAGACTTCTAAATATTTCTCTTACATCAAATGTTAATATGTTTCATGTAGGATATTTTAATTTGGAATCTTTACTTTTACTCAACTTTTTCCACGTGGAGTTGTGTTTTTTTGGTAGAAAAAAACCGCCACTTGAAGAACTCGTGTATAACAAGAACTAGCAGAACTGAGATAAATATTGTAAAATGTGTGAAGTTAAAGAACTGTATTAAAGGGGATCCGACCAGTTTTGGAGTACAAGGTAATGACACCGCAGACATGTCAATCAGTGATGGTAGTGTAATGGAACAGCCAAACTGAAGAATTACATATCGGTCAGCGATGGTAGTATAATGGAACAGCCTAACTGAACAATCACATATCGGCCAAGGCCGGTAGTATAATGGAACAGCTAAACTGACAAATCGCATAACAGTAGAATGCAGTAGTTAACCAATCACATTCAAGCAGGTCAGTAGTTAACCAATAGCATACAAGCAGATCAGTAGTTAATCAATCACATACCAGCAGATGGTCAGTAGTTAATCAATCACATACCAGCAGAATGACAGTAGTTAATCAATCACATACCAGCAGATGGTCAGTAGTTAATCAATCACATACCAGCAGATGGTCAGTAGTTAATCAATCACATACCAGCAGATGGTCAGTAGTTAATCAATCACATACCAGCAGATGGTCAGTAGTTAATCAATTACATACCAGCAGAAGGTCAGTAGTAAATCAATCACATACCAGCAGATGGTCAGTAGTTAATCAATCACATACCAGCAGAAGGTCAGTAGTTAATAAATCACATACCAGCAGATGGTCAGTAGTTAATCAATCACATACCAGCAAAAGGTCAGTAGTTAATCAATCACATACCAGCAGATGGTCAGTAGTTAATAAATCACATACCAGCAGAAGGTCAGTAGTTAATCAATCACATACCAGCAGAAGGTCAGTAGTTAATCAATCACATACCAGCAGATGGTCAGTAGTTAATCAATCACATACCAGCAGATGGTCAGTAGTTAATCAATCACATACCAGCAGATGGTCAGTAGTTAATCAATCACATACCAGCAGATGGTCAGTAGTTAATCAATCACATACCAGCAGATGGTCAGTAGTTAATCAATCACATACCAGCAGATGGTCAGTAGTTAACCAATCACATACCAGCAGATGGTCAGTAGTTAATCAATTACATACCAGCAGAAGGTCAGTAGTTAATCAATCACATACCAGCAGATGGTCAGTAGTTAATCAATCACATACCAGCAGAAGGTCAGTAGTTAATAAATCACATACCAGCAGATGGTCAGTAGTTAATCAATCACATACCAGCAGAAGGTCAGTAGTTAATCAATCACATACCAGCAGATGGTCAGTAGTTAATCAATCACATACCATCAGAAGGTCAGTAGTTAATCAATCACATACCAGCAGAAGGTCAGTAGTTAATCAATCACATACCAGCAGATGGTCAGTAGTTAATCAATCACATACCAGCAGAAGGTCAGTAGTTAATGAATCACATACCAGCAGATGGTCAGTAGTTAATCAATCACATAACAGCAGAAGGTCAGTAGTTAATAAATCACATACCAGCAGATGGTCAGTAGTTAATCAATCACATACCAGCAGAAGGTCAGTAGTTAATCAATCACATACCAGCAGAAGAGAAGAGGGTCATTTCTCGTTTCTTTGTGCATTTATCATACATCTATGACAATAGGGATTCTCACATACATTTATGACACCTCTTATTTGTTTAGTGCTTCTCTAATATATTCCTGATGTCTCTCATTTTTTATGACACCTCTCATTTATTTATGACACCTCTCATTTATTTATGACACCTCTCGTTTATTTATATCATCTCTCATTTATTCATAAAACCTCTCATTTATTTATGACACCTCTCTTTTATTCATAAAACCTCTCATTTTTTAGGACACCTCTCATTTATTTATGACACCTCTCGTTTATTTATAACATCTCTCATGTTTTCATAAAACCTCTCATTTATTTATGACACATCTAACTTGTTATGACACCTCTCATTTATTTATAACCCCTCACATGTATTTATGACAACTCTCATTTATTTATAACCCCTCTCATTTATTTATCGCACCTCACATTTATTTATAAGAGCTTTAATTTGTTGTCCAACTCCTCATCCTTTTCTTCCTCTGCTCCAACTCCTCATCCTTTTCTTCCTCTGTTCCACCTCCTCATCCTTTTCTTCCTCTGCTCCAACTCCTCATCCTTTTCTTCCTCTTCTCCAACTCCTCATCCTTTTCTTCCTCTGCTCCACCTCCTCATCCTTTTCTTCCTCTGCTCCACCTCCTCTTCCTTTTCTTCCTCTGCTCCACCTCCTCATCCTTTTCTTCCTCTGCTCCACCTCCTCTTCATTTTCTTCCTCTGCTCCACCTCCTCATCCTTTTCTTCCTCTGCTCCACCTCCTCTTTCTTTTACTTCCTCTGCTCCACCTCCTCTTCCTTTTCTTCCTCTGTTCCACCTCCTCATCCTTTTCTTCCTCTGCTCCACCTCCTCATCCTTTTCTTCCTCTGTTCCA
Organism: Megaustenia siamemsis; assembly: GCA_032433765.1. Lineage (NCBI taxonomy): Eukaryota > Metazoa > Mollusca > Gastropoda > Stylommatophora > Ariophantidae > Megaustenia > Megaustenia siamemsis. Next base: position 24,223,980 of record JAVIAB010000104.1, read on the forward strand.
CCTCCTCTTCCTTTTCTTCCTCTGCTCCACCTCCTCTTCCTTTTCTTCCTCTGCTCCACCTCCTCATCCTTTTCTTCCTTTGCTCCACCTCCTCTTCATTTTCTTCCTCTGCTCCACCTCCTCATCCTTTTCTTCCTCTGCTCCACCTCCTCTTTCTTTTACTTCCTCTGCTCCACCTCCTCTTCCTTTTCTTCCTCTGTTCCACCTCCTCATCCTTTTCTTCCTCTGCTCCACCTCCTCATCCTTTTCTTCCTCTGCTCCACCTCCTCTTCTTTTCTTCCTCTGCTCCACCTCCTCTTCTTTTCTTCCTCTGCTCCACCTCCTCATCCTTTTCTTCCTCTGCTCCACCTCCTCATCCTTTTCTTCCTCTGCTCCACCTCCTCTTTCTTTTACTTCCTCTGCTCCACCTCCTCATCCTTTTCTTCCTCTGCTCCACCTCCTCATCCTTTTCTTCCTCTGCTCCACCTCCTCATCCTTTTCTTCCTCTGCTCCACCTCCTCTTTCTTTTACTTCCTCTGCTCCACCTCCTCTTCCTTTTCTTCCTCTGCTCCACCTCCTCTTCCTTTTCGTCCTCTGTTCCACCTCCTCTACCTTTTCTTCCTCTGCTCCACCTCCTCATCCTTTTCTTCCTCTGCTCCACCTCCTCATCCTTTTCTTCCTCTGCTCCACCTCCTCTTTCTTTTACTTCCTCTGTTCCACCTCCTCTACCTTTTCTTCCTCTGCTCCACCTCCTCTTCCTTTTCGTCCTCTGTTCCACCTCCTCTACCTTTTCTTCCTCTGCTCCACCTCCTCTTCCTTTGCTTCCTCTGCTCCACCTCCTCTTCTTACATCTTCAGGGGAGTCGATAATCCTCTCTCACCATTGATGGGAAATGTAAAACTGAAAAACAAAAAGGAATGGCAAAATAAAATTTTAATGTCATGAAAAATAAACTAACATCAAAACAATAACACCAGGGCTAAAACTAAGAAAAGCAAAATGTTATATTCTCTCAACATTCCCATATGGTGCAGAAACATGGACATTAGACAAGAAAACATATCTTTGAAAACATAAATTGAAAAGAGAACTACTAAATACAATTCAAACAAAACAAATTATGTTTTTGGGGTATGTTAAAATACACAACATCCTACTAAAAGTAATATTGGAATGGAAAATACAAGGTAAAAAAGGCAGTGGCTGACCAAAACTAACATGGACGAGTAACATCAAAAGATGGACAAGTAAACCTATTACAACCTGCAATATCAAAGCAAAAAACAGAGTGGAATGGCGCTCCGTGGTAGTCAATCCTTCGATGCGGAGATGGCACTCAATGGAAAGAAAAGAACTTCTCACCGCTTATTGATGTAACCGAATCAAGAACATTGGCTGATGTTAACTTCAGGTAAACTTAACGCCACCTCTCTCTCTCTCTCTCTCTCTCTCTCTCTCTCTCTCTCTCTCTCTCTCTCTCTGTTTGAAACTCTTTCACCCACAGGTATAACACTACAGACAAAACTCAGTTAATTTATTACAACATTGCAGATATAGACAAGACTTCAGGTGTACTTGACGCCACCTCTCTCTCTCTCTCTCTCTCTCTCTCTCTCTGTTTGAAACTCTTTCACCCACAGGTATAACACTACAGACAAAACTCAGTTAATTTATTACAACATTGCAGATATAGACAAGACTTCAGGTGTACTTGACGCCACCTCTCTCTCTCTCTCTCTCTCTCTCTCTCTCTCTCTCTCTGTTTGAAACTCTTTCACCCACAGGTACAACACTACAGACAAAACTCAGTTCCTTTATTACAACATTGCAGATATAGACAAGACTTCAGGCGCACGAAAGATTGATAAATAATAGTATTCCATCAATCCCATCTTTGTTTGTGTTTGTTCTAGCAAAGTTTATTAAAGGCTCGATGTGTTTTGATCTTTCTGTCTCTTGGCATGGCTAGACCATTCTATCTATTATTTCTTTATGCAATTACCAGTCGAAAGTTAATCATAGATTTTATCCGATGTCTTCATTTCTGTTCTTATCATTCAGACTATCTCTTGTCTTACGTCTAACATATTTCATTTCGGTAGCAGCATTTTTTCTTATTGAAAAGAAATACGACCTGGGTGTAATTGAACCACAGTCAGCAGAATGACAGGGGCGACACTTACAACCGTCCTGATGAGGAAACCATTATAGTACATGGTACTTTTGTTTTCTTACTATTTAAAACTGAGACCTTTTTTGTCGCTTCTTTAACTATTATGTTTATCATTTCTTGTAGTCTAATTTAATAACATTCTTTAAAATAGAGAAATATAAGATATCATTGATCAGGAATAGAAAGAGAGCAATATACCATTGATAATAGATAGAAAGAGAGCAATACCAGATAACATTGATAAGGATAGAAAGAGAGCAATATAAGATACCATTGATCAGCGATAGAAAGAGAGCAATAAAAGATATTATTGATAAGGATAGAAAGAGAGCAATATAAGATACCATTGATAAGGAATGAAAGAGAGCAATATAAGATACCATTGATAAGGAATGAAAGAGAGTAATATAAGATACCATTGATAAGCGATAGAAAGTGAGCAATATAAGATACCATTGATAAGAAATAGAAAGAGAGTAATATAAGATACCATTGACAAGCGATAGAAAGAGAGCAATATATAATATCATTGATAAGCGATAGAAAGAGAGCAATATAAGATATCATTGATAAGAATAGAAAGAGAGTAATATAAGATACCATTGATAAGAATAGAAAGAGAGTAATATAAGATCGATCACTTTATCTATCTTGGAAGTCACATTGATCGAGAAGGGGATACGAGCAAAGAAATTAAAATCAGAATAGCTAAAGCAGCAATGTCTTTCAGAAGCCTTGAAAAGTTGTGGAAATCAAAACTTATCAGCACAAACACAAAACTTAGGCTATTCAAATCAAATGTACTATCAACCCTACGTATGCGTGTGAAAGCTGGAAAACAACAAGAGATATAGAAACAAAGTTGAACGCATTCGAAAATAAATGTCTAAGGAAAATACTTGGTATAGCATGGAACGAATTCAAAACAAATGAGGAAATTAGAGAAATCGCCAATCAACCACTAATATCTTCAGTAATAAAGAAAAGACGATGGTCATACGTTGGACATGTGATGAGAAGAGATAATAACCGAATAGCAAAGCAAGCCCTCATATGGGAAACAACAGGTAAAAGAAAAGAGGAAGACCCAGGGAGACACTGAGAAGAACATTGATGAGAGAGGCAAGAGCAGCAGGAGTCGGCTCCCTCAATGAGATAGAACTGCTTGCACAGAACAGAGACAGATGGCGAGATTTGATAAATATCTTTAAAAGAAAACTGCTAGAACAAAAAATCCATATAGGAGAAGGTGTATCTTGGTCTACGCCCTATGGGCCGGTTACGGCTCGAAAGGTCAATAGATAGATAGATAGAATATAAGATACCATTGATAAGCGATAGAAAGATAGCAATATAAGATATCATTGATAAGCGATAGAAAGAGAGCAATATAAGATACCATTGATAAGGATAGAAAGAGAGTAATATAAAATACCATTGATAAGCGAATGAATGAGAGCTAAATAGGATAGCATTGATTAACAATAGAAAGAGAAAATATAAGATACCATTGATAAGCGATAGAAAGAGAGTAATATAAGATACCATTGATAAGCGATAGAAAGAGAGCAATATAAGATACCATTGATAAGCGATAGAAAGAGAGTAATATAAGATACCATTGATAAGCGATAGAAAGAGAGTAATATAAGATACCATTGATAAGCGATAGAAAGAGAGCAATATAAGATACCATTGATAAGCGATAGAAAGAGAGCAATATAAGATATCATTGATAAGGGATAGAAAGAGAGCAATATAAGATATCATTGATAAGCGATAGAAAGAGAGCAATATAAGATACCATTGATAAGCGATAGAAAGAGAGCAATATAAGATATCATTGATAAGGGATAGAAAGAGAGCAAAATAAGATATCATTGATAAGCGATAGAAAGAGAGCAATATAAGATATTATTGATAATGACAGAAAGAGAGTAATATAAGATACCATTGATAAGGATAGAAAGAGACCAATATAAGATACCATTGACAAGGACAGAAAGAGAGTAATATAAGATAACATTGATAAGGACAGAAAGAGATTAATATAAGATACCACTGATAAGCGATAGAAAGAGAGCAATATAAGATATCATTGATAAGGATAGAAAGAGAGTAATATAAGATACCATTGATAAGGATAGAAAGAGAGTAATATAAGATACCATTGATAAGGATAGAAAGAGAGCAATATAAGATACCATTGAAAAGGACAGAAAGAGTGTAATATAAGATAACATTGATAATAGATAGAAAGAGAGCAATATAAGATACCATTGATAAGCGATAGAAAGAGAGCAATATAAGATACCATTGATAAGCGATAGAAAGAGAGTAATATAAGATACCATTGATAAGCGATAGAAAGAGAGCAATATAAGATACCATTGATAAGCGATAGAAAGAGAGCAATATATATCATTGATAAGCGATAGAAAGAGAGCAATATAAGATATCATTGATAAGGATAGAAAGAGAGTAATATTAGATACCATTGATAAGGATAGAAAGAGAGTAATATAAGATACCATTGATAAGGACAGAAAGAGATTACTATAAGATACCATTGATAAGCGATAGAAAGAGAGCAATATAAGATACCATTGATTAGATGTAGAAATAGAGTAATATAAGATACCATTGATAAGCGATAGAAAGAGAGCAATATAAGATACCATTGACAAGCGATAGAAAGAGAGCAATATATAATATCAGTGATAAGCGATAGAAAGAGAGCAATATAAGATATCATTGATAAGAATAGAAAGAGAGTAATATAAGATACCATTGATAAGAATAGAAAGAGTGTAATATAAGATACCATTGATAAGCGATAGAAAGAGAGCAATATAAGATATCATTGATAAGCGATAGAAAGAGAGCAATATAAGATACCATTGATAAGGATAGAAAGAGAGTAATATAAAATACCATTGATAAGCGAATGAATGAGAGCTAAATAGGATAGCATTGATTAACAATAGAAAGAGAAAATATAAGATACCATTGATAAGCGATAGAAAGAGAGTAATATAAGATACCATTGATAAGGACAGAAAGAGAGTAATTATAAGATGACATTGATAAGCGATAGAAAGAGAGCAATATAAGATTCCATTGATAAGCGATAGAAAGAGAGCAATATAAGATACCATTGATAAGCGATAGAAAGAGAGTAATATAAGATACCATTGATCAGCGATATAAAGAGAGCAATATAAGATATCTTTGATAAGCGATAGAAAGAGAGCAATATAAGATACCATTGATAAGCGATAGAAAGAGAGCAATGTAAGATATCATTGATAAGGGATAGAAAGAGAGCAATAAACGATACCATTGATAAGGACAGAAAGAGAGTAATATAAGATAAAATTGATAAGGACAGAAAAAGAGTAATATAAGATAACATTGATAAGCGATAGAAGGAGAGTAATATAAGATACAATTGATAAGCGATAGAAAGAGAGTAATATAAGATACTATTGATAAGCGATAGAAAGAGAGCAATATAAGATATCATTGATAAGCGATAGAAAGAGAGCAATATAAGATACCATTGAAAAGCGATAGAAAGAGAGTAATATAAGATACCATTGATAAGGAATGAAAGAGAGTAATATAAGATGTCACTGATAAGCGATAGAAAGAGAGCAATATAAGATACCATTGATAAGCGATAGAAAGAGAGTAATATAAGATACCATTAATAAGCGATAGAAAGAGAGCAATAAAAGATATCTTTGATAAGCGATAGAAAGAGAGCAATATAAGATACCATTGATAAGCGATAGAAAGAGAGCAATAAACGATACCATTGATAAGGACAGAAAGAGAGTAATATAAGATAAAATTGATAAGGACAGAAAAAGAGTAATATAAGATAACATTGATAATAGATAGAAGGAGAGCAATATAAGATAACATTGATAAGCGATAGAAGGAGAGTAATATAAGATACAATTGATAAGCGATAGAAAGAGAGTAATATAAGATACTATTGATAAGCGATAGAAAGAGAGCAATATAAGATATCATTGATAAGCGATAGAAAGAGATCAATATAAGATACCATTGAAAAGCGATAGAAAGAGAGCAATATAAGATATCATTGATAAGGGATAGAAAGAGAGCAATATAAGATATCATTGATAAGGATAGAAAGAGAGCAATATAACATACCATTGATAAGGATAGAAAGAGAGCAATATAAGATATCATTGATAAGGATAGAAAGAGAGCAATATAAGATACCATTGACAAGCGATAGAAAGAGAGCAATATAAGATATCATTGATAAGGGATAGAAAGTGTCATTATAAGATATCATTGATAAGGACATAAAGAGAGTAATATAACATACCATTGGTAAGCGATAGAAATAGAGCAATATAAAATACCATTGATAAGGACAGAAAGAGAGTAATATAAGATAACATTGATAAGGACAGAAAGAGAGTAATATAAGATACCATTGATAAGGATACAAAGAGAGCAATATAAGATACCATTGATAAGCGATAGAAAGAGAGCAATATAAGATATCATTGATAAGGGATTGAAAGAGAGTAATATAAGATACCATTGATAAGCGATAGAAAGAGAGTAATGTAAAATACCATTGATAAGCGAATGAATGAGAGCTATATAGGATAGCATTGATTAGCAAAAGAAAGAGAAAATATAAGATAATACTGATAAGCGATAGAAAGAGAGCAATATAAGATACCATTGATAAGCGATAGAAAGAGAGTAATATAAGATACCATTGATAAGCGATAGAAAGAGAGCAATATAAGATACCATTGATAAGCGAAAGAAAGAGAGCAATATAAGATACCATTGATAAGCGATAGAAAGAGAGTAATATAAGATACCATTGATAAGCGATAGAAAGAGAGTAATATAAGATACCATTGATAAGCGATAGAAAGAGAGCAATATAAGATATCATTGATAAGCGATCGAAAGATAGCAATATAAGATACCATTGATAAGCGATAGAAAGAGAGCAATATAAGATATCATTGATAAGGGATAGAAAGAGAGCAATATAAGATATCATTGATAAGCGATAGAAAGAGAGCAATATAAGATACCATTGATAAGCGATAGAAAGAGAGCAATATAAGATATCATTGATAAGGGATAGAAAGAGAGCAAAATAAGATATCATTGATAAGCGATAGAAAGAGAGCAATATAAGATATTATTGATAATGACAGAAAGAGAGTAATATAAGATACCATTGATAAGGATAGAAAGAGACCAATATAAGATACCATTGACAAGGACAGAAAGAGAGTAATATAAGATAACATTGATAAGGACAGAAAGAGATTAATATAAGATACCACTGATAAGCGATAGAAAGAGAGCAATATAAGATATCATTGATAAGGATAGAAAGAGAGTAATATAAGATACCATTGATAAGGATAGAAAGAGAGTAATATAAGATACCATTGATAAGGATAGAAAGAGAGCAATATAAGATACCATTGAAAAGGACAGAAAGAGTGTAATATAAGATAACATTGATAATAGATAGAAAGAGAGCAATATAAGATACCATTGATAAGCGATAGAAAGAGAGCAATATAAGATACCATTGATAAGCGATAGAAAGAGAGTAATATAAGATACCATTGATAAGCGATAGAAAGAGAGCAATATAAGATACCATTGATAAGCGATAGAAAGAGAGCAATATATAATATCATTGATAAGCGATAGAAAGAGAGCAATATAAGATATCATTGATAAGGATAGAAAGAGAGTAATATTAGATACCATTGATAAGGATAGAAAGAGAGTAATATAAGATACCATTGATAAGGACAGAAAGAGATTACTATAAGACACCATTGATAAGCGATAGAAAGAGAGCAATATAAGATACCATTGATAAGATGTAGAAATAGAGTAATATAAGATACCATTGATAAGCGATAGAAAGAGAGCAATATAAGATACCATTGACAAGCGATAGAAAGAGAGCAATATATAATATCAGTGATAAGCGATAGAAAGAGAGCAATATAAGATATCATTGATAAGAATAGAAAGAGAGTAATATAAGATACCATTGATAAGAATAGAAAGAGTGTAATATAAGATACCATTGATAAGCGATAGAAAGAGAGCAATATAAGATATCATTGATAAGCGATAGAAAGAGAGCAATATAAGATACCATTGATAAGGATAGAAAGAGAGTAATATAAAATACCATTGATAAGCGAATGAATGAGAGCTAAATAGGATAGCATTGATTAACAATAGAAAGAGAAAATATAAGATACCATTGATAAGCGATAGAAAGAGAGTAATATAAGATACCATTGATAAGGACAGAAAGAGAGTAATTATAAGATGACATTGATAAGCGATAGAAAGAGAGCAATATAAGATACCATTGATAAGCGATAGAAAGAGAGCAATATAAGATACCATTGATAAGCGATAGAAAGAGAGTAATATAAGATACCATTGATCAGCGATATAAAGAGAGCAATATAAGATATCTTTGATAAGCGATAGAAAGAGAGCAATATAAGATACCATTGATAAGCGATAGAAAGAGAGCAATGTAAGATATCATTGATAAGGGATAGAAAGAGAGCAATAAACGATACCATTGATAAGGACAGAAAGAGAGTAATATAAGATAAATTGATAAGGACAGAAAAAGAGTAATAAAAGATAACATTGATAAGCGATAGAAGGAGAGTAATATAAGATACAATTGATAAGCGATAGAAAGAGAGTAATATAAGATACTATTGATAAGCGATAGAAAGAGAGCAGTATAAGATATCATTGATAAGCGATAGAAAGAGAGCAATATAAGATACCATTGAAAAGCGATAGAAAGAGAGCAATATAAGATATCATTGATAAGGATAGAAAGAGAGCAATGTAAGATATCATTGATAAGGATAGAAAGAGAGCAATATAACATACCATTGACAAGGATAGAAAGAGAGCAATATAAGATATCATTGATAAGGACAGAAAGAGAGTAATATAAGATAACATTGATAAGGACAGAAAGAGAGTAATATAAGATACCATTGATAAAGATAGAAAGAGAGCAATATAAGATACCATTGATAAGCGATAGAGAGAGAGCAATATAAGATATCATTGATAAGGGATAGAAAGAAAGTAATATAAGATACCATTGATAAGCGATAGAAAGAGAGTAATGTAAAATACCATTGATAAGCGAATGAATGAGAGCTATATAGGATAGCATTGATTAGCAAAAGAAAGAGAAAATATTAGATACCATTGATAAGCGATAGAAAGAGAGCAATATAAGATACCATTGATAAGCGATAGAAAGAGAGTAATATAAGATACCATTGATAAGCGATAGAAAGAGAGCAATATAAGATACCATTGATAAGCGATAGAAAGAGAGCAATATAAGATACCATTGATAAGCGATAGAAAGAGAGTAATATAAGATACCATTGATAAGCGATAGAAAGAGAGTAATAAAGATACCATTGATAAGCGATAGAAAGAGAGCAATATAAGATATCATTGATAAGCGATAGAAAGAGAGCAATATAAGATACCATTGATAAGGATAGAAAGAGAGCAATATAAGATATCATTGATAAGGGATAGAAAGAGAGCAATATAAGATATCATTGATAAGCGATAGAAAGAGAGCAATATAAGATATTATTGATAATGACAGAAAGAGAGTAATATAAGATACCATTGATAAGGATAGAAAGAGAGCAATATAAGATACCATTGATAAGGACAGAAAGAGAGTAATATAAGATAACATTGATAAGGACAGAAAGAGATTAATATAAGATACCATTGATAAGCGATAGAAAGAGAGCAATATAAGATATCATTGATAAGGATAGAAAGAGAGTAATATAAGATACCATTGATAAGGATAGAAAGAGAGTAATATAAGATACCATTGATAAGGATAGAAAGAGAGCAATATAAGATACCATTGAAAAGGACAGAAAGAGTGTAATATAAGATAACATTGATAATAGATAGAAAGAGAGCAATATAAGATACCATTGATAAGCGATAGAAAGAGAGAAATATAAGATACCATTGATAAGCGATAGAAAGAGAGTAATATAAGATACCATTGATAAGCGATAGAAAGAGAGCAATATAAGATACCATTGATAAGCGATAGAAAGAGAGCAATATATAATATCATTGATAAGCGATAGAAAGAGAGCAATATAAGATATCATTGATAAGGATAGAAAGAGAGTAATATTAGATACCATTGATAAGGATAGAAAGAGAGTAATATAAGATACCATTGATAAGGACAGAAAGAGATTACTATAAGATACCATTGATAAGCGATAGAAAGAGAGCAATATAAGATACCATTGATAAGATGTAGAAATAGAGTAATTTAAGATACCATTGATAAGCGATAGAAAGAGAGCAATATAAGATACCATTGACAAGCGATAGAAAGAGAGCAATATATAATATCAGTGATAAGGACAGAAAGAGAGTAATATAAGATAAAATTGATAAGGACAGAAAAAGAGTAATATAAGATAACATTGATAAGCGATAGAAGGAGAGTAATATAAGATACAATTGATAAGCGATAGAAAGAGAGTAATATAAGATACTATTGATAAGCGATAGAAAGAGAGCAATATAAGATATCATTGATAAGCGATAGAAAGAGAGCAATATAAGATACCATTGAAAAGCGATAGAAAGAGAGTAATATAAGATACCATTGATAAGGAATGAAAGAGAGTAATTATAAGATGTCACTGATAAGCGATAGAAAGAGAGCAATATAAGATACCATTGATAAGCGACAGAAAGAGAGTAATATAAGATACCATTAATAAGCGATAGAAAGAGAGCAATAAAAGATATCTTTGATAAGCGATAGAAAGAGAGCAATATAAGATACCATTGATAAGCGATAGAAAGAGAGCAATAAACGATACCATTGATAAGGACAGAAAGAGAGTAATATAAGATAAAATTGATAAGGACAGAAAAAGAGTAATATAAGATAAAATTGATAAGGACAGAAAAGAGTAATATAAGATAACATTGATAATAGATAGAAGGAGAGCAATATAAGATAACATTGATAAGCGATAGAAGGAGAGTAATATAAGATACAATTGATAAGCGATAGAAAGAGAGTAATATAAGATACTATTGATAAGCGATAGAAAGAGAGCAATATAAGATATCATTGATAAGCGATAGAAAGAGAGCAATATAAGATACCATTGAAAAGCGATAGAAAGAGAGCAATATAAGATATCATTGATAAGGATAGAAAGAGAGCAATATAAGATATCATTGATAAGGATAGAAAGAGAGCAATATAACATACCATTGATAAGGATAGAAAGAGAGCAATATAAGATATCATTGATAAGGATAGAAAGAGAGCAATATAAGATACCATTGACAAGCGATAGAAAGAGAGCAATATAAGATATCATTGATAAGGGATAGAAAGTGTCATTATAAGATATCATTGATAAGGACATAAAGAGAGTAATATAACATACCATTGGTAAGCGATAGAAATAGAGCAATATAAAATACCATTGATAAGGACAGAAAGAGAGTAATATAAGATAACATTGATAAGGACAGAAAGAGAGTAATATAAGATACCATTGATAAGGATACAAAGAGAGCAATATAAGATACCATTGATAAGCGATAGAAAGAGAGCAATATAAGATATCATTGATAAGGGATTGAAAGAGAGTAATATAAGATACCATTGATAAGCGATAGAAAGAGAGTAATGTAAAATACCATTGATAAGCGAATGAATGAGAGCTATATAGGATAGCATTGATTAGCAAAAGAAAGAGAAAATATAAGATAATACTGATAAGCGATAGAAAGAGAGCAATATAAGATACCATTGATAAGCGATAGAAAGAGAGTAATATAAGATACCATTGATAAGCGATAGAAAGAGAGCAATATAAGATACCATTGATAAGCGATAGAAAGAGAGCAATATAAGATACCATTGATAAGCGATAGAAAGAGAGTAATATAAGATACCATTGATAAGCGATAGAAAGAGAGTAATATAAGATACCATTGATAAGCGATAGAAAGAGAGCAATATAAGATATCATTGATAAGCGATCGAAAGATAGCAATATAAGATACCATTGATAAGCGATAGAAAGAGAGCAATATAAGATATCATTGATAAGGGATAGAAAGAGAGCAATATAAGATATCATTGATAAGCGATAGAAAGAGAGCAATATAAGATACCATTGATAAGCGATAGAAAGAGAGCAATATAAGATATCATTGATAAGGGATAGAAAGAGAGCAAAATAAGATATCATTGATAAGCGATAGAAAGAGAGCAATATAAGATATTATTGATAATGACAGAAAGAGAGTAATATAAGATACCATTGATAAGGATAGAAAGAGACCAATATAAGATACCATTGACAAGGTCAGAAAGAGAGTAATATAAGATAACATTGATAAGGACAGAAAGAGATTAATATAAGATACCACTGATAAGCGATAGAAAGAGAGCAATATAAGATATCATTGATAAGGATAGAAAGAGAGTAATATAAGATACCATTGATAAGGATAGAAAGAGAGTAATATAAGATACCATTGATAAGGATAGAAAGAGAGCAATATAAGATACCATTGAAAAGGACAGAAAGAGTGTAATATAAGATAACATTGATAATAGATAGAAAGAGAGCAATATAAGATACCATTGATAAGCGATAGAAAGAGAGCAATATAAGATACCATTGATAAGCGATAGAAAGAGAGTAATATAAGATACCATTGATAAGCGATAGAAAGAGAGCAATATAAGATACCATTGATAAGCGATAGAAAGAGAGCAATATATAATATCATTGATAAGCGATAGAAAGAGAGCAATATAAGATATCATTGATAAGGATAGAAAGAGAGTAATATTAGATTCCATTGATAAGGATAGAAAGAGAGTAATATAAGATACCATTGATAAGGACAGAAAGAGATTACTATAAGATACCATTGATAAGCGATAGAAAGAGAGCAATATAAGATACCATTGATAAGATGTAGAAATAGAGTAATATAAGATACCATTGATAAGCGATAGAAAGAGAGCAATATAAGATACCATTGACAAGCGATAGAAAGAGAGCAATATATAATATCAGTGATAAGCGATAGAAAGAGAGCAATATAAGATATCATTGATAAGAATAGAAAGAGAGTAATATAAGATACCATTGATAAGAATAGAAAGAGTGTAATATAAGATACCATTGATAAGCGATAGAAAGAGAGCAATATAAGATATCATTGATAAGCGATAGAAAGAGAGCAATATAAGATACCATTGATAAGGATAGAAAGAGAGTAATATAAAATACCATTGATAAGCGAATGAATGAGAGCTAAATAGGATAGCATTGATTAACAATAGAAAGAGAAAATATAAGATACCATTGATAAGCGATAGAAAGAGAGTAATATAAGATACCATTGATAAGGACAGAAAGAGAGTAATTATAAGATGACATTGATAAGCGATAGAAAGAGAGCAATATAAGATACCATTGATAAGCGATAGAAAGAGATCAATATAAGATACCATTGATAAGCGATAGAAAGAGAGTAATATAAGATACCATTGATCAGCGATATAAAGAGAGCAATATAAGATATCTTTGATAAGCGATAGAAAGAGAGCAATATAAGATACCATTGATAAGCGATAGAAAGAGAGCAATGTAAGATATCATTGATAAGGGATAGAAAGAGAGCAATAAACGATACCATTGATAAGGACAGAAAGAGAGTAATATAAGATAAAATTGGTAAGGACAGAAAAAGAGTAATATAAGATAACATTGATAAGCGATAGAAGGAGAGTAATATAAGATACAATTGATAAGCGATAGAAAGAGAGTAATATAAGATACTATTGATAAGCGATAGAAAGAGAGCAATATAAGATATCATTGATAAGCGATAGAAAGAGAGCAATATAAGATACCATTGAAAAGCGATAGAAAGAGAGCAATATAAGATATCATTGATAAGGGATAGAAAGAGAGCAATGTAAGATATCATTGATAAGGATAGAAAGAGAGCAATATAACATACCATTGACAAGGATAGAAAGAGAGCAATATAAGATATCATTGATAAGGACAGAAAGAGAGTAATATAAGATAACATTGATAAGGACAGAAAGAGAGTAATATAAGATACCATTGATAAAGATAGAAAGAGAGCAATATAAGATACCATTGATAAGCGATAGAAAGAGAGCAATATAAGATATCATTGGTAAGGGATAGAAAGAAAGTAATATAAGATACCATTGATAAGCGATAGAAAGAGAGTAATGTAAAATACCATTGATAAGCGAATGAATGAGAGCTATATAGGATAGCATTGATTAGCAAAAGAAAGAGAAAATATAAGATACCATTGATAAGCGATAGAAAGAGAGCAATATAAGATACCATTGATAAGCGATAGAAAGAGAGTAATATAAGATACCATTGATAAGCGATAGAAAGAGAGCAATATAAGATACCATTGATAAGCGATAGAAAGAGAGCAATATAAGATACCATTGATAAGCGATAGAAAGAGAGTAATATAAGATACCATTGATAAGCGATAGAAAGAGAGTAATAAAAGATACCATTGATAAGCGATAGAAAGAGAGCAATATAAGATATCATTGATAAGCGATAGAAAGAGAGCAATATAAGATACCATTGATAAGGATAGAAAGAGAGCAATATAAGATATCATTGATAAGGGATAGAAAGAGAGCAATATAAGATATCATTGATAAGCGATAGAAAGAGAGCAATATAAGATATTATTGATAATGACAGAAAGAGAGTAATATAAGATACCATTGATAAGGATAGAAAGAGAGCAATATAAGATACCATTGATAAGGACAGAAAGAGAGTAATATAAGATAACATTGATAAGGACAGAAAGAGATTAATATAAGATACCATTGATAAGCGATAGAAAGAGAGCAATATAAGATATCATTGATAAGGATAGAAAGAGAGTAATATAAGATACCATTGATAAGGATAGAAAGAGAGTAATATAAGATACCATTGATAAGGATAGAAAGAGAGCAATATAAGATACCATTGAAAAGGACAGAAAGAGTGTAATATAAGATAACATTGATAATAGATAGAAAGAGAGCAATATAAGATACCATTGATAAGCGATAGAAAGAGAGAAATATAAGATACCATTGATAAGCGATAGAAAGAGAGTAATATAAGATACCATTGATAAGCGATAGAAAGAGAGCAATATAAGATACCATTGATAAGCGATAGAAAGAGAGCAATATATAATATCATTGATAAGCGATAGAAAGAGAGCAATATAAGATACCATTGACAAGCGATAGAAAGAGAGCAATATATAATATCAGTGATAAGCGATAGAAAGAGAGCAATATAAGATATCATTGATAAGAATAGAAAGAGAGTAATATAAGATACCATTGATAAGAATAGAAAGAGTGTAATATAAGATACCATTGATAAGCGATAGAAAGAGAGCAATATAAGATATCATTGATAAGCGATAGAAAGAGAGCAATATAAGATACCATTGATAAGGATAGAAAGAGAGTAATATAAAATACCATTGATAAGCGAATGAATGAGAGCTAAATAGGATAGCATTGATTAACAATAGAAAGAGAAAATATAAGATACCATTGATAAGCGATAGAAAGAGAGTAATATAAGATACCATTGATAAGGACAGAAAGAGAGTAATTATAAGATGACATTGATAAGCGATAGAAAGAGAGCAATATAAGATACCATTGATAAGCGATAGAAAGAGATCAATATAAGATACCATTGATAAGCGATAGAAAGAGAGTAATATAAGATACCATTGATCAGCGATATAAAGAGAGCAATATAAGATATCTTTGATAAGCGATAGAAAGAGAGCAATATAAGATACCATTGATAAGCGATAGAAAGAGAGCAATGTAAGATATCATTGATAAGGGATAGAAAGAGAGCAATAAACGATACCATTGATAAGGACAGAAAGAGAGTAATATAAGATAAAATTGGTAAGGACAGAAAAAGAGTAATATAAGATAACATTGATAAGCGATAGAAGGAGAGTAATATAAGATACAATTGATAAGCGATAGAAAGAGAGTAATATAAGATACTATTGATAAGCGATAGAAAGAGAGCAATATAAGATATCATTGATAAGCGATAGAAAGAGAGCAATATAAGATACCATTGAAAAGCGATAGAAAGAGAGCAATATAAGATATCATTGATAAGGGATAGAAAGAGAGCAATGTAAGATATCATTGATAAGGATAGAAAGAGAGCAATATAACATACCATTGACAAGGATAGAAAGAGAGCAATATAAGATATCATTGATAAGGACAGAAAGAGAGTAATATAAGATAACATTGATAAGGACAGAAAGAGAGTAATATAAGATACCATTGATAAAGATAGAAAGAGAGCAATATAAGATACCATTGATAAGCGATAGAAAGAGAGCAATATAAGATATCATTGGTAAGGGATAGAAAGAAAGTAATATAAGATACCATTGATAAGCGATAGAAAGAGAGTAATGTAAAATACCATTGATAAGCGAATGAATGAGAGCTATATAGGATAGCATTGATTAGCAAAAGAAAGAGAAAATATAAGATACCATTGATAAGCGATAGAAAGAGAGCAATATAAGATACCATTGATAAGCGATAGAAAGAGAGTAATATAAGATACCATTGATAAGCGATAGAAAGAGAGCAATATAAGATACCATTGATAAGCGATAGAAAGAGAGCAATATAAGATACCATTGATAAGCGATAGAAAGAGAGTAATATAAGATACCATTGATAAGCGATAGAAAGAGAGTAATAAAAGATACCATTGATAAGCGATAGAAAGAGAGCAATATAAGATATCATTGATAAGCGATAGAAAGAGAGCAATATAAGATACCATTGATAAGGATAGAAAGAGAGCAATATAAGATATCATTGATAAGGGATAGAAAGAGAGCAATATAAGATATCATTGATAAGCGATAGAAAGAGAGCAATATAAGATATTATTGATAATGACAGAAAGAGAGTAATATAAGATACCATTGATAAGGATAGAAAGAGAGCAATATAAGATACCATTGATAAGGACAGAAAGAGAGTAATATAAGATAACATTGATAAGGACAGAAAGAGATTAATATAAGATACCATTGATAAGCGATAGAAAGAGAGCAATATAAGATATCATTGATAAGGATAGAAAGAGAGTAATATAAGATACCATTGATAAGGATAGAAAGAGAGTAATATAAGATACCATTGATAAGGATAGAAAGAGAGCAATATAAGATACCATTGAAAAGGACAGAAAGAGTGTAATATAAGATAACATTGATAATAGATAGAAAGAGAGCAATATAAGATACCATTGATAAGCGATAGAAAGAGAGAAATATAAGATACCATTGATAAGCGATAGAAAGAGAGTAATATAAGATACCATTGATAAGCGATAGAAAGAGAGCAATATAAGATACCATTGATAAGCGATAGAAAGAGAGCAATATATAATATCATTGATAAGCGATAGAAAGAGAGCAATATAAGATATCATTGATAAGGATAGAAAGAGAGTAATATTAGATACCATTGATAAGGATAGAAAGAGAGTAATATAAGATACCATTGATAAGGACAGAAAGAGATTACTATAAGATACCATTGATAAGCGATAGAAAGAGAGCAATATAAGATACCATTGACAAGCGATAGAAAGAGAGCAATATATAATATCAGTGATAAGCGATAGAAAGAGAGCAATATAAGATATCATTGATAAGAATAGAAAGAGAGTAATATAAGATACCATTGATAAGAATAGAAAGAGTGTAATATAAGATACCATTGATAAGCGATAGAAAGAGAGCAATATAAGATATCATTGATAAGCGATAGAAAGAGAGCAATATAAGATACCATTGATAAGGATAGAAAGAGAGTAATATAAAATACCATTGATAAGCGAATGAATGAGAGCTAAATAGGATAGCATTGATTAACAATAGAAAGAGAAAATATAAGATACCATTGATAAGCGATAGAAAGAGAGTAATATAAGATACCATTGATAAGGACAGAAAGAGAGTAATTATAAGATGTCATTGATAAGCGATAGAAAGAGAGCAATATAAGATACCATTGATAAGCGATAGAAAGAGAGCAATATAAGATACCATTGATAAGCGATAGAAAGAGAGTAATATAAGATACCATTGATCAGCGATATAAAGAGAGCAATATAAGATATCTTTGATAAGCGATAGAAAGAGAGCAATATAAGATACCATTGATAAGCGATAGAAAGAGAGCAATGTAAGATATCATTGATAAGGGATAGAAAGAGAGCAATAAACGATACCATTGATAGGACAGAAAGAGAGTAATATAAGATAAAATTGATAAGGACAGAAAAAGAGTAATATAAGATAACATTGATAAGCGATAGAAGGAGACTAATATAAGATACAATTGATAAGCGATAGAAAGAGAGTAATATAAGATACTATTGATAAGCGATAGAAAGAGAGCAATATAAGATATCATTGATAAGCGATAGAAAGAAAGCAATATAAGATACCATTGAAAAGCGATAGAAAGAGAGCAATATAAGATATCATTGATAAGGGATAGAAAGAGAGCAATATAAGATATCATTGATAAGGATAGAAAGAGAGCAATATAACATACCATTGACAAGGATAGAAAGAGAGCAATATAAGATATCATTGATAAGGACAGAAAGAGTGTAATATAAGATAACATTGATAAGGACAGAAAGAGAGTAATATAAGATACCATTGATAAGGACAGAAAGAGAGTAATATAAGATACCATTGATAAGGATAGAAAGAGAGCAATATAAGATACCATTGATAAGCGATAGAAAGAGAGCAATATAAGATATCATTGATAAGGGATAGAAAGAAAGTAATATAAGATACCATTGATAAGCGATAGAAAGAGAGTAATGTAAAATACCATTGATAAGCGAATGAATGAGAGCTATATAGGATAGCATTGATTAGCAAAAGAAAGAGAAAATATAAGATACCATTGATAAGCGATAGAAAGAGAGCAATATAAGATACCATTGATAAGCGATAGAAAGAGAGTAATATAAGATACCATTGATAAGCGATAGAAAGAGAGCAATATAAGATACCATTGATAAGCGATAGAAAGAGAGCAATATAAGATACCATTGATAAGCGATAGAAAGAGAGTAATATAAGATACCATTGATAAGCGATAGAAAGAGAGTAATATAAGATACCATTGATAAGCGATAGAAAGAGAGCAATATAAGATATCATTGATAAGCGATAGAAAGAGAGCAATATAAGATACCATTGATAAGGATAGAAAGAGAGCAATATAAGATATCATTGATAAGGGATAGAAAGAGAGCAATATAAGATATCATTGATAAGCGATAGAAAGAGAGCAATATAAGATACCATTGATAAGCGATAGAAAGAGAGCAATATAAGATATCATTGATAAGGGATAGAAAGAGAGCAATATAAGATATCATTGATAAGGGATAGAAAGAGAGTAATATAAGATACCATTGATAAGGATAGAAAGAGAGTAATATAAGATACCATTGATAAGGATAGAAAGAGAGCAATATAAGATACCATTGAAAAGGACAGAAAGAGAGTAATATAAGATAACATTGATAAGGATAGAAAGAGAGCAATATAAAACACGGGATTTCTGTCAAAAGTTGTGTTACGGGTATCAGACGTAAATGTTAATAGAAAAGGTGAGAAGAAAGATAGCAACGACTGCAAGAGATGTTATTGGAGCAGATTTAAATTGGCAAATTTGTGGAAATGAAGAAATGGAGAAAAGAAAATATGGAAACAGGAAGAGGTGAAGAAATAGAGAAGTGAAGATATGGATAAAGAGGAAAGAAAGACTGAGCAATTTAAGAAATTGAGAAACGGAAATACGGGGAAGAGGTGAAGAAATAGTTAAATGAAGAAATTGAGAAATGAAAAAATGGAGAAATGTAAAAATTGAGAAGTCAAGATATTGAGAAAGGAAGAAATAAAGAATTGGAGAAATGATTTAATGAAGAAATAAAGACATGAAGAAACAGAGAAATGAAGAAATGGTGTAACAGAGAAATGAAGAAATGAAGACATGAAATGAATGAGAAATAGTAAAATGTTAAAGTTTTGAAAGAAAGAAGTGATAGAGAAATGAGGGAAAAAATGGGAACAACACGAATCTTGAGCTTCAATCAAAGGCAATACATTAAATGGTTTAGAAATTGAACACGATTCTTAGTTAACAACATTACACATCAAACATGAACAACTTAATTGTCCTTAGACGATGACGTCAAAACAGGATAGAGAACACAACAAGAAAGTTTTATATTTTTATTGAGTTATTAGCGGGTATAGAGAACACAACAAGAAAGTTTTATATTCTTATTGAGTTATTAGCGGGTCATCATTATTGCACTCCAAACATGTCCATAGATGCTGAGATCCCTGCTCTGGTGGGAACAGTCATGAAGATAATGGCGACGACGCCGAGTAGACAAAGAGAAAGACGTTGAAGAGGTGGAGTGGTGGATGTGACTTCGAAAGTTATCGAGTTATCTGCGGGTCACCATCATTGCACACCGAACATATCCATAGGGTGCTCTGATCCCCTCTTTAGCTATTGAGTTATTAGCGGGTCATCATCATTGCACACCAAACATATCCATAGGGTGCTCAGATCCCCTCTTTAGCTATTGAGTTATTAGCGGGTCACCATCATTGCACACCAAACATATCCATAGGTGCTCAGATCCCCTCTTTAGCTATTGAGTTATTAGCGGGTCACCATCATTGCACACCAAACATATCCATAGGTGCTCAGATCCCCTCTTTAGCTATTGAGTTATTAGCGGGTCACCATCATTGCACTCCGAACATATCCATAGAGTGCTCAGATCCCCTCTTTAGTTATTGAGTTATTAGCGGGTCATCATCATTTCACTCCGAACATGTCCATAGGGTGCTCAGATCCCATCCTCAGCAAGTCTTGTAATGTCCAGCGACTGACGACTCCAGTTCTGTGTTGGTTGATAAGTCTTCTTACACGCCCACTAAGTTTCTCGTATCTGGCTGTGCCCATCTTAACTCCCATCTCTTTCATCCGAAGTAGTGACGTGGACTCATGGTTATCGTAGTCCTGTGCCCTTCACACATCTTGGCGGGCATTGGTGATGTTCGCCCGAGCTATTGGTTGACTGTCTTCAGTGACAGCGCAGGTAGCCAACCTGTCCGCTCTTTCATTTCCCCGTACTCCCACATGTCCAGGGATGTAGACAATGGTGACTGTGTATCGTTGACTTCTGTAATGACTCGACCCAATGCCTCCGTACAGAGCCCGCCTCCACTTTTCCTATCATGCTCATCCAATCACTTAGTATGCAGGCGGGGGTGTAATCTTGTGACTCTAACCAGATGAATGCCCTGGTCACTGCCATCACCTCAATCGTCATTCTACTCGTGGTCATAACGTATACACCACTGTCTTCCTTGACTATCCTGCCCGCCGAGCGTGCTGTAAATGTCCATGTACTCGTTTGGTATATTTTATGTTTCTATAATTAACATGTAATTACCTTTTTTATTTTTCGGACAGCTTTTTCGACCTGGAACGTGATTGGAGCTGCTCATATGATTACACCTGTATAGATGGTCGCAGATTATGTGACTTCACATTGCCTGGTACATGGACAGCTTATAGAGTCCCTAGCAACAGCAGGTCCACTTTCTCATTTAGGTCGGACGATTCTATAAGTCATCGAGGTTTTGAGGTGAGCTCTGCTGGTTGTTTTTGCTGTTTATGTTAATTATAATAAGATTGTTGTGTTCGCTACTGCCGCTGATGATGATGATGATGTTGTTGTTGCTGCCCCTCCTGTTCACGTCGCTGTTTGTGTTGCTGTAGTTGTTGCTGATGCTATTTTTGTTCTTCCTGTTGGTATTGTTTTTATTATTGTTTCTTCCTTTGTTATCGCTGTTGTTGCTTTCGTATGTATGTGTTATTCATGTTGATGCTATTGATGTTGGTGTTATTCATGTTGGTGTTATTCGTGTTGGTGTTATCCATGTAGGTGTTATTCCTGTTGGTGTTATTCATGTTGATGTTATTCATCTTGATGTTATTCATATTGGTGTTATTCATGTTGATGTTATTCATGTTGGTGTTATTCATGTTGGTGTTATTCATGTTGGTGTTATTCATGTTGGTGTTATTCATGTTGGTGTTATTCATGTTGATGTTATTCATGTTGGTGTTATTCATGTTGATGTTATTCATGTTGGTGTTATTCATGTTGGTGTTATTCATGTTGGTGTTATTCATGTTGGTGTTATTCATGTTGATGTTATTCATGTTGGTGTTATTCATGTTGATGTTATTCATGTTGGTGTTATTCATGTTGGTGTTATTCATGTTGATGTTATTCATGTTGATGTTATTCATGTTGATGTTATTCATGTTGGTGTTATTCATGTTGATGTTATTCATCTTGATGTTATTCATGTTGATGTTATTCATGTTGGTGTTATTCATGTTGGTGTTATTCATGTTGATGTTATTCATGTTGGTGTTATTCATGTTGATGTTATTCATGTTGATGTTATTCATGTTGATGTTATTCATGTTGGTGTTATTCATGTTGGTGTTATTCATGTTAATGTTATTCATGTTGATGTTATTCATGTTGGTGTTATTCATGTTGATGTTATTCATGTTGGTGTTATTCATGTTGATGTTATTCATGTTGGTGTTATTCATGTTGGTGTTATTCATGTTGGTGTTATTCATGATGATGTTATTCATGTTGGTGTTATTCATGTTGGTGTTATTCATGTTGGTGTTATTCATGTTGATGTTTTTCATGTTGATGTTATTAATGTTGGTGTTATTCATGTTGGTGTTATTCATGTTGGTGTTATTCATGTTGATGTTATTCATGTTGGTGTTATTCATGTTTGTGTTATTCATGTTGATGTTTTTCATGTTGATGTTATTCATGTTGATGTTATTCATGTTGATGTTATTCATGTTGATGTTATTCTGTCAATGTTATTCATGCTGATGTTGTTAATGTTGGTGTTATTCATGTTGGTGTTTTTCATGTTAATGTTATTCATGTTGATGTTATTCATGTTGATGTTATTCGTGTTGGTGTTATTCATGTTGATGTTATTCATGTTAATGTTATTCATGTTAATGTTATTCATGTCGGTGTTATTCATGTTGATGTTATTCATGTTAATGTTATTCATGTTGATGTTATTCATGTTAATGTTATCCATGTTAATGTTATTCATGTTGGTGTTATTCATGTTGTTGTTATTCTTGTTGATGTTATTCATATTAATGTTATTCATTTTGATGGTATTCATGTTGGTGTTAATCATGTTGATGTTATTCATCTTGATGTTATTCATGTTGATGTTATTCATGTTGATGTTATTCATGTTGATATTATTCATGTTGATGTTATTCATGTTGGTGTTATTCATGTTGGTGATATTCATGTTGGTGTTATTCATGTTGGTGTTATTCATGTTGGTGTTATTCATGTTGGTGCTATTCATGTTGGTGTTATTCATGTTGGTGTTATTTATGTTGTTTATATTCTTTTTGATGTTATTCATGTTAATGTTATTTATGTTGATGTCATTCATGTTGGTGTTATTTATAATGGTGTTATTTATGTTGGTGTTATTCATGTTGATGTTATTCATGTTGGTGTTATTCATGTTAATGTTATTCATGTTAATGTTATTCATGTTGGTGTTATTCCTGTTGTTGTTATTCTTGTTGATGTTATTCATATTAATGTTTTTCATTTTGATGGTATTCATGTTGGTGTTAATCATGTTAATGTTATTCATGTTGATGTTATTCATGTTGATGTTATTCATGTTGATGTTATTCATGTTGATGTTATTCATGTTGGTGTTATTCATGTTGGTGATATTCATGTTGGTGTTATTCATGTTGGTGTTATTCATGTTGGTGTTATTTATTTTGTTTATATTCTTGTTGATGTTATTCATGTTAATGTTATTTATGTTGATGTTATTCATGTTGGTGATATTCATGTTGGTGTTATTCATGTTGGTGTTATTCATGTTAATGTTATTCATGTTGATGTAATTCATGTTGGTGTAATTTATATTAGTGTTATTCATGTTGATGTTATTCATGTTGGTGTTATTCCTGTTGGTGTTATTCATGTTGGTTTTATTCATGTTGATGTTATTCATGTTTGTGTTATTCATGTTGATGTTATTCATGTTAATGTTATTCATGTTGATGTCATTCATGTTGGTGTTAATTATGTTAGTGTTATTCATGTTGATGTTATTCATGTTGATGTTATTCATGTTAATGTTATTCATGTTAATGTTATTCATGTTAATGTTATTCATGTTGGTGTTATTCATGTTGATGTTATTCATGTTGGTGTTATTCATGTTGGTGTTATTCATGTTAATGTTATTCATGTTGGTGTTATTCATGTTGGTGTTATTCATGTTGATGTTATTCATGTTGGTGTTATTCATGTTAATGTTATTCATGTTGGTGTTATTCATGTTGATGTTATTCATGTTGATGTTATTCATGTTGATGTTATTCATGTTGGTGATATTCATGTTGATGTTATTCATGTTTATGTTATTCATGTTGGTGTTATTAATGTTGATGTTATTCATGTTGGTGATATTCATGTTGATGTTATTCATGTTGGTTTTATTCATGTTAATGTTTTTCATGTTGATGTTATTCATGTTAATGTTATTCATGTTAATGTTATTCATGTTAATGTTATTCATGTTGGTGTTATTCATGTTGATGTTATTCATGTTGGTGTTATTCATGTTGGTGTTATTCATGTTAAT